>OY804608.1:8312843-8707843 GCA_963680895.1 Fragum sueziense
TAATGACAAAGTTGGACAGAAAAAATGACAAAGTCTGGTTTGTTCAATAACGGAGTTGGTTTCATAACAATACAAAGTCTGATTGAATTTTCCTACTGTATTTCTATATAGAATGACAAAGTCTACTCGGTTTGTAGACAAAGTCTGTTTTATTCAACGTCAAAGTCTGCGTAAAAAATGTACAAAGTAGATAAACAAAATTAGCAAAACCGGTCCAGAAAAATGACAAAGTCTGCCGGATAACAAAAAAAAGTGTAGGTTGTATATCCACAGTGGGTTACTTCGCGCACTAATCGGATGCGTATAGCTCCGTTGACAAATACTAAGGCCACATCCCTTGAAATTAAGACAATTTCATCTTTTGTCTCTATGTTTTAAAAAAAAGTATGGGAAATTTGAAGGTCCGTATTATTTTACAACAATAGCATTTTCTTCTTTTGTGTTATGTTCAAATAATTATTTTGGCGAAAATAACAAAACTCGACGCGAAAATAACAAAACTCGACGTAAAAAATGACAAAGTCTGACGTCCAAACTGACAAAGTTGGACAGAAAAAATGACAAAGTCTGTTTTGTTCAATAACGGAGTTGGTTTCATAACAAAACAAAGTCTGATTGAATTTTCCTACTGTATTTCTATATAGAATGACAAAGTCTAATTGGTTTGCGGACAAAGTCTGTTTTGTTCAACGTCAAAGTCTGTGTAAAAAATATACACAGTAGATAAACCAAATTGACAAAATTGGTCCATAAAAATGACAAAGTCTGCCGGATAATAAAAAAAAGTGTAGGTTGTATATCCACAGTGGGTTACTTCGCGCACTAATCGGATGCGTATAGCTCCGTTGACAAATACTAAGGCCACATCCCTTGAAATTAAGACAATTTCATCTTTTGTCTCTATGTTTTAAAAAAAGTATGGGAAATTTGAAGGTCCGTATTATTTTACAACAATAGCATTTTCTTCTTTTGTGTTATGTTCAAATAATTATTTTGGCGAAAATAACAAAACTCGACGTAAAAAATGACAAAGTCTGACGTCCAAAATGACAAAGTTGGACAGAAAAAATGACAAAGTCTGTTTTGTTCAATAACGGAGTTGGTTTCATAACAAAACAAAGTCTGATTGAATTTTCCAACTATATTTCTATATAGAATGACAAAGTCTAATTGGTTTGCGGACAAAGTCTGTTTTGTTCAACGTCAAAGTCTGCGTAAAAAATATACACAGTAGATAAACCAAATTGACAAAATTGGTCCAGAAAAATGACAAAGTCTGCCGGATAACAAAAAAAAAGTGTAGGTTGTATATCCACAGTGGGTTACTTCGCATACTAGTCGGTTGAATAAAGCGCTCATTTCAACCACGCCCACTGACGTCATGGTCAATGATCAGCCACGCCCACTGACGTCATGGTCGAAGCTTAGCCACGCCCATTTTTGGCTCCTCGCTCATACATATGGTACTCTATTTTGTGTTGTTTTGATGACGTCACAAACGTATCTTCATACATGTATACCTATAAGCGGAAAAAATAGCATTCGTGCAATCGGCATTATATTTGAATCTGAATAAGCTTGCCACAAATAACTCGGTTTATTAACATATCGAGTATCATTTGTGTTCCGTTAAGGTTTACAGCCCCTCATTAAAAGCACCACTTTCTAACCGTACGAGATGCATCAAATAACACGCATTTGTTAATAAACCGAGTTATTTGTGGCAAGCTTATTCAGATTCAAATATAATGCCGATTGCACGAATGCTATTTTTTCCGCTTATAGGTATACATGTATGAAGATACGTTTGTGACGTCATCAAAACAACACAAAATAGAGTACCATATGTATGAGCGAGGAGCCAAAAATGGGCGTGGCTAAGCTTCGACCATGACGTCAGTGGGCGTGGCTGATCATTGACCATGACGTCAGTGGGCGTGGTTGAAATGAGCGCTTTATTCAACCGACTAGTATGCGAAGTAACCCACTGTGGATATACAACCTACACTTTTTTTTTTGTTATCCGGCAGACTTTGTCATTTTTCTGGACCAATTTTGTCAATTTGGTTTATCTACTGTGTATATTTTTTACGCAGACTTTGACGTTGAACAAAACAGACTTTGTCCGCAAACCAATTAGACTTTGTCATTCTATATAGAAATATAGTTGGAAAATTCAATCAGACTTTGTTTTGTTATGAAACCAACTCCGTTATTGAACAAAACAGACTTTGTCATTTTTTCTGTCCAACTTTGTCATTTTGGACGTCAGACTTTGTCATTTTTTACGTCGAGTTTTGTTATTTTCGCCAAAATAATTATTTGAACATAACACAAAAGAAGAAAATGCTATTGTTGTAAAATAATACGGACCTTCAAATTTCCCATACTTTTTTTAAAACATAGAGACAAAAGATGAAATTGTCTTAATTTCAAGGGATGTGGCCTTAGTATTTGTCAACGGAGCTATACGCATCCGATTAGTGCGCGAAGTAACCCACTGTGGATATACAACCTACACTTTTTTTTTATTATCCGGCAGACTTTGTCATTTTTATGGACCAATTTTGTCAATTTGGTTTATCTACTGTGTATATTTTTTACACAGACTTTGACGTTGAACAAAACAGACTTTGTCCGCAAACCAATTAGACTTTGTCATTCTATATAGAAATACAGTAGGAAAATTCAATCAGACTTTGTTTTGTTATGAAACCAACTCCGTTATTGAACAAAACAGACTTTGTCATTTTTTCTGTCCAACTTTGTCAGTTTGGACGTCAGACTTTGTCATTTTTTACGTCGAGTTTTGTTATTTTCGCGTCGAGTTTTGTTATTTTCGCCAAAATAATTATTTGAACATAACACAAAAGAAGAAAATGCTATTGTTGTAAAATAATACGGACCTTCAAATTTCCCATACTTTTTTTTAAAACATAGAGACAAAAGATGAAATTGTCTTAATTTCAAGGGATGTGGCCTTAGTATTTGTCAACGGAGCTATACGCATCCGATTAGTGCGCGAAGTAACCCACTGTGGATATACAACCTACACTTTTTTTTTGTTATCCGGCAGACTTTGTCATTTTTCTGGACCGGTTTTGCTAATTTTGTTTATCTACTTTGTACATTTTTTACGCAGACTTTGACGTTGAATAAAACAGACTTTGTCTACAAACCGAGTAGACTTTGTCATTCTATATAGAAATACAGTAGGAAAATTCAATCAGACTTTGTATTGTTATGAAACCAACTCCGTTATTGAACAAACCAGACTTTGTCATTTTTTCTGTCCAACTTTGTCATTATGGACGTCAGACTTTGTCATTGTTTACGTCGAGTTTTGTTATTATCGTAATAAGGATTCTTTCAATATATCAAAATCAATTAAATTTAAACGGTCAAGGGTTTTCGGTATACATGTAACATTATATTAACGTTTAATGTGGAAGGTACTTCGCCTATAAGATACTTTGTTCGCCACACAATGAATTATTCAAGCGCATCTTTGAAGCGGATAACTCAATTTTTAAGATTCTGGAACTGTACTGGTTGTAATTTTATCGAATTTTAGCTACATAATATGGATATTTTATAGCGTTTGATATCAAATACCAATTGTGTATATGACAAAACTGTAATTGACATATATCATGATGTGAGTGATGTATGATAAGTAAATGTTCCTGACTTTTCAATAATGTGTTATTTCCCCCACTCCTATGATATAAATTTTCTCTTGATTATATTCCCCTGATTCACAAAAAGTCAATTTTCAAAAAGAAAATGTGGATAGTTAACATACAATTTTATTGTATGTCAATGAGAGAAATAGGATTTGATAGCTTTCTACCATTTAATTTGTTTTGGAAACTTGTCTCATTTTGAAAATACTGATAGAGTAGATATTTTCTAGATATTTTTCGTTGACTTCAATGCAAACTGTAAAGCAATTATCTCCTATTGGATTCACAAAATTTAAAACAAAAATGCCCTGGTCACAATATACGCCGCCCCAGAGACTAAGTTTTAAGGGGGCGTAACTCACGCAAAAATCAATGAACCATAAAAACCTCCCTTCAAGCGCATCTACCAATTGAGGTGATAACATTGATCAAGTTTAAAAACAATTCCAGCCAGAAACTTAGGATGAGTTGAGCTCACAAGAAAAGTGGATGTACGTATGTACGTACGGACGGATGAACGGACGGACGGAGAAGATGACGCCAATATACGACCGTCTTCGGCGATGTATAAAAAGTAAGATGGTAAAATATTTCTATTAACCCATGTCTACAACATATCCAACTTTCATAGAGACCTATATGCTCGAAGTGTTTGTTCCAATTAGAGTCCAAGGACCTTAAGTAGAAGGCTTTATGAATATTACTCATTAGGAGTTGTATAAAGTTGTCTCGATACAATAAGTTTATTTCGACGCTATCCTTATCGATCTGCATGATTTTGTCTTGAAGATGTAATTAAATTCCCGTTATTCTTCCTGTTATCCCGAATTTTGACAAAAAACATTAATTAGACACATCGCTTGTGAGAAAGAAGGAAAACGTATTTCTTTAATATATTCGTGCTATTGGCATTATATTTGAATCTAAACATAAGTTGATTCACCGTGCCGGATTTCAAGATTATGCTTCAAGAAGAAATTTATTGAAAAATTTATTTTTCTCTATATTTATATGCAAGGGAGGTAATTTTGAACATTTTTTCAAATATTTCCATAAGTATGCATTGATTTTAAATTCTAAACCGTCCAAAATGCTTATGTTTGTATTTGGAGTGGAAATGTAACACAGTTTAGGAATTACCGACACTTTCAAATCAAGTTTCGCCTCTGGCTCTTTGGTGCTAATGAGGGGTTGGATACCTTAATATATCACTATGTATTTGATTCGAATTGACAAACAATTCCAAAGCCCCAATGTACCAGTGGATCATTATCGAATTAATTTAGGATCTTGATAATAGCATTGAACAGCTTCGGTGTAACTGAATAAATGTTGGAATATTATCTGAATGATACTTTCGATTGATTAATCTGAAGCTAATAGAGTCGAATAAATTTGAAAAAATATTCTACTTATCTCGCTGTGATTTCGGGTTCAAACGACTGTAAAAATGTACTAGCTTCATTACTTTACCGTATTTATTTAAAGGTACAATGTCATTCCCAGGTCTGTAAAAAATGAACTACAAAGGTGGTTTATAGCATTATGATGGTTCGTTTATAGACTTCGGGTCAAACAAAGTAAGATTTATACTGAACATTACATATATAGATAATCATGCTATCTAAAAATAAGATCAAATATTTGACTATGCTCTCAAATATTTACGAACCGATTTCATATGTCTTTTAAGTCCGTCGTAATCTAAGCCGCTACGAGTTAGACGAAGCCAAAATGTGGAAGACATGAATATAAAGGGCTATATAAAGATAATCACACATCCCAACCAACATGAGTGAAAATGTATCTTTTAACGACAAAAGACTTAAATTGGGCTCCCAAATACGTTGTCCTCAAATCAATTGAAAATGAATCCCAAAATGCCACGCAAAATGGAGAAATATTATCTATCGTTTTATTTTCATTGCGAGCTGATAATTACTACTTGTACAAGCGATAGGTTGTCAAGGTTATTCTAAACTCATCCGTACAAAGATTAAACCGAAAAACAGATAGGAAGTCTCTATCAATCACGGGTTAAAATCAATATGAAATGTATACCTCGACAAAGTTAGGTCATAGCGAAATAAAACTATCCGACTTATTCTATCTAATATATTGGTGAAACGGCTTCGGTGGACTAAAAATATCTATCCTTATGAGAACATTCGACATCCAATGAATGCTATATTCGACTAAGAACTACGAACTGGGAAAATGGTAAAGGTATCGAGTAAAGGGGTTTGGATTCAAACGCATTATTGAAAAATGAATTGAAATTTAGCCCTCAACATACCATAATCTCACAAACACGTCTAAAGACTCATCCAAAGCATATGTAACGAAACATTGACTATCCCTTGACTTCAGGAATATTTTCGCGAAATTTACCGAGTACCGATAGTTTTACCATTCGACTTGAATACATAGAGGACGTAAGAATGTTTTATAAATATAACAAAGAGCTATGACCCATAGCCGATCGAATTATCTGTCATTAAACCCTGAATTAAGATAGAATCACCGTTTACGATAACCAAGCAGATGGAGCAGATGGAGCGATCCAGAATCTTTGTTAGAATTCACTACTTACTTAGTCTAGGAAGAGAATCGCCAAGTCACCGACGAATGATGATATCGGCGATGGTTTCGGCACAAATGGAATGCATACAGATTTTAGCCAAACAGATTATAGACGGTCAATTACACCTTTCTCAAATGGATGTCGAGTACTTTCGACGTTACAGCCAGTTGCTTAGAGCATTAAAGAGTAATACAGTGCCCTTAAATCGAAAAAAGCACTTACTGTCATTAAATCATTTCGTTTTACCGAGACTTTTGCGACCACAGTACATCCGTCTTGCAATAAGGATTGAATTAACTGATTCGTAAAACCTGGTAAAACCGTTGCTATAAAAGAATCAAGGATTCTTATTAAGACGAAGCTGGTCGAACTATTCCTTTTGATAAAAGCAAATACCGACGATAGAGATCATGTTATCTTTCAAGCAAGACGTCCGCTTTAGAGACAGGGCCTATTATATAACACAACTCAACTTTTAGTCATTGGCAAATCGCAAATGTGCTTGCATCTATAATGAGCTTCTCTCCATATCCGTAATGTACAAGCGATATACATCCAAATCGGAAGAATTATTTTTTTTTGTGAAAGGGTATCGCGAAAACTGGGTTTTGTTATCACGAGCCTCTTTTTATTTTACTCCAAAACTTTTACTCGAAAATCTTTACAAGAACTGTTTGACATGAACCGTTTGACACGAACAGTTTAGAAACATTAAAAACAAACAAGCGGTATTGGTCTACGCATTAGAAAAGTTGAACAAGACTAAACTGTAACTGGAAGTTGAAGCAAAACGTGAGAGCTTTCAATAAAACGTAATATCTTGTGCTCAAATCTTCCATCTCTTTCATCTCTAAAAAGGCTTCTAGAAAGTATAACGTCATACTGTCATAATTACGTGGCAACATCTCGAAATGCCAAATATTACATTTTAATCTCATTTTCCGAAGTTTAGCATAAACCAGTGATTTATGTTGCTTAAAGATGCATTGCGTTCCCATTTCAAAAAATGTTTTGATGCCAAGATTGGTTATTCTAACACGTTGCTATTAATCTTTGTTAAATTGACGCTTATAAGCAAAAAACGTTTTCAAAGTTGAGACGAAAATGATGAATTCAATTTACGTGCGAACTGTAGTTTAGCGCATTGATTCCGTTTTAACTGTGTCATTAAGTCCGTTTCGAAGTTGAAATGTAAGAACAACGAACGGTAACTCTGTGGTAGAGTGTGATTATTTGTTTCGTTTGAGGCGGTATTTTTGTTAAAAACTAACTATACTTAGCGCATTGTCTTTAATACTTGGCGAATGTGTCGTTATATAATATTGTGTATATAATATTGTGTAAAGAGAAAAAATACATCGATCAGTTTAGAATAAAACAACAACAGCAATAATAATATTCATAGTGAAAGCGACTTCAATAATAACTCGTCGTGATAGAGGATAATGTGTTTACGAGGCAGAATATGCGAAGATATTTCCACATCGGATGATTCATCTACCCGTCCGCATCCGGATTAAACATATATTATATAATTATATATTATTTATATTATATTTATTGTATTAACTTTAATAGGCTTGATAAATTAAGATCGAAAATATTAGAAACATCATGTTATTGCTTGTATACTTTGTTTGCCACGAAAGAGAGAATAAACTATCCGCACTAGTATATTTGACTCGACTTTGTTATTTGACTAAATTCGTTTTCTGTAAAATGGATTATTTTCGGCCGACCTATGCCGAATGTCCGGGATCAAACCTTAATTAAACTACGACTAACTATCGGTCCATCGTCTGTTCGTTCACATTTTTGCGTTAACGCTCTAGTACCCCCATGAATATAAGCCTAAGATTATGTGCCTGATGGGACTTGAAAGTGTTGGGTTATGCGCCCTTGAATGTAAAAAAAGGCCGTGTTTGATTGCATTTTTACTCTTGTAATCGCATATATTATACAGTATCGGCCAATCAAGTTGGACAAAATGTTTTTTAAAGTGACAGTTCACATTTATTTCATTTTTTAAGAGTATGTCGTGATGCAAAGATTGTATGTTCTAATGTGTATAAATGCAATCAGTTTTTTTTTTTTTTAAAGTTGTTATATATAAGTGAAAAATATACCTTTAAAGTTGAAACAGGAGTGACAAATTCTGTATAAATCTTAACTGTTGTCCACAACAATTTGTTTAATTTTAGCACAAAAATATACATTTCTCGTAAACGGTTCAATATTTTGACTTGAAATTTTCAGAATTTTCATAAGAAAATATGCTCTTTCAGATAGAATAAAAGTAAAATTCGTGTAAAAATAATTGTAAAATGTCACTTTAAGATATCTTAAATTTGCGCTATTTTCAATCAGAATTTGTTTATTCTGACTAACCTGATCTTAAGTCGATAAATTGGCCGTTTTCGGTTTAAATCTAGTAGACACGCATATGTACCGATCGAGACAACATTTGGTCATAGTACTGTTGATATAAAGATCCTGTATAGTTGAGAGTTATATCCCGGACACACATATACATATCCTTAACTGATTCAGTTAAATGCCTTCGGATTGAAGAAAATTGTTGTTCTTCGTTTTCACTCTCGCATCGACACGCGTTGATTAAGACTCTGCGTATAAATGCTTGACATCCTAAGATCGATGATATTTTCGGCCTGATTAGATTCGTACATGTTGAGTTATGCGCCTTGAAAATTAATAAAACGCACTTTTGACTTTGTTTTCGTGAAATCGTCCGCAAATATATAAATACCCTATATTAACAAAATGTGGTTGATTCTATATTTTCCGCATATTCTAAATGTCCTGCCTAATCCTTACCTTTTTCGTGTGTTCGCTGAATTTTATGCGATATCATTGAAAATTTCCGATGATCTCAGTTCTATGACGGGAAATGTCCATTGTTAATCCTAAATTTACCAAAGACCATCGTCAATCCTAAATTTTTACCAACTCTTAATTAAGGGTTAAAAGGGACATATTGTTTACGGTGTATGTTTAGATAGTTTTATCAATAACGAGTTAATTTTCCATTGTCCGTGAACTTCTATTGTTAGCGGAATAATGGGTATTACGTCCCAGGTATTGTCTGAACTCTTAATTAAGGGTTAAAAGGGATATCTTGTTTATTGTGTATGTTTAGATAGTTTTATCAATAACGAATTAACTTTCCATTGTCCGTGAACTTCTATTGTTAGCGGAATAATGGGTATTACGCCCAGGCATTGTCTGAACTCTTAATTAAGGGTTAAAAGGGATATCTTGTTTATTGTGTATGTTTAGATAGTTTTATCAATAACGAATTAACTTTCCATTGTCCGTGAACTTCTATTGTTAGCGGAATAATGGGTATTACGCCCCAGGTTCCTCATTGCCTGTGAACTTCTATTGTTAGCGGAATAATAGGTATTTCGCCCCAGGCATTGTCTGAACTCTTAATTAAGGGTTAATCACCTTATCACCTGGACAGGACACACTTAGTCTAAGCCCGTTAACGCAATACAGTACTTTTTATAGGCGTTGACTTAGGATCATTACAGCTCATCGTTAATTTACCCTTTCCCAAACGACAAAATTTAGGGTGATCCACTTCAAAAACTGTCACAAAAGACAAAATGGATGTTATAAAAGATGGAATTTATGTAAAATATGGTACAGAAAATATTGAGACAAAAGGAGAAACTGCTGGTTATCTACAGTTTGTTCTTTCGTTTCAATGTTTCCCCAAACATTTTCTTTTCGTTTCAATGTTTCCCCAAACATGTTCTTATAGGGATGTCAAAACCGGGTCTTGTTTGGGAAAGGTTAAGGACCATAATGATCATCGCGAAACTGATATCCTCAAGATGGAAATGGATTATTTAGAGCAAGACAGTCGTAAGTGTACATGCAGTTACCACTGTTTTGCGTCATTTTATCCGTGTGTAGCCGGTAAAAATTGCTGTAATTCACTAATAAGTGTGCTGACCTATACATTTTTTGAATTATTATCAGGTCATGTCGCTTAATAAAATAAGGGAGTTTTATCAAATTCTATTAAGTAGAACTTGAAATATTTCCCAAAAAATGTAAATTTTGACATAAAACGCTCCAGCTTCGTTGATCTAATCGAACACGTGAGCATGATGTTTTCTACATATACGCGTTTATAAAAGCACATATTTTGGGTTTTCCGTTCTAAGTAAATGAAAGACGTTACTTTAAATTTAAATTTCGGGACTAAACGATGAATATACAGCTTTTTATAGACGATTTAGTGACCTTGGACAGGTGCGTGAAATTGTGCAGTTTTTCGAAGTAGGGGTATGTGGTATAGAACAAACGATTAAATCGATCCTAAGATTTGCTTAGTTGCGCAACATTCAATTACTCGGACACAAAAGGGTTATTATCCGAGTACCGTAAGATTATCCGATATTTCTATTGTTACTTAAATGAACGGATGTTCCTTTGCGGAGACTGACTAATTAGATCAATTACTCGATCAAGATATCATTTTAGGAGATTAAAAGGGATTAAAACTGCGCATCGACGGTGTTGGGGGGGATTAAAATTTGTCGTTAGTCCGACCTAGATAATCCTTTCCCGAACGAGATCTAGTCTGATCGTGACGTGTGAGAAAACATTGAGAGAAAACAATAAACATTGAAACAAAGAAGAAAACATTGAGACAAAAGAATACATTGAGACAAAAGAAAACATTGAGACAAAAGAAAATGCTGATAGCAGTAATCCCTTTCGTGATACGACGTCAGCGGTGAAACGGCCTATGGCGTTCTAGTTAGAACTAAAAATAGACCGTGGGGAAAACCCGAAAATGGGTGTGGCTTGAAAATAAACCCTAGGAAAAACCCGAAAAATGGGCGTGGCTCCCCTTCGATCCGTAACGTTGTTCCGACCTATAACGTTGCTCCGACCTATGACGTTGCTTCGGCTCTGAGTCCCCTGAATTGACGTTAGTGGTCAGCCAGCCTATGGTATTCTTGATAGAACTAAAAATAGACTGGAAAAACCCGAAAATGGGCGTGGTTCGGTCGTGGTTCACCGTGATGTCACGTCCGGTACGATGTCACTGGGAATTTCCCCGGAAATGGGCGTGGCTTGGGCGTGGCTGACCTCTGATGTAACGGGTCAATGGTCAACCACGCCTACTAACGTCATGGTCAATGATTAGCCACGCCCACTGCGTCATGGTCAATGATTAGCCACGCCCATTTTTTAAGCATCCCAGCATCCCATAATTACCCAAATGCATTGACTATACTACTTATACATGTTCGGATAGTGAACGATAAACGGATATAAGTTTTTTCGTAAACAAATCATAAACGTGTCTCATTAGACTATTGAATTGTGAATTAAGTTTTCATAAGTTCCTATGAATGCAATTAAGTCTCCATAGTTTGGTTGATTTTTAAATAATTTTCTTACGATTTTTTTTCTTAGTCTGATATGCCCCGCAATGCCACACCCGCATTTTTGGTGTGTCAAAAATCTGAGACTATCCTTTGAAGAAGGTTACTCAATGAACATTCCTGGCAAAATTGGTGTAAAATGATCCCATGGTTAAGTTCAGGACCACGATGGAAATAAGAGATTTCTCTTTATCGTGTTATCCTAGGTTAAAGGTCATTCAATGGGTAGTGCAACTTTGATATGCTTGTAAAATTTGTGATCGTGACAATATTTTATGTGTGTATTTTAATATTGTTACATAATTCTCACATTTGAATTGCAAATGCATTTTATTATCATTTTGTAATGTACTACATGTGATCTTTTTTACCGAAATAAATCTATCTATCTATCTAAGTTTTTTTATTATTATTTCTTACGGTCTGATGAGCCCCGCATTTCCACGCCCACATTATTTAACGAATAAAAAAACTACCAACAAGTGTTGAAAAGAGTCAATCAACGAACATTCCTGCTCAGTTTTGTTTAAATTGGCCCAAATATTTTTTAAACATTTATGGTTTATAATAGTCTGATAAGCTCCGCCCTGTCTGGCCAGCATTTTTGACAATTCACAAAATTGAGAACAGTTTTAACCCTCAAGCTACCAGATGGGGTCACTCATGACGCCAGACATATACTGAGCAAAAATGAAAACTTTACACCTACATTGCTTGTCATATTTCTTCTAAATACAACAAGTAAATAAATCAAATGAATGTGCTTCGCATTGTTCATTGACTTGGTTTGCCAAACACTAAACATTTTGTTGATCATAATCCCAGGGATGAAACACGGATCCTTTAATGGTGACAGGAGTCCATTTTTTCAGGTGTACAATTTTAACAGAATTTTACAAAATTTAAACCCTCAAAAATCCGAGCAGAAGAACTCAAACCATGTCAGACTTTACGGAATGGTAGTCTGACCAGTTATCAGTCAGAAAATGTAAAGAAGCTTGCATAACACTGTTTGAGCTTTTAAAAAATGATGTTTGAAAAGCAGAATTTTCATTATCTTGCAAAGCTTGAAAATTTTACAATGCAATCTCCATAGGAAATTGAAATCGCTATTGCATGAACATCTGGTAAAAATCCTAGTCGAAAAATAGGTTCAAAAATCCCCTGTAAAGCCTGCATGATGTTTTAAAAAAAATCAATCGAAAACCGTGATAAATTTGTGACTATCAAACATCTTAAATTCCCTATTTGTTTATGTAGAAGGGAGGTAATTGACAAAATTGACAGATTAGATCCTTATTTTAGAGCTTGCTACTAGTGATAAGAAAGATTTTTTGTGTTTTTTTTTTTGGCAACCCAGATACGGCAAATTCCGAAAAAATAATGAATCGTTTCCTGCGCATGCGCATATGTGACATTAGATGTAATTAAGTCTAAACGCATTAAGGGCACACAAGGCAATGAGATTTCGACAAAACGATTGCTGAAAGCCTGGGAAATAACGTCAAAATATATTTCAGGCTTTTTGTTCGATAGTTTTCCAGAAACAAGAAATCTTGAAGTGTAAAGTTTTCATTTTTGTTCAGTATATATCTATGTTTGCCATTTTCAGAGTTGGTTCTCCAATATACGTTTATTTTCTTGACTTTGTCAATCTACTTTTCGTCAGTAAAATATCATTTTTTTTAAATCGAACAACCTTTGTAGGATTTATCATCTATTTTTGTGGTAGGGTAAAAAATTATCCCAATAAAAACGCATAGAAAAGTGTAGGAAATTGGGATTTTATTCATTTTATCATTTATTAGTCCCCTACCGGTGTTCACACCGGAGGGGACTATAGGTTTGCCCTCCGTCCGTCCGTCCGTCTGTCCGCTCAAATCTGGATCCCGCGATAACTTAATAACTAAGCAAGCGTTTTTGATGAAAGTTGGTATATGACTAGATGGCAATGTGTAGATTATGCATATCATTTTATTTTTGTTTTTCGACTTAAATTGGGGTTGCTATGGTTACAGAAATAGTGAAAATATGGCCAAAAATGGGATCCTGCGATAAGATAATAACTAAGCAAGCTAGTTTGATGAGACTTGGTATATGACTATATGGCAATGTGTAGATTATGCACATCATTTTATTTTTGTTTTTAGACTAAAATTGTTGTTGCTATGGTTACGGAAATAGTGAAAATATGGCAAAAAATATTGGATCCTGCGATAAGTTAATAAGTAAGCAAGCTAATTTGATGAGACTTGGTATATGACTAGATGGCAATGTGTAGATTATGCACATCATTTTATCTTTGTTCTTTGACGAAAAGTGTGGTTGCTATGATAACGGAAATAGTGAAAATATTGCAAAAAATGGATCCTGCAATAACTTAATAACTAAGCAAGCTAACTTGATGAAACCAGTAACTTTATTCAAGTCATTTGAATTATATTTCCGAAATTTTGGGCATAACATTTCATATGTTTGACAATTATTTTGATGACTTGTTCATCTTAATCTATTATTGATTACCATATTGAGTCAATGTGAAGCCGGTAGGGGACTTTATGTGTTGCATACAACACCAGATACTTGTTTCAATTTAACATATCCGCATCACTAGTCTTTTTAAAGTGTTCATTTACTCTATGTCACAGACAAATGGTTTCTGTTCCAAACACGATATTGTGTCTACCAACTCATTCTGGATTTGCCCCTCACTTCCGGATAAGCCTTTATCAACGATATGCTCTCCACTGATGGTTTTTTTTCAAGTGTTGACTTATTCTGTGTCTACACAGACTACACTGTTCGGTGAACGGACGGACACAAAATTCACAGACAAAGAGCTTCTGTTTTAAGCACGTAAATGGTATTGTGTCTACAAATGTATCCTAGATTCCCCTCTCACTCCACGATAAGCCATTTTACTCGCATTCATCGAATCCACTGTTTTCCCTTAAGTTTGTGACAAGCGGACCGACACAAAATGAGTCTGGATTCGCTTCGTCATTCAAAGTTTCTCCCGTATACTCAAATACACCGCTGCCTTTCAACAAACACTTCGCAACTGCAGCCTAGTGGGATAAAACTTATTCTAGGTTCCCTTAACCCATTACCACACAGTGACTCTGTTGGACTCCCCTAACATAAATGGCTTGGGAAAACATTGTGGAGAATGAAGAAATTGCTTGTGACAAGCAATTTCTTCATTTCCCACAATCAGGGTGCCCACCCTTCACCTGGAATGAAATTCCCTGACTTTTCACTGACTTTTCCCTGACCAAAATTTATTTTTCCCTGACCTTTTTTTTGCGCTAAACGGCCTCATTTGCCCCTAGAGCCATCCGATCCATCCGCTATTTATCAATATTTCTTACAATAACAATTCAAATGTGATTGTTGAACTTACATAAAGTATTAGTAGAATCCTTAAAATGCTCAACTTTTTATACATGATGAAGAGAAAAGATCATTTGTCCTGATTGAAATAGTTAAATACACTTTTTTGACAATTGAAATGTTAATACTTATGGTTAACCCTTTCCCAAACAAGATCTGGTTTTGACGTCCCAAATAGAAAAGGCTTCAGAAAACATTGAGACAAAAGAAGAAACTGCTAATAACCAGCAGTTTCTCCTTTTGTCTCAATATTTTCTGTGCTATATTGTACACAAATACCTTCCTTTTTAACATGAACATTGTCTTCTATAGCAGCTTTTAAATTGAACCACCCTGAAATTTTGTTGTTTGGGAAAGGGTTAAAGTTATGACCTAAACTTTAAAGTGTACTCCTCAATACATAAGAGAAAATGAGAAAAACTACTTCAGTCTTTGTCTTACTTAAACTGATTCAAATAACTTTCTGTGAGCATCATTCTCATTAAAGGTAAAGGACAGATTTGCTTCCACTCCAACCTTTTTCCATTTTTTAAATATTAACTGACTAATTAATAAGGCCCTTACTTATCTAGATACTTTCCAATCAAAATTTCCTGCACTGATAGCCTTTCAAAATACTATGCTGTTTACTAGTTATTTTCAGTCATTTTCTGGACAAAATGAATACCTCTGTGCATGTGTGAACAGTTTATCATTAGCACAATTTAATGTACATCTTTGACATATTGCATGCTCAAGTGTTGCAATTTTAGAGCATTTTAAAACCAGCTTTGTGCTAAAATTGATTTTCTATCAATCAGGTACAAGAGCAACTAATGAATGTATGTAGGAAACAGGTGATAATTGATATATTTGAGGGCTTTATTCACTTGACATCAAAATGTCACTTGAAAGAAGACAATGGTAATATCTAAGTGATTTGGAAGGAGATGGCATATATGACTTACATCTTGTTTATGTTTACACTCATTATCAAACTCAAAAGCAATTAAAACCAAATGGTGCACAGTCCTTGCAGCTGTGGAAGTATTAATACACATCCACACCATATAATGTAACTACCCTCTTAGTATCAATATTTATTCAACCTCTTCTGTAGATTTTCAAAATTCTTCTCTTCACTGTCAGCTTCTTTCCTCTAGCTTACAGATTTAGCCCTAAGAGCATTAGATTTCAATAGAAGATCCATTTCAAAAGTTAAGCCTTTATTCAACATTAAAATGATAAAATGACTTGTGCAGAGTCATGTTTAAAAGAACTCTTTGTTTGTTAATTAAAACCTGAAAATGCCATAGTTATGATTATGTTTTACTTTATTTCATTTTCTTCTATTTGTTTTGTTTGAGCAAAAGTAAATTCAAAATTCCCTGACTTTTCCCTGACTTTTTAAGCTTTTCAGATTTCCCTGGCCATTTTTCAAAATTCCCTGACTTTTCCCTGACCTTGAAGAAAATACAAACTTCACTGACTTTTCCCTGACCAGTGGGCACCCTGACAATGTTTTCTACCAAAAAAGACCAAAAGATTTTAAATTTCCTTAACTAGAAATTGTCGTCTGCAACATCTTTGAATTTGGATCACCCAAAAATTTTGTCGTTTGGGAAAGGGTTAATCATTCCATGATGGGCCTTTATCAAACACATACTCTCCACTGACTTTTTTCAAGTGTTGGCTTATTCTATGTCTATGCAGACTACACTGGTCGGTGAACGGACGGACACAAAATTCACAGACAAATGGTCTCTCTCCTGTATGGCTTCTTACGTGTCGATCAAGTTTCCATCTAGAGGGGAAACACTTTTCGCAAAACGAGCAATTAAATACTCTGGACCCTGCAAGAAGAAAAGCACAAATTGACATGCCATAACCCGATGATACACTACCGTATTTTAGTGTTTCCCCTACTTTTTTGACCAATAAAATTGCAGTATATTCTAAAATTTCGCCGCTATATTTTGCATTAACGAGACCGTCGGCTAGTTTATGTGACATCAATACATAGCCACGCCCCCGTCTCCTATGAACCGACAGCGAACACTTAGTCAGAAATAGTCTGTATAGTAGATTCTGCGCGATATAACATTAGCTTTGAATGCGCAGCGAGCATTTGCATGTTTATTTTGCGTAGAATCTACTATACACTATAGAGTATCTACCTTAGACTTACACATATTTAGAAAACTAGTATTTAATATTTCATCCTGGAAAATTACAAAAGTGTCATCTATAATGAAGGACTGCTCTCTGGGGTTTCCATAAATGATTGTTTGATAGAGGGTATCACTAATATTTTTAATATACAGAATCAACAAATCTGTTTCATAGTTTAATGGCAAATTCAGACATTGTTACAAACAAGAGCCGTCAGAGACGGACAATGCTCCCCGAATAAGGCTTTGTCACAATAAATGTATGCCATACAGAGCTAAGATTAAGCTAACAAACGATAAGCCCCCTTTTTCCATGACATACTTTTTATACGCATATTTCAAGTAGTTTATTGTCAAGGGCATCTGATTTGCTACTCAAATATGAAATTTCATCAAATTCTGACCATTAGACTATGAGAAATTAGAGAAAAAGTGTATTTGACCTTAAGTCCCCTTTTCCCATGACGAGGCCTCAAATCCAAAAACTGGGAAAAGTACATCGGCATTATGTCATAGGGAGTTCACATGGTAAGTTTCATTTGATTTGGCCCAAGGGTTATAGAGAAATCGCTTCGGACGGACGGACGGACGGACGGACGGACGGAATGACGGACGGACGGACGGACGGACGGACAGACGAAGCGGCGACTATATGCTCTCCCTTCGGGGAGCATAATAACACGAACTCTTACGAATATAAACATGGTGTGAGTGCAATGTCATGAAAAAGTTACAAAAAACATTTAACAAAGAGAAAAAAAGATGTGTTTGTTGAACACAAATGCCCAAGAAATGGCAATGTTAAGTTTTCATGTTACCGTAACTTCATGTAAAGGGTTGATAAGGGTTAATTAATGACCTTAAGGAAGGTCATTTTGCATGGAGCAGATAGATATCATTGAAAGAAGCTTTCATACCATATTTGAGTTTTTTTTTGTCAAATACTTTTGGAGAAAAGGCCAATATTAGGTTTTCGGACAGACAGACGGACACGAGTAAAACAATTTGCCCTCGACCTCTCGATACGGGACATAAAATATTTTGTTTTGCCAGTCTGCAAGGTTGGTTAGGAAACCCTATTTGGCAAAAGCTAGGGTGGAAAATTACAGCAAATCCTTCAAATGAAATCTTTGAACCAATGGCGTTCAGCTGCACCAAGTGACATAAAATTCTTTCTTTGCTACAAAACAATTATGACATTCGACAATCACACAAATTCAATTCAGTGTTTAGTATCACAAACACATATTCCTTCAGCTATCTCTGATAAATGTAAACTTGCATAAGTTTTACTGAATACTTCAAATCAGTCGATTAAAATATTTTTCTTATTGTCATCCTATTCTGGCTTAGTTTCTGACCTTCCTTCTACTTTTTCCCAAAATACCGATGAATGTACACTCCTATGTTTTTGGACACTTTCCTTGCTAGAGAAAGCCCGGCTACAAATGTCACATACATATGGCTTATGACCAGTGTGGGATCGCAAATGTCGAGCTAATTTCCAACGACTTGCACAGAGCCTGCCACAATACGGACACTTAGATACACCTTTAGGGAGCGAACCTGCAAGGAGAAAAGGCTAGTTTTAATCTCGATTTATTTTAAGCATGGATATCACTGGCTCCAAAAAGGTTTGAGCCACTGATTGAGCCAGTCTAAATTGCTACTCAAGCCTACCAATCTGATTGGCGAGACATTATACCACTGTTTCTGTCTTAGCCAATCAAATTGGGCATTACGCATGTCTCGACCAACCAGATTAGTTGTAGTATAATTCTAGAATTAGACTGGAATTATCTTGTTGATAAATACTATATTTGGGCATAAAACTAAACTTATGGAAGTGGATATGAAAATATGTGCCATGATAACAATTGGTTTACACTGAAAACTAATAATTTGGCTACATCGTAATATATCTGAAACATAGTACAGACAGAAGCACATGACGTTGCTTATCAACAAAAACTGCGTAATTGCAGCTTGTTTTAAGCCGAAATTACGAGGTTTATGTTGAAAAGCAGCGATATGGTAATGAAAATATACCATATCGAACTTAACAAACCAGCATTTCTCCTTTTATAATTTTTTTCCAAGTATAAACACTTTTGAGTGAAAGTTCATCCAACGTAACTTGGGCAGGGTGCCCACCCTTCATCTGGAATAAAATTCCCTGGCTTTTCACTGACTTTTCCCTGACCAAAATTCATTTTTCCCTGACCTTTTTTCGCGTGAAATGGCCTCATTTTCCCCTAAAGCTGTCTGATCAATCCCTTATTTATTTCGATTTCTTACAATAACAATTCAAATGTGATGGTTGAACTTACATGTATTAGTAGAATCCTTAAAATGCTAAACGTTTTAAACATGATGAAGAGAAAAAGTTCCTTTGTCCTGCTTGAAATAGTTAAAAACACTTTCTTTGACAACAGTTGAAATGTTAATACTTATGGTTGAAGTTATGACTAGACCTTTAAAATGTACACCTCTTCACATAAGAGAAAATGAGAAATACTTCTTCAGTCTTTGTCTTACATAAACTGTTTCATACAACTTTCTGTGAGCATCATTCTCGTGAAAAGTGTATAAAGGACAATTTTACTTCCACTCCAACCTTTTTCCATCTTAAATATTCACTGACCAATTAATAAGTTCCTTACTTATCTAGATACATTCCAATCAAAATTTCCTGCACTGATAGCCTTTCACATTCATTTTCACTTAAAATGTATTATGTTTAGTAGTTCTTTTCATTCATTTTATGGACAAAAATAGATTCCTCTGTGCATGTGTGAACATTTTGTTATAAGCACAATTTAATGTATATTTTTGACATACTGCATGCTCAAGTGTTGCAATTTTAGAGCATTTTAAAACCAGCTTTGTGCTAAAATTGATTCTTTATCAACCAGGTACAAGTGCAACTAATGAATGTTTGTAGGAAACTTGTGATAATGGATATATTTGAGGGCTTTATTCACTTGACATCAAAATGTCACTGAAAGAAGACAATGGTAATTATCTAAGTAATTTGGAAGGAGATGGCATTATGACCTAAATCATGTTACACTCATCATCAAACTCAAAAGCAATTAAAACCAAGTCCTTGTATCTGTACAAGTATTAATCCACATAATGTAACTACCCTCTTAGTATTAATATTTCTTCAACCTCCTCTGAAGGTGTTCAACATTCTTCTCTTCACTGTCAGCATCTTTCCTCTTGCTTACAGATTTAGCCATAAGAGCATTAGATTTCAATAGAAGATCCATGTCAAATGTTAAGCCTTAATTTAAAATGATAAATGCAGAGTCGTGTATAAAAGAACAGCTGGTTTGTTAATTAAAACCCGTAAAATGCCATAGCTATGATTATCTGTTTTACTTTATTTCGTTTTTTTCTATTTGTTTTGTTTGGACAAAAGAAAATTTCAAAATTCCCTGACTTTTCCCTGACTTTTTCAGCTTTTCAGATTTCCCTGACCATTTTTCAAAATTCCCTGACTTTTCCCTGACCTTGAAGAAAATGCAAATTTCACTGACTTTTCCCTGACCAGTGGGCACCCTGTTGGGATAAAGATGACACTTTTGAGTGAAAGGTCATCCAACGTAACTTGGGATAAAGGTGATTTCAAGATGAGTAGACTGGATCTTTTAATCACCCACTCGCAAACAATTCCTGTATTTGACAACCACAATAGCAAACGATCGGAAAGCATTGTGAGGAGTAGTATTTTCTTCTGTATGGATATATATAATTTAAGAAGAGGTAAAATTTCGAACTCTGCTACCGAAATTTTACAACGTCGTCCGAAAAGTGCCGACTTCGATTGAATCTCTAAATGGTTGTATTACGGGCATACTTTTTTTTTTAAAAAAAGAGAAAGGATTGTTAAATAAAGGGGTTGATAAACAATTCTAATACACAGAATCCACGCATCTGCATTGAAATATTTTATTCACAAATCCTGACATTGTGACCAATAAATCTAATTGGATTTGCCACTCTGCACAGCAGATTACCCTGTGTTACCCTTTATGGCAAAACAAGGGTGGTAAGTGTCAGCATATCTTTCAGGTTAATTTCTTAATAAACGGAGTCTAGTTTCACATAGGGTCCCAGAATACTTTCTTCGCTACACACCAAATTACGAAATTTTAAAATCACACAAATCAATTCAGTTTTAACACCACAAACATTCCTTCAACTATCCTTCAACCATCACTGATTTATATGTTACTTTGCACAGCTTAAATACAGAATTTTTCAAATCAGTCGATTAAACATTTTTCATATTTCCATCATAATCTGGCATAAGTTTAGAACTTCCTTCTACTTCTGTCCCTTGAAAAACATCCGATGAATGTAAATTAGCTTGATGTCTTTGGACACTGCTCTTGCTAGAAAATGCCTGCCCACAAATACCACATGCATATGGGCGCAGGCCAGTGTGTGATCGCAGGTGTCGAGCTAATTTCCAGCGACTTGCACAGAGCTTCCCACAATACTGACACGCAGATGGACCTTTGGGAAGTAGACCTGCAAGGAGAAAATGCTGGTTACTTTCATAGGGTTGAATACTCAACTAACGGCGAAAATTGTGTACTATGTGATCGATAACAACTTGCCCAGCTTTAGTAAAAAAAATGTGCAATAACTTCGGTTTGTTGAAAGTACTTTCTGCACTCTTTTCTCAGATGTTTGGCATAAATGTAGAATCATTTTACTTTTCCAAAAACATTTGTCGCAACCAACCAGAAAAAACACAAATAATATCATATATTTTTTTTTTGGACAGTACGGTTCATTTTTTTAAAGGTACATGAAGTTTTCTGGAAAGTCACACATCTGAGGAAGGATCCGAGTACGGCGGTGTACATGCAACAAATCGTTTGAAAATTGACGTTATTGAACAAACCTGAAGCGGGGCTAATTTGACCGTAGTTATTATCCATCTCATGATGCACTATCTCCATCCTAAAACTGCATAAATGTATGCCATTTAAAAATGTTTGCGCTAAAAACCAGCATTTCTCCTTTTGCATTTCAAAAATATTTTTGAGACTTAGTAAGAGCGAAAAGAAAGAGTTCACAGTAGTTTGAGGAGGGAATCATGATTCACACACGAGTTAATAGACTGGTTCTTCAATCTTACACAATTCCCCCTAGACTGGTACCCATTCGTGTAAATTAATGAATTTTAAATCCGTAGTAGATTTCAGGTACGGGAACCAGACTAAATTCCCCCAATCATTGTCAACCGCAAAGGTACAAAATCTACAGCACTAAGAATTTAAGATAGAAGTAAATATGTTGATAATCTTTCTCTAACAGTTTTATATGTTTTAACATATTTTTTTGTTCTTTGTAACATTTATTTGGTCGTGTAAATCACCTTCCGATTTGGACATGTCTCGGATTTTGATTTGATTATTGATTTGACAGTCTGAGACCTGTTTTGATATCCCTGGGGCTCTTCCCCCTTTTTCACATTTTTAATTGGACGTCCGAAAGGACGTACAATTCTTATAACCACTTTTGGACAGGCGAAATGGGTTTTCATTACCAAAAAACCCTTTCTCAGACTCAATTGCCAGTTGACCAAAATTCAAAATAGATTTTG
Organism: Fragum sueziense; assembly: GCA_963680895.1. Lineage (NCBI taxonomy): Eukaryota > Metazoa > Mollusca > Bivalvia > Cardiida > Cardiidae > Fragum > Fragum sueziense. The sequence continues at coordinate 8,335,712 of OY804608.1, forward strand.
CGACCATACAGGAAAACTGTCGTATCTTTTCCTACTTTCTATGTGTTCTTTAACAAATACTATAAGATTCATTGGCCGATTCAATTCATGCCACGTCTTAACCAACTTTACGATCTTTTTTCGATTTAATCATTTTCTTGTAGTTTTTTGACTTTCGTAATATTTATTGTGTAAAGGGTAAGATCTTTAGAAAGCGATACATGCTTACACTATGGTTATAATGTAAACAGACACCCTATATCATCAGCAGCAGCGATAGCTCAAACGGGAAAGGATTAACCTCGCAACCTTTTTTCAGTTTGAAATTTGGAACGCCGTTGGTTCAAAACCAGTTCGGATTATTTCTTCTGTAAAACGTTTGTTTTTCTTGATGTGTTTACTGAAAACACACAGTTTAGAATGATTACCCAATTTAATGCACGTATTGTGTATGATAGGTTCCTTTTCTTTGATCATTGTTGTTTAAGTCTTTGACATATTTAAAGGAACGGGGTTTCCACGAGACGTACTTTGGAACCAGGGTTTTGAAATTGATTATCGGGGAGTGAGTTCATTTCGCAACTCGGGTTCGACTCGATGACAAATCGGGGTTCCATCTGAACAGCCTCAGATGAGACACTAGTGAAATCCACCTATTCAGAAAAATAGTTTTTTTTTCTCCAGCATCTGTATCACTGATATTCGACAGTATCATGACCTATTTACATACTGATCGATGGTCATGACAACAATGATTATTACTAGTATAAGACTAAGTGACAGCGATCTGTATTTATTTCGTTTAAGCGACCCGTTTACGTGTATTGAGCTAAGAAGATGAAGCAATGGGTCTGCAACAGATGGTACCTGGATGATCGTATGAATATGTTTACAGATAGGGACATTGCTATTCTCAAATTTTCGTTGATAATGATATGAACATTTAAATTGCTTATTGTACTCCACTGCCATTTTCCCGACGGCACGTTCCCAATTTCTTCTTTTTATGCACATCTGTAGATGTAAGGATGCTGCGATAGTACTTGTATGAGGAATCCATGGTTAGGTGCTCCAATTCATCTGGTATTTTGTTTCAGGAAAAGTATGTATTGAATTTGTTTTGTAACCACAACCAGGGAAAACTGCTACCGTGTTTTTTTCTTTTTTTACTCTAAACAGGAATAATCAAAGCCCTGAAGGGCCTGAAAGTCGCTTCAACAGATGTATTAATTAAACAAGACTTGCTTTTTATGACCCTATCAGAGAAGGCTTTAAAAAGTATTGAAGGAAATGATATTAATATTTAATTGTAGATAACAAGAGAAGTTCATCTCTTAAAAATTAGGTCTATGAGCAGCAGAGTAATGGTTCTTCTGCATTGCACCTCTCCACAATAAATTCTATGCACTTTTGAATTTTCAAAATTGTGACCCGTCACGCTAAAAGGGACCTTATCCGAACTCAAAATTTTGACAAACTTGTCAGACCCAGCGCAGGTCAACCAGATCATGTATGCGAAAAGTGAATACAGAGTAAGATAGGGTAAACACCCCAGATTTAGAAAAATTCATAAAAGTGAAAAGTGTCGGCCCTAGTCTGGCTGCGCGGACTGCACAGACTGACTAGGGTCAATATTTTTCACACGTCCGATAAGGTCCCTTTTAGTGTGATGGGTCACAATTATACATGAACCTTTATCAGTATTTGAGCTATGCGCAAGACAAGATTTGTACATGGACGGACAGACAGGCTGATGCCAGAATAATGTTTTCCCAATGCGTTTCTATTAGGGACGTCAAAACCAGGTCTTGTTTGGGAAAAGGTTAAGGATTAGAACCCAATAAATTCAGATTAATTTAAACAAGAAAAATGCAAGTTAAGAATCTAATGTCCAGTTCAAATTATATCTAATTCCTGTGTGTAAGTATACAAATTAATAAAAATGCAAGTTAAGATTCATAAGGAATACAATATTTCAAACTGCTGTGTAACAACAATTCAAGAAAGTAAGGAAATACATTTCAAACTCCTGTATAAGGATGAGGTTCAAACTCCTGAGTAAGGACAAAATTCAAGGAAGAAAATAATTATCGATCACTCCAGAATACTAGTATATTTCAAACTCCTGTGCAAGGATATAAGGATATGAATCTAGGATAACAAAATTTTCAAGAGTTCCTGGTTGGGGGGGGGAGTCATTTGGCTTTGATTAGATGATAATTCCACTATTTTGTGATTGAATGTCTGTATGAAAAAAAGGCCACATGAGGGGGCGTGTATCTGCAATTGACTTTAATCCAAAGAAAATGTCAGAATACAATTCATGAAAATCGTCAGAATACAATTTTCAAATTCAGTAAACAGGTAGATCTTATAGAAGAACTTCTTTCAATGTTCATACAACAATGAATGATTTTAGAAATACCCTCAACAGCTGTGAATATTATTAGATCTACCTAAAGAAGACCATCATGGGTGAAAGTTAGAAAAATTCATAATATTGAACTTCAGAGCTGGGGTCACGGTCCAGGGGGCGGAGGCCCCCGGGAGCTCTCGAGAAATAGCGTTTTAAAAAAACTCAGGAAGGCGTTCATGACGCTATACTACCATCTGTTAGTGCAAATTTTCCAGATCATTTATCATTCAGTTTCAAACTATAACTCAATATGATGCACTGTTTTTTTTTTCTTTCATTTTTGAAATAAGTATTGTTGATTCTAGTATGACATGGCAACAATTTTCAATGTGCGCATATTTCAGGGTTTTTCTACCATTGACAGATCAGTCTTGATTTGTGAAAATCAAGTTTGGATATTTTTTCGGATACATCAATTCAACTACACTTAGCTATATTTGAATAACTATTGGAAGTTGACAATCTCAAAATATCTTGTAAAAGGTTGATACGACTGCCCCCCCCCCCCCCCCGCTCCGAAAACAATCCTCGATCCGTCCTTTCGAGTCATTGAACACTGCTTTTGTGTTAGCTGCGATATCGTAGCCACAAACTTGATGATAGATATTGGTTTGTATTGGGAATCCAGATCAAATTTCAAAAAGATTTCGGTGACAGTATTTTAACTACTTTTGTGTACACGTAGTTTCCGAAATTGCACTTTTGTCACCCCTCTTGAGGATATTTCTCGTAATTGATATCATTTCAGTTATGTACGTAATATTTAAAACTCACAAAGATTTATAACCGATGTGTAACTTTGGTCTTTTGAAGCTCGTTATTACACAAAGTCGTGATAAATCAAGACTTTGATTCTCCAATTAACGTTTTATTCACGAATCAACTCCCTTTCTCTCTCCACAAGATTATTTTTATTTCACGTTAATTTTTCGGTGATAAATAATAAAAGATTTCATCGCAGAAACGTCGACTGCATCGACGGACACTCGATCATGTCGATGATTAATTTGAATGCTAAATCATGCCGATTTTCTGGTGTAAAGTTGCAGCTAAAGCAAAATAATAGATCTAGGTTATTTAGATTTTGGTTGGAAAGCGATAATTTCAATATGATACGAAGAAAATGATACCTTGTTAGTCTATTATCCAAAATTTCAACGGTAATAATCCAATCAACGTACTATGAAACAGTCACCGAAATAACTGAGCAGGTGTTCGCGGTGTTTTTGAAGTCACTATTCAAGCCCAGATTGAGTAGACGCTACGTCATCATGACGTCATACTGGTTTTTAACACGAGAAATCCGACTGTACCACGTGTTTATTTGTCTGAGAAGCATGTCAATCAACTTGCAAGTCAATGAATGGGCGGGGACAATCCTCTTTTTCAACCAATCTGCGTTTTACAAGCATTGTTTAGTAAAAGATCTAGAAGTCAATCGTCGGCAAAGAAAATTTACCCCGAGTCTCTTTCTAAATCGATCACCCTTTACCGCTTAAGAATATCAATCAGAATGGAGACTAAGAGTAGACAGATTTAATAGAAAATTAATTTCACGGAGTTTTCAAAAGAAGAATGATATTCAAAAGGTCGACTTTTTTTGTGAAAAGAAAAATTCTTGCAGATGCAGATCTACCTGACTAGTGCTTACATTTGCCGACGTTCGCCGACCTCTCTTTTAACCCATTACCAAACGACAACATTTTGGACTTGTCCAATTTCAAAGATGCTGCAGACAACAATTTCAAGTGATTGGAATTGCACATTTTTTGGCCTTTCCTGGTAGAAAATATTGTGGGAAATGAAGAAATTGCTTGTCACAAGTCACAAGCAATTTCTTCATTTTCCACAATGTTTTCCAAAGCCTTTATCTTGAAGGGCGTCAAAAAGCGCCAATGTTTGGGAATGGGTTAAATCCTTTCACAAACAAGACTTGATTTCGACGTCAATGGAATAAATAGATAAGGAAACATTGAGAGAAAAGAAGAAATCATCGATAATCAGCCATTTCTCCGTCCCCACGATAAATACTTTCCATGCTATAATTCAATCGATTTCTTTTTTAAAGTAAGTTATGTCGTCTGCAACACCTTCAAAAATGGAGCAGTCTAAAATGTTTCTGTTTGGGACGGGGGTAAACAAAATGACGAAAATTGAACATGAATCTATGTATATCCATGATTTACACATTTGGGGCTAATGATTACAAATGCACAAGAATCAAAACATGTGTGTTGAAAAATTTATTCTGGTCTGAAACGAAGGTAAGAAAATGCCCGCCGTCTATGATCGCCTACCGGTCAAGCGAATCAACAATTTATTTCCGTGGATCGATCTTCGGCGACGGAAAACTCTTTGTTTGGTAATTGTCAGATGCATATTTCGGGATCGCCATCACGGAATCAGCCGAGTAGTTACGAGTATTTTTTTGGTTTGATGTGATCCCCGTGGGGTTTCCCATTGATAAGCTGACTAGATGGGTAATAAAATTTTTTTGTTCTGGTCTTCCCGGTATTGAATTAAAAGATAGGATCTCCAGGTATCTTCAGATCAACAAGAGAAGATTCAGTTATTTACACGAATGGTACCAGTCTAAGAGCGCGTCTGTATTACTGCGCATGCGCGAACTATTTTTTTCGATGCTTTCAACGAGAACCCCGTGACTATATATAACAAGCGCGGATCCAGGTATTTTTCCTAGGGGGGGTCATCCAATCTTCACCCCTTTTTGCCAAATTCCAGGGGGGGGAGGTCAGGGGGTCCCTCTGGATCCGCGCGTGCAGATACATGTCATACCATGCAGGACTAAATATAACAACAGTTTGTCGTGGCACACAGGGACAAATGACGCAGCTATTTTGGGACATGACCAGTAAACTTTTTGACAACCCCTTTTTTTCGCCAAATTCCAGGGGGAGGGGTCATGACCCCCTGACCCCCCCCCCTTCTGGATCCGCGCATGAACTATTAAGTCAATGAATGGGCGGGGACAATTCTCTTTTTCAACCAATCTGTATTTACAAGCATTGCTTCATAAAAGATCTGGAACTTAAAGGGCAATCGTCAGAAAAGAAGCTTTACCCCGAGTCTCTCCCTTAATCGGTCACCCTTTAGTGAATAGTGTTGACCTCTACATTTTTAAATTTTAGAGTAGTAGACAATTTAATTTCATAAAGAGTTTTCAAAAGAAGAACGAAATTCAAAGGGTAGACTATTTAGTGAAAAGAAAATTTCTTGCAGATGTAGATCTACATGACTCGTGCTTATACTTGCTACTCTCTTAAAACAAAGTACATTACCTCTTATGAAATGATATGTAATTAGTAATGTATTTTGATGATCTAATCAATAGACATCGGCTTTGGAGAGTAATACTTGCCGACGTTCGTCTATATAACCTCTCTCTTAAATCCTTTCACAAACAAGACTTGATTTCGACGACAATCATGGGAACAAAAAGATTGGAAAACATTGAGAGAAAAGAAGAAATTGTCGTAGCCATTTCTCCGTTCCCCCGAGATACTTTCCATGCTGTAATTCAATCGTTTTTTTTTAACTAAGTTATGTCGTATGCATGCAACAGCTTTCAAAATGGAGCAATCTAAAAAATATTTCTGTTTTGGGGTAAACAAAATGACGAAAATTGAACATGAATGTAAATATCCATGAATTACAATTTGGGGCTAACGATTATCCACTCATACACAAGAATCAAAACGTGTGGGCTGAAATATTTATTCTGATCTGAAACGAAGGTAAGGATTTAGCTGCGATCTTTCGGGGGAACCGTATCATACAAAATGCCCGTGACTTGCAAAGCTGCTTTTGTGCCGTCTATGATCGCCTACCGGTCGCGAGATTCAACCCTGTAAATCAACAATTTCATGTCCTTAAATCCGGCGACGGAAAACTCTTTGTTTAAAGTAATCGTAGGATATGCACATCTTGCATATTTCGGGATCGTCAACATCACGGAACCAGCCGAGTAGTTAAGTCTCGTTTCTTTGATGTGGTCCCGTAGGTTTTCCCATTGATAAGCTGGCCAGGTGTGTAATAAAATGTTTTTTCTGGTCTTCCCGGTATTGACTAAAATATTCATGAACCTGCAACACTACCAAGAAGAAGCTTTGAACTCGCCCTGGATTTTGTATTTTGGTCCTTGTCGAGTTGAAGGGCCTTGACGCGAATCCCGATCCTACTTACAACATAGCCACTTGCCCGTAACTCCAAAATCCAATCATTCAGATCATTTTCTTGTGGCTCATAGGGACTGATCCGAATAACCCTCCATTTCTGCGATTTTGGACCATCACAGATCTTTGTCTATTTTTTCGCCAGTCTCTCACTAGCTTTTCACTGATGCCGAAATCACTTTCAGCCGCACAGTTTTTCGAATTTTCGGCAAATTTGACCACACGATTTTTTAAGCTATTGTCATCTGTAGACATTTTTCCTTCTAAGCGATAATCCGGATAAAGGTAAGCGTTATTTGATAATTTACAGGTGTGAGACCAATTAGTATTTAAACCTTGCTGCAGTTCTACATATGCCAATCAATGAAATCGATCGATACCTCACAGTGCAGATAAAAAAAAAAAAATAACGCGTGTCGTAATGCGTTGGTTTTCATCGAAAACCAAGTAATTGCAGATTTAAACAATATGCATTACGAGGTTTTCGAAGAAAAGCGACGACTGCTTGTTGTGTACAATTATGTCGTGTGTTAATTTAGGGCATATTGATTGCGAGATTACACGCTTGAAATGGCAGAACGATGCATATCAAGCAAGACACCTTGTTAAAATGGAATTATAAAAAGAATCAAGCAAATGAGTATTCCGTCGTTGTCGTATGTTTATTGTCGCCTAGTCATAAAGTCGATGTCTATTTCCCCCACATTCTGAATAGTTTTATTCCTTGACTTATAGCCGAAGATATACGGTATTGGATATCTAAGGGAAGAAACTCTTTCATGAAAACTGTCTAATTTAAACCTGGTTATTTCCCTTAGACCAATATACCTCAGAAAACGGAATTATTCCGCGGGATCTATTTTCTCCGCCAAAAAAGTAGTTCTACATAAAACTTGTAATTTCCTCGTTCAACAATGATTATTTGGCATGTCAGTTTAGAAATTGTAGAAAGTCGAATTTCAATATTAAATCAAAGTGTGGACAAGAAATCAGAGATCTACTTTGTCTCAAAACAGAAATACAGAAGAAGTTAAGAGGTCCGTCTTTGACCTTAATTGACCTGTCCAGAAAACATCGTACGGCCCCAGTAAGTCGCAGCGCGAGCGCTAAGCGACTTAAAAATCAAAGTGCTTGGAGCACTATATTTAGACGCCTCTCATTGATTGAGCGGAATTGTATGTAAATGATCGGCGTTTCATTACTTTATTTGTTGAATTTGTGTTAAGATCGATTCTAAATCATTGCGGTCGTTTTATCGCCAACGATGGTGGAGATAGAAGTCGAACAAGAGTGCCATGGTCACAATATACGCCGCCACTTATAAAACTTGAGACCAAACAAAATGACATTGACAAGGATTTATAAATATTCACACAAAAACCTGTAAAAAGTTGTGTTCACAAAAAGGTTTTTATAAATATCCAGTCAAAAACCTGGAAGGAATTGCGTTCACGAGACTGAAATATCATTAAGCCCTAGAGACTAAGATTGAAGGGGGCATAACTCAGGCAAAAATCAATGAACCATAAAATCCTTACTTCATGCATATCTACCCATAAGGGTAATAACATCCACCAAGTTTCATAAGGATCCAGTCAGAATCTTAGAAGAAGTTGTGTTGACAAGGCTGCAATTTCAATCAGCCCCAGAGACTAAGTTTTAAGGGGGCATAACTCTGACAAAAATCAATGAACCATAAAATTCTTCCTTCATGCACATCTACCAATTGAGGTGATAACATTGACCAAGTTTCATTAAGATCTAGCCAGAAACGTAGGAGAAGTTGTGTTGACAAGGCTGCAATTTCAATAACTCCCAGAGACTAAGATTTTAAGGGGCATAACTCAGGCAAAAATCAACGAACCATAAAATCCTTCCTTCATGCACATCTAGCAATGGAGGTGATAACATTGACCAAGTTTCATTAAGATCCAGCTAGGAACTTAGGAGGAGTTGCGTTGACAAGGCTGCACTTTCAATAAGCCCCAGAGACTAAGTTTTTAAGGGGCATAACTCTGGCAAAAATCAACGAACCATAAAATCCGTCCTTCATGCACATCTACCAATTGAGGTGATAACATTGACCAAGTTTCAAGAAGATCCAGCCAGAAACTTAGGAGGAGTTGCGTTGACAAGAAAAGTGGACGGACGTACGGACGGACGGACGGATGGACGGACGGACGGATGGACGGACGGATGGACGGACAGACAGACGGAGAAGATGACGCCAATATACGTCCGCCTCCGGCGGCGTATAAAAAAGATGATTAAAAAGAACAATGTCTGAGTAGAATTCGAACCCAGGGCCTTCCGGATATAACATGTGTAAAGAGTACAAGGTGAGTGCTCTGCTAAGTGAGCTATCGCGGCTTTCATTTATGTAGCGCGTTGGCTTACATTTTGAATAAATTGCTTTGTAACGTACTTTTTAAAATCAATGAAAAGTATAACTGACGACAATACTCATAGTAAACCGAAACAAGAAGACAAAAGTGCTAATCGCATGGCCTTAATTGAATTTGGTAATCAAATTAATAGTGATTATTCATAGCGACAAATCAGTTGTCTTGAAACGGCAATCAAATCAATTTGAAGCCTGAGAAGGGTTTTCTGGTATTAAAGCCGATTTCGTATGTCCGAAACCGATCTTATAGAATCAAACACAGAAGAATGAATAAAATATCTTTCGTTCATGTACAATCCCGCTCAATCAATCAGAGACGTCCAATTACAGTGCTCTCAGCACTTTGATTTTTTTCTGTAATATTATTTCCCCATCCTTTCCATATCAACTTAATCCATTTTGTAGTCTGCAGCTACTTTCAAACAATAATAGTCCAAATCCTTGCTTTTCTAGTAAAAGGTTGAAATAGTATAGTTTGGTACAGATATTCACAACCTTACCATTGATGGGTTTGATTGAATTTACCGTCCAACTCAATAGCTAAGATCATATGCAGATTTGACCTCGGTTTAATGTCTCTCCTGAAAGTTTAAAGTGGTTGGGGATCTAACAGTGTTACAAGTCAATGTAGCACGTCCAGTTTACGATGAATAAGCTTAAACTCATGCTGTTAAGGACAGATCCTCCAGTATTTACTGCGCAACTTACTGCGCATATCCTAAATAACGAAATAAAGCTGTTTCAGTAATTGGCCTTTTCAGCAAATGTGTTTTTTACATTTAGTTAATGTTTGGTTGATAAATGACAATACGCTTTTCGGTTATTTCAATTTTCTCTGTTTGGTCAATTAAAGTGTAATAGTACTCGGATGGTACATTTCGTTTTCTGTTACGCGTTCAACATGTGGCGTTAGCTATAGGTAACGGGGCAACAAAAGCAAAGTGGTGTCTTTATGAGCTAGTCCGCTTCAGATGGACACAAAAGATGACACTTTTTATTATCTAAAGCTGGTAATAAGGAAGAGAATGGATAGAATTAGTGAAACAATTTCGGACAGAGCTGCAAAAAGACAAGAGCCGTCACAGACGGATTATGCTCCCCGAATAAGTGTTTGTCACAAAATAAAAACTATCATACATTAAGCCCCCTTCTACCATGACAGCTTTTTAGTACACACATTATTTATAGAATATGGTCTAGAACATCCTATTTATTACATGAGCACAAAATTTCATTAAATTCTGCCCATTAGATGAAGAGAAATAAGAGAAAAACTAATTTTTACACTAAGGCCCCTTTTTCCATGATGCAGCCCTAAATTTACAAACGGAGAACAAAGTCCCTAGGTATTGACCCAGGGAGTTCACATGTGAAGTTTCATTGAATTGGTCCAAGGGTTGCTGAGATATGGCTGTGGACGGACGGACGGACGGACGGATGGACACACGGACGGACAGCATGGCGACTATATGCTCCTCCGAAATTTTTTCGGGGAGCATAAAAACCAAATTTTACTTATAGCTAAGAAAAACGCTTGGTTTGATATAGTTTTCTTTTTTTGATTTTCTATGTATGACCAAGCACTATGTTTATACCAAAAAAGAATTAAAATTCTTAACGCTGGAATATTTTTTATTTTCAGAAACGTTGCGAAAAAAGAGCAATTTCAGCTACTTTTGAAAGAATGTTTTACTAAAAATTTCAAAATCATCACTTAAATTTCGCAAATTGATACTCATTTAGACAGAATGAAACATATTGAACACATTAAAAACTTATCTATGTAATCCTATTCATTTCGAACACCTTTTTGTGGGTATTTAAGTGACACCTCATTTTTGCAATTTTAGACAAGAGTAGTCTTCCTTGAAATCCAATAACTTTTTAATTCGCTTGGTGACCTATAGTTTTTAAGTCATTTTTTCACTTCTCATATATTTAAATATCAGTACAGAAAAAATAAAAAAAATCTTACCGTAGGAAATAAATGGAGGATCTGTCCTTAAATTTCAGACTTGTAAAAATACAAAGGTGGCAAAAGTAATGAAAGTCATGTATTTAAAGGTGTTACAGACAACAATTTCAAGCGCATGAAATTTTACCTTTGTTTTTGGTTATAGGTAGAAAGTATTGTGGGAAATGAAGAAATGAACTATCACAAGCAATTTCTTCATTTCCCACAATGTTTTCCAACACATTTGATTTGTAGGGCATTAAAACAAGAGTTGTCCGCGGACAACGTAGCTCGCCTATACGGGACAAAAAAGCTATTTTTTTAAAAGTAGGCCAAATTCCGAGGTCAAGGTCATAAGGTCAAAGGTCATAAATGAAAGGTCTTGGCAGGAGGTATCCATGTGTGAAATATCAAGGCTCTATCTCTAATAGTGCCTGAGATATAGACCAGGTTAAATTTTTCAAGTGAAAACGGGACGCGACGCCGACACTAGGGCTGTGACATTAGCTCCCCGGACATAAAGTCCCGGCTCGCTAAAAATTGGGAATGGGTTAATACTTATGGCACTGGACATAATGAAGGACAAGAAGAAAATGCTGAAAGCATTTTATCCTTTTTCCTCAAAGTTTACCATGCCATTATTTTCGATCAGAAAAATCAAATCAAAATATTTTGGGTAAGGTAAATGTTAAGAAAATAACTATATGCAAGATATATCTATTTAACTTTTAATCATCATAGAATGAACACTATTTTGTGCTTTTATCAAAATACTTGTACAAAGATTTATCAAACAATACAACTTTTTTTTCATAAGAAAATACAAACTTATAGAATCTACACATGGTCACTGGTGGTGAACTCGGCCAAAGCAATTGACGTTTTTCGCTACAACAAGGTACAGATATTTTGCGTTTAAATGCGAGTTTAAAGATCTGATTGGATAGTTTTTCTAATAACAATGAACTTGTTCTAAAAACAGACCGGGTTTACCGTTTAGTATTGACAAACTGTCGGTGTTGTTATAAAATCTCGTAACTACGGCTTTATCGAAGCCGTAGTTACGATATTTTATAACAACACCGACGGAATATATTGATCGCGAAGAAACGTCCCTCGCTTTGGCCGAGTTCGCCACCAGTTTCTACACATGATCAGAGCAACAGATAAGAGGGGGTAAATTCCAAAACGTATGTTGTCGGCACTGATTTGAATCTTCTGAATGAGACAATTCCAATGAGTACCACAACATAATGATTTGGTGAACGAAAATGAGATATTGCTTTTTGAAATCCCTTTACCCCTCTTATCTGTAGCTATACATGATCTTACAAAGGGGTCGGTGGTACATACAAAGCAAATGAGATACTGGTTTGGAAAGCGGTCTTTATTGCATTCAGACCAATGCTGAATTGCACAATCTGATCAAGTCGAAGAACACAAGTTGTTCCTCTAACAGCTTGCCATGACCTGAATCAACCAAGAGATAGCAGGAAGGACCACAATCAGACTGCATTTTGGCATGGGCTGACCATAAAACATGATAGTCTCAAATGCTTTAATGCTTTCCCAAACAACACCTGGTTTTGACGTCCCAAATAGATATGACTTGGGAAAACATTGAGACAAAAGAAGAAACTGCGATAACCAGCAGTTTCTCCTTTTGCCTCAAAGTTTTCTGAGCTGTATTATTCACAAATTTTACCTTTAGTAACATCAACTATGTCTTCTGCTGAAGCTTTCAAATTGGATCACCCTAAAATTTTGTCATTTGGGAAAGGGTTAATGCTCTACTTCAAGACCCAATCTCTAACAAACAAATATCAACAGCAGCTTCCAAGATCCCTGACGAACGCACAAAAAAGTCCTTTTAGTGAAAGAGACATACAGCATAAATTCAAGGGCAGATAATTTAGAGGTTGAAGTGGCTCATGTACTTTCATGTGAGAGAATAAATTTCCTTTTTGAGTGAATCCTTTATCACAATGTTTATTGTTGAAGAGGCTCATGTACTTTCATGTGAGCAAATTAATTTCCTTTTTGATTTATGTATACATAAGGGTAATCCTAGTCTATCTTCAGCAGAAATTCATTGCTATTGGATGGGTTCATGAACTTTCATGTGAGAGAATACATTTCCTTTTTGAGTGAATCCTTCACCACAATGTTTACACTTGAAGTGACTAAATTCAATTAAGCCGTAGGTACAAGGTTATTAAACAAAGGATTTATGTATACATAAGGGTACTCTTAGTCTATCTTTAGCAAAAATTCACTGCTATTGAAGGGGCTCATGAACTTTCATGTGAGAGAATAAATTTCCTTTTTGAGTGAATCCTTTACCACAATGTTTACACAGGAAGGGACGTTCACCCGTATGTGTCCGAAGATGCTGCCTCAGTTTCCACCGACTCCCCAAAATCTTCCGACAAATGCCGCATTCATGAATTGTAAATCCCCCGACTTTCTTTATCACTGAAAAAGGCAATAAAGAAAGGGGGATTAATTCTTCATGTTGCTCTGTCATTTCATTGCTTTTCAAATTACAACGTTTTTGTTGAAAAACAGCAATTTGGTACAAACAAGTTCATGCAAGTTTGAGATTAATTTTCAAAAAATATGTCAGAATTTACAATTGTAAGTGACTCCCAAAAATCTTCTGAAACACACCATATACATGAAGAGTAAATCCCCCTTTATCACTAAAAAATGCAATAAAGAAAGGGGGATTAATACTTCATGTTGCTTTTTATTGCTTCAACTAAGAGCATGCAAGTTTTCAAAAATATCAAATGATGTTGGGAGAATTTACAATTGCAATGCAAGCGACTCCCCAAAATCTTCCGACAGATACCGCATTCATGAAGTGTAAATCCTCCAACTTTCTTTCACACTGAAAAATGCAATAAAGAAAGGGGGATTAATTCTTCATGCTGCTTTTTATTTGGTTCAACTAAGAGCATGCAAGTTTTCAAAAATATCAAATGATGTTGGGAGAATTTACAATTGCAAATGACTCCCAAATTCTTCTTACACACACCATATACATGAAGAGTGAATCCCCCAACTTTCTTTATCACTGAAAAAGGCAATAAAGAAAGGGGGATTAATCTTCCATGCTGCATTTTGTTTGGTGCTACTAAGAGCATGCAATTTTGTAATCATTTTGACAAAAATATCTGGTGATGTTAGGAGAATTTACAATTGCAGGTGATTTCCCAAAAGCTTCTGACACAAATGGCATTCATAAAGGGCAATAAAAGCAAATGAAATTAAGCTTTTATGTTGCTTTTTATTGAGAACAAACAAGATCCTGCTAGTTTGCCATCATTTGTCAAAAATATATCACAACATTAGAAGAATTTACAATTGCGAGTGATTTCCAAACAGCTTCTGACACATAATGCATTCATGAAGAGTGAATCCCCCAATTTTCCTTATCACTGAAAAATGCAATAAAGAAAGGGGGATTAATACTTTATGCTGCTTTTTAGGGGTACAACTAAGAGCATGCAAGATTATGATTACTTTTCAAAAATAATAATGATGTTGGGAGAATTTACAATTGCAATTTTTTTCCCAATAGCATTTAACAGATATCATAACATTCATAAAGGGTCTGTCAATGCTTTCTTTATCACTGAAAAAGGCAATAAAGAAATGGAGATTAATCTTTTTATCTTTAATCTTTTTATTCCATGTAGCTCATGATAAATTACCTGACAGAGCATCTGTAGCTAAAAGCTAGAGATGCTTTGCCAAGTAAATTATCAAGTGCTATATAAACAGGACCATGCAAGTTTAAAATAATTTTGACAAGAATTTCCAATGATGTTGGGAGAAATCAGAATTACAAGTGACTCCCAAATAGCTTTTGACACATATGGCATTCATAAAGGGTCAGTGAACATTTTATTTACTACTGAAAAAGGGCAATAAAGAAGTAGAGATTAACCTTTCATGCTACCCTATATTAGGTACAAACAAGATCATGCAAATTTGCTATCATTTGTCAAAAGCAATCTCATGATGCTGAGAGAGCTGAGATTTGCCATGAACGTTCAGGATGTGTCTACTAAGATGTCCTTTTTGTGTAAAGGTCGTTGAACAAATTTTGCAAATATATGGTCTTTCTTTTGTATGTGTTCGTATGTGTTGTTCCAAATTCCAATTATCGCGAAACTCCTTGTGGCAAAAACGACAAACAAAATGTGACTTCCAATCATTTGTCAATCCTGGAATGATGAAGGGTGGTAAAGTGATCAAGGTCGTCACATACAACCAAACATGACTTAAGGCAGTCCATCCCTAGTGGGATTCAAGAGAAGGTGGAATTATTCAGGCTATGCCGTAAACATTGTACCACTGTCAAATGTAGCCCAAATAGGTTCAGAAATGTGACCCGTCGCGCTAAAAGGGACCTTATCCGAACTCTAAAAATCCAAATTTTGGCAAAATTGTCAGACTCGGTACAGGTCAACCAGATCCCGTATGTGACAAATGAACATATAGTAAGATAGGGAAACAATTCCGGATTTAAAAATTTACATAAAAGTGAAAAGTGTCGGCCCAAGTCTGTCTGCACGGACTGCGCAGACTGACTAGGGTCGATATTTTTCACACACCAGATAAGGTCCCTTTTAGCGTGACGGGTCACAAATATAAAGAATATTAATGATGTCGCACAAAATTAGTTCTGTCGCCTGAATCTTATTAGGGGTGAACTACGTTAAGACTACCTTTTTAATATATCATTTGTGGGGGTCAAAAACTGGTACTAAAGCTTGAAAAAGCTATAGTTGCAAGGTTTTGACCTCCCATCGGCGATAAAGACATGAGTAATTCATTTCCTTCCAACTATCTATCAAAATATCTATAGTTCAAGAGACTGTTTAGTAAAGGGCATTCTTCTATTATGCTTTTCTAAAATTTATGATTTTTTGTTCTTTCAAGAAATGACAAAACAAACAAATCCACATAAACACACAAAATAATGTGGCAATCTAAATAGCTTCTTGATTTGTAAATTGGTTAAAAAATGTATGATTGTGAAATATTTATGTCCTAATAACTGCACTTTATACAAACTGTGACCTTGATATATGGTCTTGACCTCATCTCTTACAGAAATTGTTTAGAGTATGCCAAAGATTAAGTTTTCAGGAAAACTTTTGTTCCCTCTTTCCCCAAGGTATTTATGTGGCACAGAAAACAAATCACAATTAAAATCTGCTCAAAATTTCAAAATTTATTTGAAATCATCCAAATTCAGAATTAACATTTACTAACATGCATCAAAATTAAATCATCAGTATATAGATTTACTATGATTTATCCAAAATCACGAAAAAAGATATACAAAACATTTTTAACAATTACATTATCATTATAAACTATTATTTCCATTATATGTTTGACATAATTATCAGCAATTAGGTGTAAGATTTTTGTCAAATTTCTAACATTCAAATCAGAACTAAAGGCTTCTGGCCAAAATCTACTCTCTTACGAACAGAGCGCATTCTCCCTACATTCCATTTCGATAGAATACTCTCTGTTACCGCGGGGTCGTTTCACGTCTAATCTCGGGGCCTTGGCGGAATTTCGGTATCCAATCGTCGCCAATATACTCATAAACAATCGAAATTTCTGATACAAGAAATGATTGGCTAACGCTTCAAATTACCAGCTTCCGCCAAAAATAGAAACGACGTAATGTAAACGTAATCAAACAAGATCAAACTGAATGATTTTGATTCGATAATTCAAATGTTACCGGCTTCAGCCAAAAATAGAAGCGATGTAATGTATACGTAATGATCATGCAAGATAAAGCTGATTGATTTTGATTCGATAATTCAAATGATGAGCTATAATTAGATTATGACGACCAAATAGGCTGTTGGCGTACCGAAAACTGCAGAGGTCATATTTGATGGTTTAATCAATATAGAACTCGGCTTTGGAGAGTAGCCAAAATCAAAAAGAAACAAATTTCCACAACTGATCAGTAACTAAACAGTTAACAAAATGTTCATTTGGAAATACTAAAACAAACATTAACAAATTGGCTCTGAATCTCAACTACTATACATTTTAAAATATTTCTTTTCACCAATCCTAACAAGCCCTGGTTTTGAAAACCAATTTGATAAAAGTCAAAAATACTGACAATCAGAATCTCCATTTCCTTGAATGATCTCTATTTTGTCTAGTATAGGCATTTACTTTCAGCAATCTAAACCCTATTATTTGGGTACTTTTTCAAATTGTCTATGTAAGATTCAATTCAAACAAGCACCCAAATTAGATTCAGCCCTTTCCCAAACAAGAACTAATTTTAATGTCCCTCAATAGAAAACATTGAGACAAAAGAAGACTAGAACTGTCGCAAAGCAGACAAATACCCCCCACAAGCGCCTTGTAACTGAAAAAGTGTTATAGGTCAAAAGGTTCTTTAGTTGGACCACTGAAACAGGTTTTAAACAGTCAACTTTTGACCTTGACCTTTGACCCTTGTGACCCAAAAACAATAGGGCACCTCCTTGGGTCATGGGCAACACTTGTGTAAAGTTTCATGATCCTAGATCAACCGGTTCTTGACTAAGAGCATGGAAACGGATTTTAAACAAAGTCCAATTGTGACCTTGACCTTTGACCTTCGTGAGCCAAAAACAATAGGGAACATGCTTGGGTCATGGGCAACAACTGTGTAAAGTTTCATAATCCTAGGTCAAACTGTTCTTGAGTAAGAGCATGGAAACGAAAAAGTCTACAGACTGACAGATGGATGGACAGATGGACAGACAGACAGACATGGTGAAACAAATATACTGTCAGCATTTTCTCCTGCCTCAATATTTTTTTATGCTATATCGTACACAAAACCAATCTTTTTTAACATCCATTTCATTGTCTGCAGCAGTTGTGTAACTGGACCATCCTCACAGTTTATCGTTTGGGAAAGGTTTAAGAAACAATGAATGATATTTTGAATTTTGAAAGGCCAGGCCATCTTACCTGTATCTGCTATACAATTTAATCAAAGTTTTCAACATGCACCACCATATGTTTCGTGAGATTTCCTTTCAAATTAAAACTTTTTGAACAAATATGACAGACAAAATTTAATGACTTCTCAAAAGAAAGTATTTGTAAATGCTGCTCCAGACTCCAGGTGTTATTTCAAATCTAAACCCCATTATGTGGGTACTTATTCAAATTAGCTTATCTTCAGCTCTAATTAACAAATTAGTCAAAGTTTTCAACATGTACAACCATATGCTTCGTTAGATTTCCTCTCAAATTAAAACTTTTTGAACAAATATGACAAACAAAAGACTTCAACCCAATTATATGGGTCCTGGCTTACCTTTAGCCCTGTTTTACAATTTAGTCGAAGTTTTCAACATGTACAACCATATGTTTTGTGAGATTTCCTTTCAGATTAAAACTTTTCGAACAAATATGACAAACAAAAGACTTCAACCTAATTATGTGGGTCCTGGCTTACCTTTAGCCCTGTTTTACAATTTAGTCGAAGTTTTCAACATGTACAACCATGTGTTTCGTGAGATTTCCTTTCAGATTAAAACTTTTCAAACAAATATGACAAACAAAAGACTTCAACCTAATTATGTGGGTCCTGGCTTACCTTTAGCCCTGTTTTACAATTTAGTCGAAGTTTTCAACATGTACAACCATGTGTTTCGTGAGATTTCCTTTCAGATTAAAACTTTTCGAACAAATATGGCAGACAAAAGGCTTCTCCCCAGAATGTATTCGTAAATGTTGTTCGAGGTTCCATCGCGTCGCCAAAACCTTGCGGCAGAACGGACATTCATGGATCGTCTTTCCTGTTTTCTTTACACCTGCAACGAGGCATAAAGAAAAAGGTTAGACTTTCATGAAATGTCCAGTACTTTGTCGCCTTTCAACGAAAACCCTTTTAACCGCAGCTTGTTTTACATAGTCATTGTAAGCTGCAGTCATGAGGTTTTTGTTGAAAAGCAACATATCATTTTGTGCTAATACTTTAATTATCTTGTAGGGCGTCAAAAGGCATCATTATGGTTGAACAGATTAATTAACTAATTCCAAAATAATGACACCTTTTGGATGCCCTACAAGATAAAGGTTTGAGAAAACATTGTGGAAAATGAAGAAATTGCTTGTGAAAGTAATTTCTTCATTTCCCAAAATATTTTCAACCAGAAAGAACATAACATGTAAAATTTTATTCACTTAAAATTGTGGTCTGCAACAGAACAGACATTCATGGATTGTCTTTCTTGTTTTCTTAACACCTGCAACGAGGCATAGAGAAACAGGTTAGACTTTCATCAAATGTCCTTAAAGTATTATTTAGTGGAAATAGTCAATCAAACTTATATTCAAACTTGTACCAATAGTCTAACTTACTTATCTTTTTATATTTTTTAATAAATTCAAATTCAAAGTTGATCATGTACAAAAAAGGACTACGCAATAAGTAACCACAACATAGGGTTTGGATTTAAAATAACAAATTGAGAGCGTGTTGTTCCCTTTTACATGTTGCTCCGAGTCTTCCAACATAATGTATTGCTATGTCCTTCCATATCAAATTCCTCAAAAAAATGCACAATTCATCGAAAGTGTATAGCCATGTGTTTCGTGAAATTTCCTTTCACATTAAAGTCCTTCGAACAAATACTGCAGAGATATGGTTTTTCATTTGAACGCATTCATACATATTGTTCCAGTTTCCAGTTACAGTAAATTTCCCAAATTTTCGTATACTCAAAAAATTCGTACATCCTTATTTAACCCATTCCCAAACAAGATCTGGTTTTGACGACTCTAATTGAATTAGCTTGGGAAAACATTGAGACAAAAGGAGAAACTGCTGATAATCAGCAGTTTCTCCTTTTGTCTAGATATTTTCTATGCCATATTTCACACAGATCCTATCTTTAATAACATCCATTTTGTCAGTTGTGGCAGTTTTTGAAGTGGATCACCCTAAAATGTTTTCGTTTGGGAAAAATTAATTTTGAATTATCGAAAATGTATGGCCATGTGTTTTGTTAAATTCCCTTTCACATTAAAGTCCTTCGAACAAATACTACAGTAACAGACATATGGTTTTTCGTTTGTAGGTGTCCCTACATGTTGTCCCAGTTTCCAGTTACAGTAAATTTCCCAAAATTTCGTACACCAAAAAAATTCGTACATCCTTATTTAACACTTTCCCAAACAAGACCTGGTTTTGACGTCCCTAATTGAATTAGCTTTGGAAACATTGAAACAAAAGAAGAAACTGCTGATAATCAGCAGTTTCTCCTTTTGTCTCAATATTTTCCATACATTATTAAATACCTATTTTATCATTATCACATATATTTGTTGTCTGCTGCAGCTTTCAAATTGGAACACCCTAAAATTCTTTGTCGTTTGGGAAAGGGTTAAAAATGATTTTAATTTATCGAAAATGTATAGCCATGTGTTTCGTTAAATTTCCTTTCACATTAAAGTCCTTTGAACAAATACTACAGATATATGGTTTTTCGTTTGTATGTGTCCGAATATGTTGTTCCAGTTTCCACTTGCTACTCATCAGCTTCTTACAATATGGACAGCTATGAATGGTCAGCCCCATTGTTTTCTTTATCCCTGAAAGTAGGCATGGAGAAAAGGGAGGTTAGCCATTCATAGATGTCCTTGTTTTATGATGAAATTTTCAAAACTTTACGAAACTAAACCTGGTTTTGACATCAATTTCTTATTAACCATCAATATGTTCTGTGATTTATTGTTCACAATTATCACATACATGTAATTACCGAGACCATGACAGATATTATAATAAAGGCAGTTATGAAGTATACAGCCCCCATTATTTTCCGTATCCCTGAATAAAGGCATAAAGTTAGCAATTCATACATGTCCATGTTGTATCATGATAACTCATCCATTTTCAACCGAAACCTCAAAACTGCGGCTTGTTTTACGCTACACTTACAAGGTTTTTATTGAAACACAGCCAAATATGGCTTTCTCGAACATCACTTTGTTTTGACAGAAATTTCTCATTTTTACATCAAAATTTTCTGCATTTTATTGTTCACATACAAGATCTTTAGCAACATCAACTTTGTTGAAATGCAACAAAAAACAACGAAATCAAAATCTAGCATAAAAAATCATGTATTTCTTTAAGTTCCTTTTCAGATTGAATCCTTTGTGACAAATTTAGCCATATCAAAATTTAGCATGAACAACCATGTGCTTCTTTAAGTTCCCTTTCAAATTGAATCCTTTCTGGCAAATGTTGCAGACATAAGGCTTTTCACCAGAATGTATGTAAGAATGCTGTTCAAGGGCATGTTTAGACTGTAGATATTTCCCACAAACCGGACACTGAAATCTGGTATCTTTGCCATGAAACCTCACTGAAAAGGAAACAAAACCAAAACTAAAGTGTAACAAAACCAAAGCTTAAGAGCAACAAACCAAAGCTTAATAATTACTTAACCCTTTCCCAAACAAAACATTTTTTGGCTGTTCCAAATTCAAAATTCATGTAGACGACAATTTCAAGTGGATGAATTTTTGCTTTTTTGGGTCTTTTGGGGTAGAAAACATTGTGGGAAATGAAGAAATTGCTTGTCACAAGCAATTTCTTGATTTTCCACATTGTTTTCCAAAGCCATTACCTTGTGAGGAGTCAAAAAGAGTCACTGTGTGGTAATGGGTTAAATGGGTTACTGTTAGTGAAAACTATTGTGAGAACCTATAGTAATATGATGTACAGTCGACACTCGTTATGTCGACATCGGATAAGTCGAAATTCCGCTTAAGTCGAAGTGAAAGTCATGCCCCGTCCTCAACAAATGGATATCAAAGTGTTTGATCAAAATAATTTCGAAACAAATACAGCCATTGAAATTTAGTAGGAAAAGGATAGAAATTGCTCGTATCGAGCAATTTCTTTCCTTTTCCTACTATATTTCAATCGTGGACACATATGATGCCCATCAAGAATGGTAAAATTTCGTTTTCATCGAAAATAATCAAAATCGGATGAGTCGAACTCCGGATATGTCAAGGTATTTTGACTTCGACACAACGAGTGTCGACTGTACTTATTACACTTTGTTGAAGGCTGTTGATTAATACTTGAGAAGCATTAGGGTAGTCAATCACAATTTGTAATGGAACTTCAGGGTTTAAAAATATTAGATTATGTCCAAGGAAATGGGCCAGCAATATTGAAAATATCTAAACATATTCCAACCATCATTAAGAACCAAACTCTTGGCCATTATTCGTGACATAAAACTCCACAAACTTTTCCAGATTTCAAAAACTTAAAGCAAAATCAGTGTTATCTTGTCAATTTCTGTTGCAGCAGATAACTGTGAAAGAAGTTGCACTTGGTATTAAAGGGACATTTCATTCCAATTTCATTTTTTAAAGTATGTCTTGATGCCAAGATCGGTTATTCTAATGGGTATAAATACTATTAGTTTTTTTAAGTTGTTGCAAATAAGCGAGAAAAACGCATTTAAAGTTGAGACATAATGTGGCAGTTTTTGAAGGGGGTCACCTTAAAATTTTGTCGTTTGGGAAAGGGTTAAATTTTTTTGAGAAACCAGGGCCAGGTCTTATTTGAGGAAAGTTTTACCCAACAATGGTGTCTTCATCCAGGGCTTTTTGATAAAGGGTTAGAATCACAGAAACACAAGATTATTCAAAGTAATTATTTTTTATTAAAGGGACATTTCATTCCAATTTCAATTTGTTAAAGTATGTCTTGATGCTAAGATTGGTTATTCTAATGAGTATAAATACTATTAGCTTTTTGAAGTTGTCGCCAATAAGCGAGAAACACGCATTTAAAGTTGAGACATAATCGATAAATTGCATATAAATCTGAACTGTTGTCCACAACAATTTGTTCAGTTTTAACACAAAAATATAAATTTCTCGTAAACGGCGCAATATTTTGGATTGAAATTTTCAGAATTTGTATAAGGAAATATGCTCTTTCAGATAAAAATAAAAGTAAAATTTATGACAAAAAATTCTGAAATGTCACTTTAACTTATTTCAAATTATTTTGACATACAATTTTGTCATAAAGTTTTTAAGGTAGTCCACCCCTGATGAGATTCGCACATCAGAATTATTCAGGCGCAATTTAAAACATTCGGCAGTGAAACTCACAACTGCTGAATGTTGAAGACCACACCCGAATATTTTCAGATATGTAACAACGCCGCTTGTAAAAAGCCAATGTTTTATAAATCTCAAAATGGGCCACATTACGGGTAATATACCTTAAGTGTCTTTGGTATATGAATCTAATTCAAAATTTAAACTTCCGATGTACTTTAAGGTGTCGTTTAACATGATGCTTTGCCGTAAAACATCGCTGGCAAATCGGGCAGGAAAATGGCCGCTCTCCGCTATGTGAACGAAGATGGATATCTAAGGATCCTACACGCGAAAACAATTTCCCACAAACATGGCAGGGATGATATTTCTTTGCCGTTTTTCCGTCCTCAGACACAAAGATACTGGTATGACCTGAAAAGATTTTAGCCGGGATCTGAAAAATGTACCTTAACCCTTTTCCAAACAAGACCTGGTTTTGACGTCCCTAAAGGAAAAGTCTTGGGAAAACATTGTGACAAAAGAAAAAACTGCTGATAACCAGCAGTTTCTCCTTTTGCTTCAATATTTTCTGTGCTATATCATACACAAATATTACCTTTAATAACATCTTTTTTGTTGTCTGCAGCAGCTTTTGGTTTGGATTACCCTAGGACTTTGTTGTTTGGGAAAGTGTTAAAGCTTTGGAGCCCAACATGGTTCCAGATCAGCCTGCGTATACACGCAGTCTGACCAGGAACCATGTTGTTCTCCAATAGCTTCTTTATGACATGTAGTAACCATGGAAAAGCAGCATGGATGCCAGTCAGACAACATTTATGCACAGGCTGGTCTTGAAAATTGGTAGTCTGAAATGCTTTAAGGGACGTTTTTCCAAATTTTTATTTTTGCCACTTTTCTTCAAAAACCTTGTAACAGCTGCTTGTTTTAAGCTGTTGTTACAAGGTTTTTGCAGAAAAATGAGGATTTGCTTTTTGGAACTTATCACACACACATTTAAAACATCCAAATTTTTGCCAAATCTATGAGGTAATCTATTTCGAAGCAAGCAATGGTTATGATACTAATAGAGCGCCCTAGAAAACACTCTTAATTAAGAAACACAGCATTATCTCCTTCTCCCTTTTTATTTCGAATACAAACAGGTTAACTTATTTTTTTTTTTTTTTTGCTACATACAAAATAAGTCAGAAACAATTTTCAATTTGGTGGTAAGTCTAAAATTTCATTGAGAGTAAATGTCTTGCCTTGAACAAGCCAAACAAGAGTGCCATAGTCACAATATATGCCGTAAGTCTGCAATTTCAATAAGCCCCAGTGACTAAGTTTTAAGAGGGAATAACTCAGGCAAAAACCAAAGAACAATAAAATCCTTATTTCAATGCGCATCTACCCATTAAGGTGATAACATTGACAAAGTTTCAAAAAGATCCAGTCAGAAACTTATGAGGAGTTGCATCGTCAAGAAAAGTGGATATACGTACATATGGACGGACAAACTGACGCCAATTTATTATTTACTACCGACTCTGGCCGAGTATATAGAGAGGGTGTATAGTAAAACGATGCTATGAAAAGTAATGGGGGAAAAAGAGTTTGGTTTGTGATTTTGAAATTTGTTCACAGATTTAAACGTCTTAAGTTTATTTTTATCTTTATTTCATAATCTCTTATATACAAATACACTAAGGCTTTCATACTATTAGACAAAATATTTTGTTCTTTCTGACAAGAAGAAATTGTGGGAAATGTAGAAATTGCTTGTCAAGCTTGACACAAGCAATTTCTTCATTTTTCTATGATGTTTGCCAAAGCCATTATCTTATATGTCAAAAATAGTCAGTGTGTGGTAATGGGTTAAGAGGTTTAAATTTTGAGATGTGAACAATCATATATCCTTTCAAGAAATGTTTAACAGTGATTTTTTTCCAGAAATGTTGATCTCAAAGTGTCTTTAAGAGGCTAACTTTGACATATGAACAATCATATGCCCCTTAAGATGATGTTTGAGAGTAAACATTTTTCCACAATTTGTCGCTTTTCAACAAAAATCTTGTAATTGTAGCTTGTTTCAAGCTGCAATTACAAGGTTTATGTTGAAAAGCGGAAAATTTTACTCCAAAAGTGCTTTTACGACGTCAACTTGACTTATGAGCAATCATGTGCCCTTCAAATGATGTTTATGATGTTTTTCCACAAGTGTTGATCTCAAACGGTCTTAATTTTTTTCCATGAATGTTGATTTTATAGGTGTCTTTAAAGCTACTATTTCCCAGATTTGGACCCAAAAATTGTCAAATACAAACGAAATGTACACTTTTTTAGCTTTATATGACCTGATTAAATGATTACGACAAACTATTGAAGCAACGACTCATTTTTTCGCAATTTGATACCAAATTCATGAAGCGATGTCGAAAGTAGGTCAAAACAGTAGGACATGCGACTTTCTTAAATGACGTCACAACATACATGATGACGTCATATTGAAATTCAAGTATGGATCTCGTTTGAATCATGGTCCGCGCTGTATGCGCACGCGCAACAATTTAAAAATAATTCTAACCCCATCTGAGACGGGGTTGAATTTAGGTTTGGATTCTCCCTAAATTCAGCTATCTGTCTTGTAATTTCGGCTCATTCTCTGTCTGAATCGCATATTATTAACCATCCCGAGGTGGTCAACACAAAAGTTTTGCATATTTTTTCAAAAAAATTTCATTTTTTGCAATTAGACCATCTGTTACCGTCACCCTTTAAGGGTTTTAATTTGACATAAGACAATCATTATGCCCTTTCAAGTGATGTTCGACATTAACCATCTTTTCCACAAAAATTGCTCCCAGAAAGTCTTTAAGGGGTATATTTTGACATATGAACAATCATATTATGCCCTTTCAGGTGGTGTTTGACGGTAAAAGTTTTTCCACAAATGTTGATCTGAAAGTGTCTTTAAGGGGTTTATTTTGACATATGAACAATCATATGCCCTTTCAGGTGGTGTTTGACGGTGAAAGTTTTTCCACAAATGTTGATCTGAAAGTGTCTTTAAGGGGTTTATTTTGACATATGAACAATCATATGCCCTTTCAGGTGATGTTTGACGGTGAAGGTTTTTCCACAAATGTTGATCTCAAAGTGTCTTTAAGGGGTTTATTTTGACATATGAACAATCATATGCCCTTTCAGGTGGTGTTTGACGGTGAAAGTTTTTCCGCAAATGTTACATTCGTACGGACGTTCACCCGTGTGTATCCTCATGTGAATTTTAACGTGAGCCGGACATTGAAACATCTTGCCACACACTCCGCAAGCATGGCCGCCGCGCTTTACACGGGTCCCGGCATCTGGAATGGACAAGGGAGAACAACACTGTGTCAATACTTAGTTTGGAAACTTTCTAATGTTCCTATTTTTTCCATAAAAAGATCACAGTCCATGATTAATCCACAAATGTTCCTATTTCTTCCATAAAAAGATAATGTTTAAAATTAACAAATGTTGCCCTCAAAGTGTCTTTCAGAGTTTATATCATAACACCTGAGCTGTCAAACTAACAGATCAATGGGTATCATTTTATCCTTTTGCCTCTATGTTTTCCCAAGCTTTTTCTGGTAGGGACATCTATATAAACCAAGGATTTGTTTTGTAAATGGTTACATAATTGTGTACAAATGAGCTAAAACTGTGTTTGGGGGCTAATTGAGGTATGAACAATCAAAGATCCTTTCAAACCATGCATGTCCATGGTTCATACAAAATTTTGATGAGAAAATTCAAGGGTTTTTTAACCCTTTCCCAAACAAGACCTGTTTTTGACGTCCCTTATAGAAAAGACTTGGGAAAACATTGAAACAAAAGAAGAAACTGCTGATAACCAGCAGTTTCTCCTTTTGTCTCAATATTTTCTGTGGCATATTTTACACAAATCCTTTCTTTAATAACACCAATTTTGTCAATTGTGGCAATTTTTGAAGTGGACCATTTGAAAGTTTTGCTGTTTGGGAAAGGGTTAAGGATTTTTAAGGACTCAACATTAAAATTCAAGGGCTACTACCATTCAATAATCTAAGCACAAAGTTAACATGGTTCATTCATTTGTTTGTCTGACTTAATTTCTCGAACCCATGCTTTGTATCTGTGATCTGTTAACCAACTTTTGTTGAACACATACTTTCCCATACTTATTTTTTTGTTCGTAATTTCTTTGCAGACAAGCAATTTATTTATCATTCATCCCTTCCTATCTATGTCTTTTTTATAAATGGATTTTCCGATTGCATAAAAACAATATTCCATGTATATTAAAAGACAGCTGAAAATAATTTACAAGTACGTACAAAGCAATACAGAAATAGAATTCAAGGGTTTTTTAAGGGCTCAGACCTGCTTTTTAAGGGTTTTACAAGGCTCATATCCATTTTCAAGGGTTTTATAAGGCTAAAGTCAAATTCAAGGGTTTTTCAAGACCTGTGCGAACCATGTTGTCAATAAAAGAGTCTTAAGTTGCAATATTAAGACATGCTGTGCCTTTCAAATGACATGTGGCAGTGAAGAGTATTTCCATGAATTTTGCTCTCTATGTGTTTTTAATCGGTTATTTTTGACATATGAACAATCATATGCCCTTTTAGATGATGTTTAACAGTAAAAGTTTTTCCACAAATGTGGCATTCATAGGGTCTTTCGCCAGAATGAATTCTCTGATGTATTTTGAGTTGAGAAGGCCAGGGGAAGATTTTTCCGCACACTCCACATGCAACACCACCTCCTTTGTTGGTCCGCAAGACTTTTGGGTCATGATTAACAGCTGAACCTGGAATGAACAAAGGAGGGAACTAACAGATCATTGGTAATCAGCATTTGATCCTTTACCTCATTTGTTTCCAAAGCTCTTTCTACATTAAAAACTCAAGCTTTGTTTGGTAAAGGGATACAAAATCATCAACAATTGTTGTCTCCAGAGGTAAAAGTAACATATGAAGGATCGAGTGGAGTTTGGGAATAAAAGTTCCAATTGCCTCTTTCTTGAGTTAACCCTTTCCCAAACGACAAAACTTTAGGGTGATCCAATTTCATGTTGCTGCTGTAGACAAATGGGATGTTGTGAAAGATAGAATTTATGTATAATACAACATTGAAAATATTGAGACAAAAGGAGAAACTGCTGGTTATCAGCAGTTTCTTCTTTTGTCTCAATGTTTTCCCAAGCTATATCTATTAGAGACGTCAAAACCAAGTCTTGTTTGGGAAAGGGTTAAATCAGGGAACAATCAAAGACTTTTTCACACAATCTCTTAAATTCAATTGACATATACCAATCAAATGGCATAAGGGTGTTACAGTATTTTTTCGAATAAATGTTGCTCTCACAGTGCCTTTAAAAGGTTGGTTTTGACATATGAACAATCATGTGTCCTTTCAAATGATGTTTGACAGTAAAAGTTTTTCCACAAATGTTGCATTCATAGGGTCTTTCGCCAGAATGAATTCTCTGATGAACTTTGAGCTGAGAAGGAAAGGGGAAGATTTTTCCGCAAATTCCACATGCAACACCACCTCCTTTTCGTGTCGGCAGGACTTTTGGGTCATGGTTACCAGCCGAACCTGGAATGAACAAGGGATGGAACTTAGGAAGGTCTTCAATAGCACCGCAATATTTTATTTTATAGGCAAAAATTGATAACAAAAACTTGTAAACTTCACGACTTTCTTATTAATATTGATGAATTAACATGTAACATCTCAATTAACAATAAATGTAATCATAAACAAATGCATCTGCATTTCTATAAACAATATGTACAATGCTACTGAGTGGGTGCTGCATATTGTAAAGACCTTATTTAACTAAGGCATATTATATTGTTCAAAGGCACATGAACTAAAATCAAATGACAGTATTATTTCCTCTTTCTGCAGGCACATTCACCAGGCTCCATTGTTTGATAAAGGGTTAATAAATCTCTGGTATATGACAGATCAATTGATCCTTTTAAATGAGTGTTTGGCAGTACAAATTTCAGACAGTTGGTTTGTCCATTTCCCAAACACTATTTCAGGCTGGTTAAATTTGAAAGATGTGTGGCAGACAACAAAATTAAAAGGCACCCTAAAGCCTTTATGTTCTCTTCATATGAATAATCATGAGTCCTTTCAAATATGTTTGATGTTAAAAGTTCTCCCACAAATGTTGCATTCAAAAGGGATATACTCAAGCATGCAATCTCCAATGAATTTTGAAAATTAGAAAGGGTGATGCTCTTAAAAATGGCCTTCTTTAATGCCCCTTGCACCTGAATCTATGTTCTCTTCATATGGATTATCATGTGTCCTTTCAAATGATGTTTGATATTAAAAGTTCTCCCACAAATGTTGCATTCAAACGGACGTTCTCAAGTACGCTATCTCCACAATGAATTTCGAAAATTAGAAAGCATGATGCTCTTCAAAATGGCCTTCTTTAACGCCCTTGCACCTGAATCTTATGTTCTCTTCATATGAATAATCATGTTCTCTTCATATGAATAATCATGTGTCCTTTCAAATGATGCTTGACGTTAAAAGTTCTCCCACAAATGTTGCATTCAAACGGACGTTCTCCTGTATGTATTCGCTGATGAATTCGGAGGTGGGCTGGACGAGAAAACACCTTTCCACACGCATCACAAGCATAGCTTCTTCCTTTAGGTGGCGTCTTGTTCAAGTCCAGATCTATAGGGATGAAACCTGGAAAGAGCAAGGAGGCATCTTTTGCATCTATTTCTTACCATTTTTTTAAGTATGAGGGACGCCAAAACCAAGTCTTGTTTGGGAAAGAGTTTAGTGTAGCTGATTTATTTGAATTTGGATTATAGGAGTTTTTCCAAGATATGAGGAAAAGGTTGGTAACCAGCAATATCTTCTTTAACCACACTTTTTTCTTCATTTATCTCTGCCAGAGTGTTGAAACAAGTCAGTGGGTAACAATGATTAAACCAATTACCAGAGGGCAACATTTTAGAGACCAAGTTCAAAGATGTTGCAAACAACACTTTCAAGAAAAGCTTCTCTTACAACCTGTTGTGTGTCCTCATACATTGTGCATCTTTGGAGGTGAAGATGCACAACAAATTGTAAGAGAGACTCTTGCGTGCTCCTGGTATCCTCTAAAGATGCAGAATGGTTGTAGCAAAGAATTGTACAGTTATGTTTACGTCCACCAAAGAAGTACTTTGTATGTGGCTTACACAGACTGCTCGCATGAGTACATACAATCGGTTGCAAGAGAGGCTTAAATGACATTTTATATTATCTGCATTTTCTTTTTTAGCCAAAATGCTTTCCAAAGAATTTTTTATTATAAGAACGTCAATTCCAGGTCTTGTTTCAGAAATGATTGGTTTAGGACAATTTGATTAAAGCTGTTAAAAATACAAGGGAAAGAATTTATCTCCAAAACAGAAAACAAAATGGTAAACTGGCCAAAATTGAAAGCCAGTTACAGACATCTTATTCCCATATAAGGAGGTAGATCAAAGATATATGAATCAGGCAGACAAGGGAACATTATCCTAGTACCAGCTGGCAAATATTTTAGACATGTCCAAATTCAAAGATATTGCAGACAACAATCTCAAGTGAGTGAAGTTTCAACATTTGCTTTTTCTCAGAAAAATTGCTTGTCACAAGCAATTTCTTTATTTTCCACTATATTTTCGGAAGCCATTATCTTGTGGTGTGTAACAAGGTGTTGTTTTGTGGTAATGGTTAATCAAAATTGTAAGTCTTTGGTTAATGAATAAGCTTTATTTCGAGTTATTTACAATAACAACAAGAGATGTTAATAAAACATAGGTTTAAAAGAAAAGCATAAGCTCAATGTTTATAATGAAGCATAAAAATGTGTACACCATTTATATTTATCACGTAATTCCACTTTTGTTTTTTAATAAGACTCTAGTCTTATTTAACCCTGTTTTTTGTTAGAACATATAAACTCTGAATCTTAAGAAAATTTTCTCAAATGTAAGATTAAATTTGCTTATTTCTTAGACAATTTAATCCTTCTTGTACAATAACATAAGCCTCTAATTTAGATAACATTATTTCATTTCATTTCTCACAATTGTTACATTGAACCATAGCTTGGACAAATTTATCTTTTCAAATGTACGATTACATGAGATTTAAGATGACTTTCCACCCTCCCCCCCCCCCCCGGGAACTTTTCTCACAAATTTAATGTTACATTTACTGACAAATCCACTCTTTTCCACAGCTTACTACAGTCTTAACCTCATTACCTGACTAGACTATTGTTTTCAGAACAAATTTATCTTTTCATATGCACGATAACATGAGATTTAAGATGACTTTTTTCCCGGAAACTTTTTCTCACAAATTTCACATTTGCCTATTTCTTATTTCAATTCATCTTTTCATATGAACAATAACTTGGGTTTTCAGAAGGCATTTTTCCCAAACATTTCTCACAAATGTTTCATTCAACCATTCCTTAGACCAATTTATCTTTGCATATGCACGATAACATGAGACTTCAGGTGACTTTTTTCCGGAAACTTCTCTCACAAATTTCACATTTACTGATACTGTAATTCCTATGTTTTTCCATGGCTTACTGGTCTTATTTTTTGCTTTAAAATGCATTTTTTTCATTGTTCTCAGACCATGCAATTTATCTTTTCATATGCACAATAACATGAGACTTTAGATGACTTTTTTCCGGAAACATTTCTCACAAATTTCACATTTACTGATAATTCAACTCTTTTTTTTAGAGCTTATGATAACTTAATCTTTCTCTTCTTTTTTTTTTTAACTCATATTGCATAATTACCAGATATTTACTAAAATACTGTACTTTGATAGACCAATTTATCTTTTCATATGTACGATAACATGAGACTTCAGGTGACTTTTTTTCCGGAAACTTTTCTCACAAATTTCACATTTAAATGGCTTCTCGCCCGTATGGCACCGAACGTGCAAGTCGAGATGAGATTTCCAACGGAACGATTTTCTGCAAAACACACAAACATTATCACCGAAGTTTTTACATGGCCTCCGACGGCTAAACTCAAATTCGGGAATGAGAAGTTGACCTTGACCTTGTTGACCTAGACCTGCTGCCATGTCTGAAATGAAATGAGAGACTTTTGAAATAATTTCTTGTAAATTTTTCCCTTTCTCAATAAATTTCTTGAAAATGACTTGCTTTCCAAAATATTCTTTACTTAAAAATTCTTTATGATCATCATTTTCTCCTTTTGCCCCAATATTTTCTGGATGGGTTATTTGTATACAAAACCGGTCTTGATCAACATACAATTTGTATTCTTCGGCAGCTTTTGACTAGGTTCACCCTAAAATTCTATTGTTTAGGAAAGGGTTAAGGTGTAATTTATACTATTTTCCAATTTCTGACCAAAGATATACACTCTCTGATATAAGAATCCTTCTCTGTTCAAATTTCATGTAATACAATACTGTATGAGGATAGATCATACAGTATCGCTTTTAGTGCTTATGATCCGGGGGGGGGGGGGGGGGGGGTATTGGGAGGAATCACATGACACGACAATTGCAGAAAGTCTTCAAAAATTCTGTCAATACTTTACTAATTTGAAAAAGTTTGAAGCAGTGAAGACGAAAAACGCCAAAATTAATTGCTAAATGTGAAGGATTTTACATGAGCTGATTTCTAGAAAATCTACCATTTCCAGCAAACCCCTGATGTATTTCTACTTTCTCTGTTATATATACCATTTAAAATCCGTCATAATAAACAAAATTTTTGAAGACTTTCTGTTATTGTCAGGGGTTTTTCTTGCTATATGGCTGTAGCCGTTGAACGGCTACTTCCCCACCCCAAAAAAATTCCCCACCTGCAGAAAAATTCCCCACCGGTCTGCAAAAACCCCCCATTTGTTTTGTTTCTTCAGCCTTTATAAAAAAAATTCGGACAAATCTTTGTGATGATCATACTTGTAGAAAAACGCTTTATCTCAACAAGTAAAGCGTCTATATAATAAGAGTATACGGCTCGGGTAATTGATTGAACAATTTGATTATGGTTATCCCTCTCGGTAGAATTGAAATTCATCGAGCCCGGTTTGAGCATTAATAAACTTTCCTTTATCATTCCCCTTGCAGAGTGACCGTTTATGCAGATTATATTTCAAAGGTCCGTAAGAGGTCGGGTTTGATTTGTAAATTAAGAAGTGGAAAGCGAGTATGCACACAAATGAAAAATATATGAATTAATGAATATGGACAGAAACGATCTACACACTGATATTTTGAAATAAATGAGCTGTTATTTGGCGGGGCTGATTGCCATCCGACTAAATTCCTCGACATTCGGACGGTCAAAATTTACATTGATCCCGAATCGAACACGCCAGTGAAATGGCGTCACCTTAAACAGTTCGGCTTCATGGAATAAAAGGTAAATACGAAGCACCATCAGGAGTATTTTCACAAAATAGTTAGAAAGTTTTGAAAGCAAATCAATAGGGATAAAAAAAGCGGATGGCCAGACAAACAAGCTCTTGTCACTCAGGATCGTCGAAGGAAAAATGGAAAATCCCGTCTATCAAATGTAGCGTCTGCCTCGTAATGGTAACTGGCACTACTCGACCCCAGTGTATTGACACTTTTGCACATTAATTTGTCATGTTATTTAAAGTTACAATGACTTAGATCTAAATGAATAGTCTAAGATCGAGTGCCAGTGGTCTTGGTCTACAAGTTACTATTGAAAGATTTGTTTAACCCTTTCCCAAACGACAAAATTAGATCTAAATGAATAGTCTAAGATTGAGTGCCAGTGGTCTAGGTCTACAAGTTACTATTGAAAGATTTGTTTAACCCTGTCCGAAACGACAAATTCTAGGGTAGTCCAATTTGAAAGTTGCTGCAGACGACAAAATGGACATTCAAGTCAAGTCAAGTAAATTTACATAGTTACATAACTAAGAAAATATTTAGACAAAGGGAGAAACTGCAGGTTCTTCTGCTTTATATTTGTTATTATCAATATAATAATTTTCCCCCAAATTTGAAAAATCGCGCGCTTTTTTTCCCCACCTGAAAGGCCAGGCCCCTTCCCCAAAAATGAAAAAAAAAGCCCTGATTGTATTTCCCCTCCATGAATTCTGTCGTAGAATGAATACAGAAACAGTGTAAGTGAATATCATGTTAATTTCCATCTGGATCCGGTTGTTTCAATTCAAAACCTTCAAATATTTGCTTGTGTGTTTGGCCCTCAAAAATTTTGGTCGCCCATTGAACCCTCTAACACTTGGAACTCTGACGCGGCAGATTTGTCTTCACTAGTTCCACCTAACATTGACACTGTCACTATATTATGGCGCTTTAACAATTTTTGAAAGTCCTCCATATAATTATTATGCATTTGGACACGTTTATTAAAATGCTTTTGTGTATGGCTACAGATTTATTTATTTTCATCAGGATCTGGATGTTTAAATTCAAAACCCTCAAACATTTGTTTATGTGTCATGTCCTAAAAACATTTGGTTGTCTGTTGAACCCTCCAACACTTCGGATTCAGACACAGTGTGTTTCTGTTCACTATTTCCACCCAACATTGACACTATATTATGTCTCTTTAACAGTTTTTGAAAGTCCTCCATATAATTGTTATGCATTGGGACATGTTTATTAAAATTGCTCTTGTCCGAGAATGCCTTTCCACAAGTTTCACATTTATAAGGCTTTTCACCAGTATGTAGTCTTAAATGGGTATTTAGGTTAAATGTGCTTTTGAAGTCTTTCCCACAATACTTGCAAATCGTCACGGTTGTCTTCCGTCGTTTTACGATTTTTGTCTGGAAATCTGAAAATGGAAATGTGTACATTGTCAGACATTTTTGCTGCAATGGATTCATGATTTGCCACTGTAACTCATCTTTCTTTCATGCCAAATAATTCTACAGTATTTGTGGTTTGTGAGTCTTTAAATAGCTACCGTTATAGGCTTGTGTTTTGCCACTTTTTATTATTTCTTCTGCAACTTCAAGGCCTGTTTGAATAGGGGTTTGATTTTTTTTTTCAGTTTGAGAGTTTCTAATCCTACTTTTAGCCATATCATGGGATACCCATTTTTATTGGTTCAGATCATTCACATGCATTTTGTTTTTCTTTATTTTGATAGTAACTTTCCTAAACAAAGTTTAAAAGGGTGGATCATTACCAGTTTTAATCTCTTTAACGAAGTTAATATGATTCTGCTATAGCATTTTTATGATAAGGGACCCATAGATCTAAGACTGTTTGGTAAAGGGTTAATTTAAGTACTGTAACATGGGATTAGCACTCTAGTCTTTCAGGCAAAGCATGTTAAATTTTGTAATTCATGAAACACTTCATGTCCTTAACCAAGTTACCCCTACAGAAGTATGATTTAGTTTCCTTACTGACCACAACAACAAAGATGGTGGAGGTCAGACAAGATGCCCAGGACTTCAAGATGAAGCGTGATCTATTATGATATGGGTACAACATACAACAAAGTTCTAATACTTAACCATAACTAATGTATTACTAAATTCATATTATGAAATGTGGATCAAGCAAGTATTATAAGTCTTTCAATTATTCTAACAACAATGGAGATATATCAATCCTGTCCATGATATTCCGAAAGAAATCCTTGAAGCAATCGTGTTTCCATGTTTGAGGCACACACAGTCATGGTCACAAACAAACCATGTTCAAGAATCAGTTCTGGTTTCAGAGTGAATTTAAGGTAAAGAATGTGTTTTTTCACATGGTAACAAGCAAGAGTAGAAGCATGGACCACTTGGTCCTTCAATAGGTTTCGTCGTTCCGCAAATCCTTTTCCATAATTGTTGCAAACATATGGCTTCTCAACAGTATTTCAGGTCCTTTTAGGAAAATATTAAATGTCATTTGGGAACTCAAGTTAAGAATGTCTTTTTCAAAAGTTAACAAGAGTTGTAGCACGGAACACTTGACGCTTGGTAATAATTCCTTGTTCCGCAAATCTTTTTCCACAAATGAAGCAGACATGGTTTTCCACAATTATGTCAGGTCTTGTTTGGTAAACTTAATGATTCAAAGTCATTTGGGAACACAAGGTAACATGTTTTTCAAAAGTTAACAAGAGTTGTAGCCTTGACCACTTGATGCTTGGTCAGGTTTCCTCTTTCCGCAAATCCCTTTCCACAAATGGAGCATACATGTTGTTTTTTTTTCACCAGAATGCCAGTTCTTGTTTGGGAAATTTTGAATGTCATTTGGGAACACAAGTTAAGAATGTATATTTCAAAGGTTAACGAGCGCAGAAGCATGGACTGCTTGATGCTTGGTCACGTTTCCGCTTTCCACAAAACCTTTTCCGCAAATGTTGCAATCATACAGCCTCTCACCAGTATTTCAGGCCTTGATATTGAGGAAAATTTCAAATGTCAATGGAGACACAAGTTGACAACACGTTTCTTAAAAGTTAACCAGCGTAGAAGCATGGACTGCTTGATGCTTCGTAAGGTTTCCGCTTTCCGCAAATCCTTTTCCACAAATGTTGCAAACATACGGCTTCTCACCAGTATGTATTCTATAGTGTTTGTCAAAATGTGATCTATACCAAAACTTTTTGTTACATATGTTACACACTAGAGTTGTTTTAGTGCCACTGGATTTATCTCCCTTATGTCTTGGCAAGTTTGCGTATCCTGAAATTGACAACAGCAATCCTTAATAATAACCTAACTTCAAAATTTAATGCAGGTTCAATTTAACCCTTTCCCAAACAATGCCTGGTTTTGACATCCCTAATTGAAAAGGCTTGAGAAAACATTGAAACAAAAGAAGAAACTGCTGATAACCAGCAGTTTCTCCTTTTGTCTCAATA
Source organism: Fragum sueziense (assembly GCA_963680895.1). Classification (NCBI taxonomy): domain Eukaryota; kingdom Metazoa; phylum Mollusca; class Bivalvia; order Cardiida; family Cardiidae; genus Fragum; species Fragum sueziense. Next base: position 8,372,717 of record OY804608.1, read on the forward strand.
TTTTCTATGTCATATTTTACAAAAATTCTATCTTTAATAACATCCATTTTGTCATTGGTTGCAGTTTTTGAAGTGGATCACCCTAAAATTTTGCCGTTTGGGAAAGGGATATGTTACACACTAGAGTTGTTTTAGGACCACTGGATTTATCTCCCTTATGTCTAGGTAAGTTTTCGTATCCTGAAATTGACAACATCAACCCATTACCTAAATTAAAAATTTTAAGCAGGTTCAATTGAAAGGAATGCATGCTGCAGACAAAAACAAGCTTTCTGTTTTTATCTTATTCCCCGCCATATTTTTTTAACACATCACCAAATGGCAAAAATTTAGTCTGGTCCACATTCAAAGATTAGCAGATGACTATTTTGAGAGGATGAAATATTTCGTTTCGGTCTTTCTGGGTAGAAAATATTGTGGAAAATGAAGAAATTGCTTCTCACATTTACACAATAATTTTCCACAATGTTTTCCAAAGCATTTATCTTGTGGGGTGTCCACAGGTGTCACTGGTTGGGAATGATTTAATTTTTTTTCTTTTTTTTTTTTTTTGTCAGGGATGTCCAATCAAGGCATTGTTTGGGAAAAGGTTAATGCACATCTAGCAAGCAATGACTTGTGAAGCTTAGATGTTCAGTTGGAAAAGGACAAGTAAGGATACAACAAGCATGTTCTCCTTTTCCCTCCGATTATTTTTTGTTTTTAAAAAAATCATCTCAGTATCATTTTATCTAGTCCAGCCTTAGGTTGTCAAAACCCAAAGGCTAAAAAGCCACAATCTTATTTCAAATAATTTTGTGAACGGTACAATGAAATAAAGTCAAATAATTTGATGTACATGATTTATTCAGCATACAACTTTACAGAAAATATAATTGTGAACATATTAAAATGTAATTTACAGTAGTTCTTTATTGAACACTGGATTTTTTCTGAATCAAAGTCATAAAATCAAAGTCCTGAAGGCACTGAAAACAGCACTCTTTAGAAAAATTTAACAATGAATAATTTGTCAAATTTTTTTTCCTGAACCCCATACTTACAGCTTATGGCAAGCTGTAGTTACAAGAATTAATATGTTTATGTTGCTAGAAACAGCAGAAACATTCGTTATAAGCATCAAAAGACCTTGTTAAAAGACAAGAACCACACACTATTTAGGACAAAGTAAATCATCAAAATGCATAGCACATGAAAAATATATGTCATAATCTAGTCCTTTGAAAACTTTGATTCATAAACTGGAAGGAAAGTCTCCATAATACACAATACAATGTTTTGTAAAAATTTCTTTTATAGTCAGTGATGTGTTAAAGGACAGATTAATTCGAAGAAATAGTGGGGCCACTACAGCTTATCATCGGTTTTCAACACAAACCTCGCAACTGCAGCTTTTAAGCTGCAGTTGTGAGGTTTTTGTTGAAAAGAAGTGTATTGAAGATGAGCTGGAGAGAACACAGCAGTGTTTTACAAACTGGATGGAAATTCAGCATAATGTATGATAGAATGTTTTGTCAAATTTCCTTTATCCGAGAAGCGTTTATTACAAACTTTACAAATATATGGCTTCTCCCCCGTGTGTATTCTGTAATGGGAGTCAAACTTGGACTTAAACTTGAAACCCTTGTGACAAATGTTGCATGTGTAATTTGCTTGTTGAGCGTTATACCCGCGACTGGCTAGGAATGGCAATGCTGGCCTACCTGAAAGCATTAAGAAAATTTACTAGTATTTTTCTTACAAATATTTGTATTTTGGGTTCGAAAACATTGTGGATAATGAAGAAATTGCCTATTTAAAGCAATTTCTTCATTTTCAACAATATTTTCCCAAGCAGGTTTCATAATGCGCATCCAAAAGAGTCAATGTGTGGGTAGGGTTAAAATGACTGTATTGCCAATGCCATAAATTTTGTTCCTTGACCATCTACAAACATAGACAATCTTTCTCAGGGTTGTTACAAACAACAGGGACTGCTTATTTCAGGGTACGTGCAATATATCCATCATTGTTAGTTAGTCCATGCTTAATCTTGATCATTAATCTTGATCATCCTATTCTGAAAAAATACAGAAACACAAGGAAACGAGACGATTTACTGTGTCAAATGTTTGTGAAACATGAATGCCCCCGAAATGGCCAATGTTACGTCTACTGACACACAGACAGATGAGTTAAACAACATGCCATAATCTTTTGATACTGGGGCATAAAAAGTGTCTTAATGCAAATGAATCACCAACAGTGTTCTCCCCAGCCTAATAAGCTGTATCGGACCCACTACAGCTTCATGTAAATCAATGTATTGCCCCTACAGCTTCATAATTACCCCTACAGCTTAATTTCTTCAAATGGTCACCAAATAGAGACATTAACCCATTACCAAACGACAAAATTTTAAGGCGGTCCAAATTGAAAGATCCTGCAGACAACAATTTCGAGTGAATGGAATTTTCAATTTTTAGATCTTTTTGCATGGAAAACATTGAGGGAAATGAAGAAATTGCCTGTCATAAGCAATTTCTTCATTTTCCACAATGTTTTCCATGACCATTATTTTGTGGGGAGTCAAAAAGAGTCATTGTGTGGTAACGGGTTAAGAGGTATTTCATGTCAAAAACTTATAAATAATGCATTATAATCAATCAAAATGTTATAATTCTGTATAAAAACATTATGAGAAAAGAAGAAATTGCTCAAATTGAGCAATTTCTTCTTTTCCCATTATGTTTTTATTCATGAACACAATGATTATCAAGGTTTACCAATACTTATAATTTGCCACTACGGCTTCAAATTATTCTGAGGAGAACCCTGACCAATAATATTCACTTTTTCCATTGTATACATTGGTCACTAGTATTATTCACTTCTGTAGATAATGTATAACCCTGTGTTTATAGAGGTTCCCTTTATCGCTGAAGGCCCGATTACAGATGTCGCAGGCGTAAGGCTTTTCTCCACTGTGTATTCTTTATGTACATTGGAGATTGTGAATCACCTGATGGATAACAACTACCGCCAAATTAGCCCCGCTTCAGGTACCTGAAGCTGGGCTAATTTGACAGTAATTGTTATCCATACCATGATGCACAATCTTAACCTTGAGCTCCATCATCTATGTATCGTATGCATTAATTCACTTCTGTAGATAATGTATAACCCTGTGCTTATAGAGGTTCCCTTTATCGCTGAAGGCCCGATTACAGATGTCGCAGGCGTAAGGCTTTTCTCCGCTGTGTATTCTCATGTGCCGCGGCAAGGACGACTTTCTGCTCAGCACCTTGCCGCATACTGGACACTTTGCCGCATCAGCATCTAGAACAATTCCAAAATGGCAAACTTTTAGATGGCTTCATTTTGAAAGATATCATGGATGTAAATCTTGGCATAGAAAGAAGAAAATCCTGGTTTTCAGCATTTTAGTCTTTTCATATGCCTCAATATTTCATAAAATTTTCTCATGTGCCGCGGCAAGGACGACTTTCTGCTCAGCACCTTGCCGCATACTGGACACTTTGCCGCATCAGCATCTAGAACAAGTCCAAAATCAGTGTTAAATCTAGCTGTGTGTTCTAGGGGACCCAATGGGCCCACAGCTCTTGGTCAAGGGGGTCATCCAATACAAATACATATCTAATTTGGCCCATTCTTCATTCTCAGTGGGGTCATTTGAGATTGTAGGGGGTAATTTTGGCCATGGCCCCCTCTAGATTCAACACTGCAAAATGGCAAACTTTTAGACTGCTTCGTTATGAAAGATATTGCAGATCATGAAATGGATGTAAATCTTGATATGGAAAGAAGAAAATCCTGGTTTTCGGCAATTTAGTCTTTCCATATGCCTCAATATTTCAAACGATTTTCCTATCAGGAGCAATAGAAGGCATTAGAAAGGGTTAAGGCTGGTCCGAATTCATAGATGTAGCAGATTACAAAACAGAATCACAAAGGGTCATAAGTCAGAACAAAATTTCATATTGAACCATTGCAAAGCCTTGGTAGGTTTCTGTATATATCATTCTTTAGTATACAGGAGAAACTTTGGTGGCCAGCATTTTCTTTTATTTTTTTCTCTCACTCTTCAAAACCAGGAATTGTTTGGGAAAGGGTTTACTAACATGATAGTATGTTTGTCCAAATCAAGAACTTCAAAGAAAACATGTTCCAATTGAAAGTTTTTTAATCTTTTCAAACGTATCGCTAACATAATAATAGACAAGTCACAACTGAATATGTTCAATCACACAAAGTTATCAAATGGATTTCACTATGCTTCAGAATATTTCTCTGATCATCAGTCACACCCATCTCGGGCTCAGATTAAAAGTTTTTTCAATCTAAGCTATCATTACCAAATATTAGACACATCTGAACATCATCGCTTTTCTTCAAAAACCTCGTAACTGCAGCTTGTTTTAAGCTGCAGTTATGTGATTTTCGAGGATTAGCAGCAATATTTTCAAACACCAAGAGTTATATGGATTTCACAATGTTTCTGAAGATTTCTCTGATCACTAAACACCAAATTCACAATTCATTGGAGACCCATTATGACCTAAAATGCATAATACAATGTTTCAGTAGAATCCCAGGAACATTTATTGTGCAATGTCAAGTGTCCCCCTTTCTTCTCAAATCATAAAATTTACAATACATGTATTTCTGGAAATTTCCTTGATCATTAAACCCGCGACAACAAAAGTCACAAAAGACCGGTCACCCATTTATCATTTCAAACACCTTATACAGTGCACTCGACATATAACGAGATTGACAACACATTTTTTAAAATGTGTGAAAAATATGTACAGGATCGAAGAAATATTAAGTTGTATCCGATATCTTCCTCAAACCAACTCTTTATATGTAATATCAAATATACGAAATGAGAAGGGCAATGACAGAGACTTTGTAATGTGTTTGCTATAAGCAATATCTCGTTTTAAGCAATCTCGTTGTACCTGGAGTGCACTATACGATGTTTCTGCAGATTTCCGCGATCATTAAACGCGCGATTACACACGTCACAAATAAAGGGCTTTTCGCCCGTGTGTATTCTTAAATGTCGAGTCAGATTCGCTCGATTACTCAACACCTTGTGACACATCGGGCACTCTGCACCTTTTGATGTACCTAGAATGATAAGAAACACCAAATGGCAGCCTTACAAACAGAAAATACCTAAAATGATGAGAAGCAAGAAACGCCCACCCAATTAACACAAACAGACATATCATGCCACTTTGACTAAGAATATTGAACGAAGAATCTTACATCCCATTGACAGACAACAAGAATTTAGACCCTTCCTAGTTGCAAGTTGGTAACCAGTATTTTCTCCTTTTGCCTCAATATTTTCTGTGCTGTAACAAACCCTTTTCTCATCAACTCTCATTTTGTTGTCTGCAGCCATCTTAAAATCACACTACCTTAAAATTACCTGCGTGGGAAAGGATTAACAACACTTTGGTTAGAATCTTAAAACATACAGGACATTGGGAATTAAACATAAATCTTTTTAATTTATATTAAGTTGACTATCGTGCCACTTGATGTTAAGGATTACCACACTTTACAACCATACTGTTTTCCTAACATACTATTGCTGACTTACAGTACCTTCAGAACTTTGATTCACTTAACATTGATATGAGTTAAAGAAGATTTCTCATTAACTGTAGGCAATACCACATTTAACAACCATACCATTTTTCATATCATACTTTGCTGACTTACAGTACTTTCAGACCTTTGATTCAGTTTATATTCATATTGTGCCACTCAATGTTGAAGGCGATTCCTCCGCTCACTGAAGGCTTTACCACACAATCATACACACTTTGCTGATTTACAGTACTTTCAGTACTTTGATTCACTTTATATTCATGTGTATAACTTGGTGTTTTAGAAGATTTCCCCTCTCACTGAAAGCTTTTCCACAAATTTTACAAGCATATGGTCTTTCCCCGCTATGGGTCCTCAAATGAGCTTTCAGCGACGAAGCTCTGGTCAGGACCTTCATACACAATTGACATTGTATTGGACGATGTGAGGGCTGACCTGCAAAAATAAGTTGGAAGAACACCTTCAATAAGCTAGCTGCATACTGTTGGTAACATTTGCAAAAGCCACCTTTTCAATTGTTGCCACCATTAAGATTTGTAACATGGGCCAACATTTCCTCTTTATTTGCACTATATATTCAGCTGGATAGATATATCCCCGTTTTCACTGGAGTAATTAAGATGAACCAAATTTTGTCTGTTATCATTCATTTATTAATTACTTCAGATGGACAATAACTCATTTATCCCCATTTTACTCCTTTATGCAAATCATTTATCAGATGGACAACAATAAACTTAACCTATATAAAGTCTCTATCTCTTGTATTTGAATCGTTTAGACAAGACCTAGTTGGACAGCTACTGGTTATTGAGCTGGAGAGTACACTGTTCAGTCTAAATTCAGTCCTGATGCATATGTGTGACTCTATGTTTAACAAGATTACTCCTATCACTGAAGGCTTTATGACATAGTTCACAAATATCAGGCTTCTCTCCAGACATAGTGGGCCACTTTCAACGAAAACCTGAACTGAAGCTTGTTTTAAGCTGCAGTTACGAGGTTTTTGTTGAAAAGCAGCATTATCATAAACAGCCTTGGAGACCATCTGTCATCAGTCTACCGTCATATGAGTGACTGTACTTGACCAGATTACTTCTATCACTGAATGCCTTATGACATAATTCACGAATATACTGCTTCTCCCCAGACATAGTGGGCCAACTATAGTGTATGGTTGCTTTTCAACAAAAACCTCCTAACTGCAGCTTTATTCAGACTAGATTATTGACCTGGAAAGTTCTCTGTCCAGTCTTAGTTTAGTCTTGATTCATATGAGTGACTCTGTGTTTAATGAGATTACTCCTATCACTGAATGCTTTATGACATAATTCACAAATATATATGGCTTTTCTCCAGACATAAGTTGGCAAACTACAGCTGTTTTAGCTCATGAGACCACTATTCAATCTTGATTCATTTGTGTGACTCTATGTAACTTAGATTACTCCTTATAATCACTGAAGGCTTTATGACATAATACAAATCTCTGCTTTTCAACAAAAATTTGGTATCTACAGCTTTCAACAAGCTGTAGATACCAAATTTTTGTAGAAAAGCAGCAATGTTTTGTTGAATAGTGACAATATTCAGTCTTGATTCAAATGTGTCACTCTGTGTTTGACCAAGTTACTTCTATCACTGAATGCTTTATGACATAAATCACTAGTCTAAGCTGCTTTTCAACGAATACCTCGTAACTGCAGCTTGTTTTAAGCTGCAGTTACGAGGTTTTCGTTCAAAAACGACTATATTCAGACTAGATCATGGAGCTGGAAAGTTCTCTGTTCAGTTTAAATTTAGTCTTGATTCATGTGCGTCACTCTGTGCTTAATCAAGTTACTTCTATCGCTAAAGGCTCGATCACATATTTCACAAATATATGGCTTTTCTCTAGACAAGAGACCACCGTTCAGTCTACATTCATATGAGTGACCCTGTGTTTGACCAGATTACTCCTATCACTGAAGGCTTTATGACATAGTTCACAAATATATGGCTTTTCTCCAGACAAGAGACCACCATTCAGTCTTGATTCATGTGCGTCACTCTGTGCTTAATCAAGTTACTTCTATCGCTAAAGGCTCGATCACAAAGTTCACAAATATATGGCTTTTCTCCTGTATGGATCCGTAAATGGCCTTTAAGCGACGACGCCCGACTGACGATCTTCCCACAGATCGGGCACGCGACTGGTCGGTGAGACGGCTTAACTACAACGATACGGAGAATTGACAAATTGAGAATTGTCCAAAATACTATATCACTTTTCAACAAAAACTTTGTAACTACAGCTTTAACCCTTTCCCAAACAATACCTGTTTTTGACGTCCCTAATAGAAAAGGCTTGGGAAAACATTGAAACAAAAGAAGAAACTGCTGATAACCAGCAGTTTCTCCTTTTGTCTCAATATTTTCTATGCCATATTTTACACAAATCATATCTTAAATACCATCCATTTTGTCATTTGTGGCAGTTTATGAAGTGGATCACCCTAAAATTTTGCCGTTTGGGAAAGGGTTAAACAAGCTACATTTACAAGGGTTTTGTTGAAAGAACAACCATTAAATGAACAATTAATTGATTTATTCAGTACTAGTTGTCTTATTCAAAATGAAATCTTTAAGTGTCTCGAAATTACAAATTAAAGATTCAATACTTGAAGATTGTCCAACGAATTTGCTGAAGGTAGAAAAGACAAAGGCATGGATAATCATTGCTGGGATCTGCATTTTTATAATGCAGCCGTTTTTCTGTTGCTGTTTTTTGTTGTTGCTTTTTTTTTCTTTTTTGACAGGGAAAATGTAATATTTTTTTTACTTTGTGTCACCAGAGTTTTCTCCTTTTGTCTCAACATTTTCTGTGCTACTTGATTCACAAATCCAATCCTATGAAAAATTGTTTTTGCGGTGTCTTTCTAATTGACCAAACGCCGACTGTCAATCAAAAACATCGATTAGCCAATGGACAATCACAAAAATGTCATGCCCCAATTGTTCATCGTTGCACGTGTTATTGTATCGATTTATCGACTGACAATCAAAACAATCGACATGGCAATGGCAAAGAATTTTGTGCTGACAATAAACTAGTTTTTACGTTATGTTTTGATAACCGTCGGTGTTGTTATAAAATCTCGTAACTACGGCTTGAATCAAGCCGTAGTTACGAGATTTTATAACAACAACTACGAAATACTATTTCGTTTGTCCGAATTTAGGTCACGATTAACTGGATAAAATCGTTCCCTATTAACAACCTCATGTCCATTGTTTGTATTAAATTCTAAGTTGGGCGGAGCGATCTGTCGATTGGCGTTTGGTCAATTAGATCAGCTGTCCAATTTGTTGGCATAAACCAAACTGTTTTCTTTTCACCCTTTCCCAAAGGGCAAAATTTTTGGGTGACCTACTTCAAAAACTGCCACAAAAGAGATAATGGATGTTATTTAAGAAAGAATTTGCGTGAAATATGTTGCAAAAAATATTGAGACAAAAGGAGAAACTGCTGATGATCAGCAGTTTCTTCTTTTGTTTCAATGTTTTCCCAAGCCTTTTCTATTAGGGACGTCAAAACCAGCCCTGCGTTCAGTAAGACAAAACGTTAGCTAACAGTTAATCGTTTCATTCGGAATACTCGGTCAATTCTGTGAAATTTGGGTCAAAGAAGTTGCGAATGTTGGTAACGTTAGCTAACAGTTTGTCTACTGAATGCAGGGCTGGTCTTGTTTGGAAAAGGGTTAAATTAAGAGGAAATGAAGATTGCCAAAATTTTCTCCTATAAAATATCATCCTCGACATTTGATGTCAACTTCCACTTCATAGTGAGCACTTGAGAATCGCGAATAAGACCTTCAACATCAATAGAAAAGCCAATTATTACAGAGAATACTCAGGCTAGAAACTCAAAGTTAAAGGACATAACACAAAATACAGAGATCTTTTTATTATGTTTAATGGTTTAAAATTCAAAGTAACAACTTTACAAAAATAAGAATTATATGTACAACGAAAGATAAAAGTCACAATTTTATGTGATACAGTTTCTCGCCAGCATGGACAATTAATTCCGACTAGATTTATTCACCCACTATTATATTTTCACCCACTATTTCATTCCAGTGTCTATTCAGTTTACGATTTTCGAGATTAGATTTTTGTGTACACCTAAAGTCACAGAAGTTACATTTACCAGTATATGGTTTCTCACCAATATAAAGCTTGTATCTGTGGCTAATAGTATGACTTGATCAGTTTATTCACTCACTAGTTTATTGTCACCCACTATCTCATTCCAGTGTCTATTCAACTTGTTAGATTTTTGTGTACACCGAAAGTCGCAGAAGTTACATTTATGCAGTTTGGCCCCAGTATGTGGCATTTAAATTCCGTCACTTCACTTATTTGACTACAATTATTCACTCAGTATTTTATTTTCCCCCACTAACTCATTCCATTCAGCTTGTGATTTTCTAGGTTCGATTTTTGTGTACACCTAAAGTCACAGAAGTTACATTTATATGGCTTCTCGCAATATAAAAATAAACTCTGACTAGATTTATTCATTCACTAGTTTATTGTCACCCACTATTTCATTCCAGTGTCTATTCAGTTTACGATTTTCTAGATTCGATTATTGCGTACACCGAAAGTCACATAAGTTACATTTATATGGCTTCTCGCCAGTATAGAAATAAACTCTGACTTGATTTATTCACTCAATAGTTTATTGTCACCCACTATTTCATTCCAGTGTCTATTCAGCTTGTGGTTTTCAAGATTCGATTTTTGCGTACACCGAAAGTCGCAGAAGTTACATTTACCAGTATATGGTTTCTCACCAATATAAAGCTTATATCTGTGGCTAACATCAGTCTATTCGCTCAATAGTTTATTGTCACCCACTATTTCATTCCAGTGTCTATTCAACTTGTGATTTTCGAGATTAGATTTTTGCGTACATCGAAAATCGCAGACGTTACATTTATATGGCTTCTCGCCAGTATAGAAATAAACTCTGACTAGATTTATTCACTCAATAGTTTATTGTCACCCACTATTTCATTCCAGTGCCTATTCAACTTGTGATTTTCAAGATTAGATTTTTGCGTACACCGAAAGTCGCAGAAGTCGCATTTGTACGGCTTCTCACCAGTATGGATTCTTAAGTGTCTTTTTAACGACCACGCCTCGTTAAAAACTTTTCCGCAAAACGAACACTGATTTACGTCTGAACACAGACGCACATCGTCAGTGCTACTGCAAAACCGCTTAACTCCAGCTTGAATAAAGCTGGAGTTACGCGGTTTTGCAGTAGCACAGACAACATTTTGTATGGGTGTCTGACTAAATGATGGTGCAGTCCTTACTGTCTTGAGTCCCATTTTCAGGCTATCATCTGTAAGGCAAAAGTTAATCTTATATGAGTGACTTGTCAATTTGACAGCTTTGATTTTGACACCGAGCTGTTTGGAACAGGTCCTTCATAGTACTTCATTTAAATTTCAACAATAAAGCAGCATTAGAGTTGAAAATTGCCAAAAGGGTAATTACAAATAAAAGCTATGAAGAAATAATTGAATAGATAAGGCAACAGAAATTCAGTTTCAAACTATCAAATTTTCTGTCTCTAATGATACATCCCAGTCTGAATTTGGCAAGATTTGCCACTGTTGGGTTTTACCAGGGTTTTCTCCCTTTGCCAAAATAATCATATCTCCCCCCTTTCTACTGTTTACATTCATATTCATTATGTACACATAAGTTTGGTACAGAGCGATTCAATTTCATTAATAATTTTATGTTGACATGTGTTAAAATGTTGAATTCTAAAAGTTTCCATTCACAGTGTGCACATGCAACGTTCTATGATGGATTGCAGTGTTCTCCCCAGCCCAATAAGCTGTATCGGCCCCACTACAGCTTCATGTAAATCAAATTAGGGCAATGCCCCTACACCTTCAAAAGTACCCCACAGTTAAATTTCTTCAAAATGGTCACCAAAGAGAGACATTTAGAGGTATTTCATGTCAAAAACTGATAAATGGGGCACTTTTAAACTAAAAAGTACTAATCCTGTGTAAAAACATTATGGGAAAAGAAGAAATTGCTCAATTGAGCAATTTCTTCTTTTCCCATTATGTTTTTATTCACAATTATTTGCATGAACACAATGTGTTGCAAGGTTTACCAATGCCACTACGGCTTCAAAATATTATGTGGAGAACCCTGCTAAGCGCTGACATATTGAAAGAAGATCCATATAATACCATCCCATAAGGTCCATATCAGATAGGTTGGTTCTTGAAAAGCCATGTAGCACAAGATATCAAGTTTTCACATTTCCAATGTTGACATATGCAAACCTTCAGAACTAAAACGGCTGAACACCTGTATATGTTCATGTCTTATGTTGATTGATTGAATGATTTCATGCACAGAACATTATTTGTTTTAACACCCATACATCATTGTTTTTCAACAAAAACCTTGTAACTGCAGCTTAAAACAAGCTGCAGTTACAAGGTTTTTGTTGAAAAGGGTTGATCTATTTGCTATTAGGATCCAATATTGCACAATGCCACTTCGAATATTGCACAATGACACTTCGCCTAAAACACATTGAGGCAGTGGGAGCACTCCAGTACTTATAATAATCTAAAATTTGAAGTCAAAGTTTATGTTTTCATTTACAAATTTCTTTTGTGTGCCACAAATGTTTTTAGATATGTGTGCCTTCAAATGTTCATTCTGGTTAAACATTTTCCCACACTCCAAACATTTATATGGCTTAGCTCCAGTATGTACACGCTCATGTCTAGTTAGATGCCAATTCGACCAGAACACTTTGGGGCAGTAGGAACACTGCTTGAGGTTCTTGGGCTTCACTCCAATCTCATTTGCTGTGACCACTGCTGCAGAAGACAAAATGGATGATCTTAACAAGATGTGTTTGTGAAACATGAATGCCCCTGAAATGGCTATATTTCTAAAATGTTAAGTTTTTGTGTTGATAAGGGTTACCAGATGACCTTGAGGAAGGTCATATTGCATGGAACAGATAGATATCATTCAAAAAAAGGTTACATACCAAATTTCAGCTTTGTATGTCAAATAGTTTTGGAGAAAAGGCAAAATGTTAAGTTTTCGGACAGACAAACAGAAACGAGTAAAACAATATGCCCAGATCTCTCGATACGGGGGCATAAAAATGATCAGAATTTCCTTCTTTTGCACCAGCATTTTTTCCTTTTGCATCAGTATTTCATCCTTTGGCATCAGTATTTCCCCCAGCTTTTTCTATCAGGGATCCTCAGGACCAGGGTCCCGTTTTACTAACGAACTTATGATCATATTTTTGTGTAAACTGTGTAACAAGGCATCTGATTGCACAAAAAATTGGATAAGGCCAATCAGGTTTGTTGTTACAAGTAATTACACAAAAAATAATCGTACGTTCGTTAGTAAAACGGGGCCCAGGTCTTGATAAAGTTTGCGAAAGCGAGAAAGAATTCTGAACCTAAATTCTAATTACATAAACAGAATTTTGAGAAATTTTGAATGGTTGCAGATAAAAACATACAATTGCAAAATACAGAAAACACTGACAAACTGAGAAATACAACTGGTCAGCATTTTTTTTGACAATGTTTTCTGATATTCTCTTCTAACGAGACAGTCAGAGTCAAAATATTGTTAGGGCATTTTTTTCGCCCTAAAAAGGACTACTATAGAGTACTCCATATGCCTTTGAAAAGGAATAAAAGAAAGAACTGTAATAAGTAATGGGAAACTTTTATATTACATTCACTTTGTCAAATACAATTTCTGTCATGTTCAAGTCACTTTACATTCAAGTTCTTAATCAGGGTTTTAAATAATGGTTTTCTTTGTTTTCCTTATTCACCCCGTGCAATATTACTAAGTTAGCAGGGGGGATAATACGCAAATAGAAGTGTAAAATCACCACCCCCTGCCTCTTAATTAACCACTGCTTAAAGCATCATGTCTGCCTTTTCCTCTGTTGTCGAGGTGTCACTACATTATGTCTATTAAACATATGGTTCCTTAATGCATCGCGTCTACCGGACGAGTATTCACAAAGGTCGCATTGAAATGGCTTCTCCATACTATGGGTGGTCATGTGTCTGTGAAATGCCGATGGATAGGGGAAGTGCTGCGGACAAATCGGACAGGCGTATATTTTTTGTGACGATTTTGTTTCTTGTAAAGGCTCTGGCAGTGATTTGTCTGAAAATATAACGTAACGACTACTTTTATGTTGGTACAGCCTCTTTGATGATAACTGAGAGGTCTAAACCTAGAAACTGCAGCTTGATAACAGCTTTGAGTTATGAAGTAATGAAATACATGTATTATCGCCTATTATGATTAGTAAGGTTACTTCTTTGTAATACAATATGAACCTATTTTAAAGTTGTCCATTTTTGGGGTTTGTCACATAGCACATTTCCCCTTTTTACACTGTTTTCAGGATTTTGATTTGATTTTCAAGGACAGGAGAGAAGTACAATCCCTAAGTATAGACACAAGGTCCAGGGGTCCATATTTTCAATGGTTGTATGATTATATTTTTGCGTAATTACTTGTAACAACAAATCTGGTTGATCCAAACTTATTTCTCGTGCAATCAGATGCCTTCTTACAGAGTTTAAACAAAAACGTGATTCGTAAGATCGTTGATAATACGGGCCCCTGGGTTGGTTGGCTTTAGTTAACTTCTATGTCAAGGAAAGTGCCTACATTCCTAAAAGCTGAGGGATCAAAACACAATTCAAAGAGTCCTTTTCCTCTTTTTTTTAAGAACCATGAGCCTTCTGATCACATTGATGATTCCATGAACTAATTGTTAATTAACCCTTTCCCAAATGAGACCGGGTTTTGACATCCCCAATATAAAATGTTTGGGAAAACATTGAGACAAAAGAAGAAAATGCTGACAATCAGCATTTTCTACTTTTGCCTCAATAATTTTGTGGCTATTCTCTACAAAAATTATCATTTTCAAAATCAAATTTTGCCTGAAGAAGCTTCCAATTTGAAACAGTCCAAACTTTTGCTGTTTGGGAAAGGGTTAACATTCAGGTTATTGGACTGTAAGAACAGGACTTACACCTTAAACAGGCTTCAATTTTCCAAAACAAGACCTTGTTTTCACGCCCCTGAAAGAAAAGGCTTATGAAAACATTGAGCCAAAAGGAAAGAAAATGCTGATGGTCAGCATTTTTAGCTCACCTGAGCACGAAGTGCTCGAGGTGAGCTATTGTGATCGCTTTTTGTCCGTCGTCCGTCCGTCTGTCCGTCTGTCCGTCTGTCCGTCTGTCCACAATTTGGTGTTTACACTCTAGCATCCACAAATATTAGTCAATCTTGACCAAACTTTGTTTAAACAAGTATGGTCATAAGTTCTCGGATGAGTTCGATTATGGGCCAGATCGGACCAGAAAGTGTGGAGTTATCTGCCCCTGAATGACGAAAAATGCTGTTTTTAACTTTGTTTACACTCTAGCATCTACAATTATTGCCCAATCAAAACAAAACTTGGATATAATATTGGAGACTATAGGTTCTTGGATGAGTTCGATTTTCAGTCAGATCAGACGAAAAAGTCAAAAGTTATGTGCCCTTGAATTTGTCAAAATTGCAGTTTTCGACCGTTTTCGACCTTGTTTACACTCTAGAATCTACAATTATTGACCAATCAAGACAAATCTTGGACATAATGTTGTAGACCATAAGATCTCGGATGAGTTTAATTTTCAGTCTGATTAGACGAGAAAGTCGAGAGTTACGTGCCCTTGAATTTGACAAAATTGTCGTTTTTGACTGTTTTCGACCTTGTTTACACTCTAGAATCTACAATTATTGACCAATCAAGACAAATCTTGGACACAATGTTTGAGACTATAAGATCTTGGATGAGTTTGATTTTCAGTGTGATCTGACAAAAAAGACTAGAGTTACGTGCCCTTGAATTTGATAAAATTGTCATTTTCGGCTGTTTTCGACATTGTTTATACTCTAGAATCTACATTTATTAATCAATCAAGACAAAACTTGGACACAATGTTGGAGATCATAAGATCTCGGATGAGTTGAATTTTCAATCTGATAAGACAAGAAAGTCGAGACTTATGTGCCCTTGAATTTGACAAAATTGTCGTTTTTGACTGTTTTCGACCTTGTTTACACTCTAGAATTTTCAATTATTGACCAATCAAGACAAATCTTGGACATAATGTTTGAGACCATAAGATCTTGGATGAGTTTGATTTTCAGTGTGATCTGACCAGAAAGAAGAGAGTTACATGCCCTTGAATTTGACAAAATTGTCGTTTTTGACTGTTTTCGACCTTTTTTACACTCTAGAATCTACAATTATTGACCAATCAAGACAAATCTTGGACACAATGTTTGAGACCATAAGATTTCGGATGAGTTCGATTTTCAGTGTGATCTGACAAAAAAGACAATAGTTACGTGCCCTTGAATTTGATAAAATTGTCATTTTCGGCTGTTTTCGACATTGTTTACACTCTAGAATCTACATTTATCAATCAATCAAGACAAAACTTGGACACAATGATAGAGATCATAAGATCTCAGATGACTAGAATTTTCAATCTGATAAGACAAGAAAGTCGAGACTTATGTGCCCTTGAATTTGACAAAATTGTCGTTTTTGACTGTTTTCGACCTTGTTTACACTCTAGAATTTTCAATTATTGTCCAATCAAGACAAATCTTGGACACAATGTTTGAGAGGATAAGATTTCGGATGAGTTTGTTTTTTAGTGTGATCTGACCAGAAAGACGAGAGTTATGTGCCCTTGAATTTGATAAAATTGTCATTTTCGGCTGTTTTCGACCTTGTTTACACTCTAGAATCTACAATTATCAATCAATCAAGACAAAACTTGGACACAATGTTTGGGACCATAATATGTCGGATGAGTTTGATTTTTAGTCTGATCCGATCAGAAAGTTGAGAGTTATGTGCCCTTGAATTTAATAAAATAGCCGTTTCTGGCTGTTTTTCGATCTTGTTTACACTCTAGAATCTTCAATTATTGACCAATCAAGACAAATCTTGGACACTATGTTGGAGACCATAATATCTTGGATGAGGTAGATTTTCAGTCTGATGTGATCAGAAAGTCGAGAATTGTGTGCCCTTGAATTTGAAAAAAAATCTGTCTTTTGCTGTTTTCGACCTTGTTTATACTCTAGAATCTGTGATTATTTATCAATCAAGAAAAACCTGGACACAATGTTTGGCACCATAAGATCTCAGATGAGTTTGATTTTCACAAAGTTATTGACTATAAGTTAGTTTTCAGTCTTATAGTCATAAATGTTTATTGAATTGAACAAAAGTGTTGCTCATATCATTTTGGTTCAGGTGAGCGATATAGGACCATCATGGTCCTCTTGTCTTTCTTTTTTACTCAATATTTTCTACGCTCTTTTGTGCAAAAATCATGATGATCATATCAATTTGTCGCCCGTTCATGTATTTTGCAATATGAACCTTTTCAATTATGAATCACTGTATATTGATAACACCATGAACCGTTCGTAAATGCACATTTAAATTACTGCTTTGCGAGAACTGCCGTTGACAGAGATTACATTTGTACGGTTTGCATCCAGAGTGTACACGCATGTGAACTTTTAAATGACACGAAAACTGAAAGGTTCGTCCGCACACTTGACATTTGTACACTTTCATACTGCCTAGCTGATCATGGCACAAAATCTCGGTATCTGAAACGGGACAAAGTGCCAACATTGAAAATTAACCCTTCCCATATAAATTTGTTGTCATAGGGCAAAATCTGCATTTTCTTCTTTTACACTGTTGTTTTGCAAATGTTTCTCTTTTAGAGACTTTAAGACAAGGAATTGTTTGAGGGACGGGTTAAAATTTAATTAGTTGGGTGAGATTTGGTGATGGTGATGATGTTCTTGTTGTTGTTTTTTGGTCAAGCAAACCCATTTCTGTTCAAAAGTTGGTATAAATCCATTGATAAATGACATTTAACCCTTTCCCAAACGGCAAAATTTTAGGATGATCCCATTCAAAAACGTCTCCACACAACAAAAGAGACGTTAAAAAGAAAGGAATAGGATTTCAGTAGAATAGAGCAAAGAAAATATTGAGGCAAAAGGAGAAACTGCTGGTTATCAGCAGTTTCTTCTTTTGTTTCAATGTTTTCCCAAGCCTTTTTTATTAGGGACGTCAAAACCAGGTCTTGTTTGGGAAAGGGTTAATGTCAATCATGATAAAACTATAGTCATAATCAATGATTGGGGCAATATTTGACAGTCAACAATAAAAGGAACCCTTCCATTAGTTATAATTTTCTATGTCAGTATAAAATCATGTGCTTTGTATAGCGGTAATCTTATGTTTCCAATTTACCCTAGCATCAAATGACGGGGTGATGCCCTACATATTCAGAGTCCTGGGGCCCGTATTACTAACGATCGCACGTTTGATTTTTGCATAATTACTTGTAACAACAGCCCTGATTGGCTCAGTCGGATTTCTCGTGCAATCAGATGTCTGGTTACACAGTTTACACAAAAACTTGATCGTAAGACATTTAGTAATACGGGGCCCTGGAGATTTCATTTCAAAACATGTTAGACAAAAGAGAAAATCCTTGTTAACAGCACTTTTGTCCTTTCAATGAATGTGTTGCAACTTGTTAAACTCAAATAAATAACATCTTTTTTTTTTTTTTAAATTCACCACATCTTAGAAATCAACTACAACATAATTTTCTTGTCTAACACTGAGTTATTCAGAAATATTGTTGAATCATACTTTTTCACTACAATATATTTTACCAAGAGATTCAGCAAAACTAACATATGAATCCATAATTATGCACTCATACTGGTTTCTTTGCACTAGACTCTAAATTACCCTATTCCAACATGATGACCCTTTTTGACGCCCAAAAGATTAAGGCTTTGGGAAACACGGAGAACAAAAAATTGCTTGTGATAGGCAATTTCTTCATTTTCCACAATGTGTTCTACCCAGAAAGACCAGAGAAATAAAGTAGAATTACGTTCACTTGAAAGTGTTGTCTGCATGATATTTGAATTTGAAGTCTGGATTTGGAGCAGCCCAAAATAGTACTGTTTCTCAATTAAAATCATTAAGAACCGAAGATACTTTAAATCCAACTTTGTTTCAAATCTGTCTATACACAATTCCCACAAAAATCAAATATACTGTGAAAGAGCAAGTAAGCATCCAATACAAAGTGCACTTAAGAACCTTGAGACCCATCAAAATAATATTTCTCCATGCAAAGCTCATGACACAAGATAAAAGTTACAAAATACTCAAATTGAAGGTCACAAAAATCTTGATGGAAAAGAGCAATAAGTGTACAAGTGGACTGGTGAAAAACATTGGTCAACTTACCGTACCCGACCTGTGTTCAAATTGACAGCAAATCATCCGAAAGCAAAATACCGCTTTATAGTCATAGTTCAAAATTTCGAGCACAAATTAATCGGCATAATATATACTTGACAGGAGATTGCCGTCATATCATTTTTTCTTTATTTCTGTCTTTTTTTTTTTCAGATTTAAAATTTCATACTCAACTAATTTGCTATGATCCTATTTTGATATTCAATGTTTGAGAAAGTGCTATCATAACTAAGATATTCCATCAATTTAATTCAAAACTCAATACACTCATGATATACTTTAACCATTTGTCTTTCATACAAAAGTAACTAACATCTTCTTGTGAAAGTTCCCTCTCTTCCAAAGCCATGTTTGCTAAAGGGTTAAAATATAAGTCAAATCCATTCACCTCTTGAAAAAATCCATCTCTTACATTCTTTCTACCACAACATATTTTTCACTTGAAAATGATGACAACTCATTTATCCAATCTAAGATTTTTTCTTCTTCTTGTTTTAGACTAGTCAATATTGAAATGAATTGCAGAGCCAAAGGACAAATTATGCTAGTTTGTGTAAATGAAGCCAGTACAAATATTATCATGAAAAATATTCAGAGAAAGAAAAAATACTATATTTCAGCATTTTGTCCTTTTCTCTCAATGCTTTCCAAAGCCCTTTTAATAAGAAACATCAAAACAAGACATTCTTTTTTTTTTTTTTTTGAAGGATTAGAATGATAGTCAAATCATCAATTAATTCATTAAATCAACTTCTCGTTAAGATCATTATGTCTCCAAAGCAACAAGATTGTTTATATTTCCATTTTCGGTGAGCTGAGACCTAGGTCAGGATAAGTTAACGAAATACTCAAGTAAGGTACACTTTTTGATTGGCATCATAAATCTATCAGGAAGGGACTTTTAAAACTGATATGCTGTGGAAGCATTGTACGCAACCATTACTTTCTAAATACCAAGTCAGGAAGAATGATTATCTGCAGAATGATCAAATTCTACACTTTCTGAAGGGGCAAATTTGGAATAAGACAAACATGGGGCCAACTTGATTTATCAGCTAAGACAAATGAACAGACATACAGGGACAAGCAAATTATTTCAAAGATTAACCCTTTCCCAAATAAGACCTGGTTTTGATGTCCTTATTTATAAATTGATTGGAAAAACATAACATTTAGACAAAGGAAGAAAATGTTGAAAAGCAGCACTTTCGCCTTTTGTCTCAATAGTTTTTGTAAATATTTCACACAAAGTTCATTTTATATCCTGCCATTTTTTGTTTGCAATAGCTTTCAAGTTGGACCACCTTTAAAATTGCTGTTTGGGAACGGGTTACCATTAATGAGATCCAAAAGTAGATTTTGTATCATCGAAAATTGTTCTCGAAACCAAAGATTTTAACCCTTTATCAAACAGTCCTTGAAGTCTTTGGCAACCCTGAGAGAGAAAACTTCTGAAAACAGTGTGGCAAAAGGAGAAAATGCTGGCCCACCCATTGCTTCTCCAATTTTGATATTTTTTCTACCCAAAGACAAATTCCATCACTAATCATATTTGTGACACGTCAAAGAAAGGGACCTTCCGGACATTTCACTGATTTTCATGCAAAACCTTGTAACTACAGCTTTAACCCATTGCCAGACGGCAAAATTTTAGACTAGTCCAAATTCAAAGATGTTGCAGACAACAATTTTAAGAGAATGAAATTTACATTTTTGTTATCTTTTTGGGTAGAAAATAAAACATTGTGGTAAATGAAGAAATTGCTTGTGACAAGCAATTTCTTCATTTTCCACAATGTTTTCCTAAGCCATTACCATGTGGGGAGTCAAACGGAGTCACTGTGTGGTAATGGGTTAACAAGCAGTAGAAACATGTTCAAGTTTTTTCTCATAAGAACCAGTCAACCAGTAATATAGCGAGTATGCAAGCAAAGGTATTCTTTAAATTTTCCATGAAGGTCCCTTTCAACAATGTGACAAGTCACATTCTTTGCATTATTTGCAAACAGCTCAATAGGGACCCTTGTCATACTGATTTTAAATCATTAAATTTCGATGGCTCAGCGCAATACAGTTGTAACTGCCTATATGTTTATAGGCAGTTACAACTGTTTCGCGCTGAGCCATCAAATTTTCTAATTTCTTCAATCAATAAACTGACATTAATTTCTTCTATCAATAAACTGACATCAAAGCCTTACAACTTATTTTCATATACATTTATTTCTAAAAGTTTTGGAATCAGGATCTCTCAACTTAGCTTAGTCCCCTTCAATTCTGCTTCCTGGAAACTGCACCAGTACTTGCGCTGAACCATCTTGTGCTGAATCAACAATGTGTGGGCCAATTAATATATCATTGTGAGAGGATTTGAAATAAGCCTCAGTCTGCTACCTGAGAAAAAACTTAGGACTTCTTGATTTCAAAGACAACTGCTTATCTCTTGACCTCTTTGCAAGATACAGAGCCTAGAGACTGTCTTAACCCTTTCCCAAACAAGACCTGATTTTGACATCCTTAACAGAAAAGACTTGAGAAAACATTGAAACAAAAGAAGAAACTGCTGATAACCAGCAGTTTCTCCTTTTGTCTCAATATTTTTATGCAATATTTTACACAAATCTTATCTTTAATAACATCCATTTTGTCATTTGTGACAGTTTTTGAGGTGGATCACCCTAAAATTTTGTCATTTGGGAAAGGGTTAACAGGAAATAACAGAGAGACTGGTAACCAGCATTTTTCTTCTTTGCTTGCAATGTTAGTGTAGTTTTGCAGCTCAACATTTTTGTAGTAATTTGAGATCAAAAACACTGTCAAAATGGATTGAGAGCAATTTATTTCAGTCCTTTTTTTAAGTTTTTACAGGGAAATTTAACTGTATAAACATTGATTTTTTAAAATGAAAATTTTGGGCAGATTGTAAAGACTAAGATCAGCCATTAATTTAGGCACAATCAAGGATCAGCAGGACAAGGGTTAAAATTTGCATAAACATCAAACCATCACTGACTTAAATATAGAATTTATATAGATCTAAATAAGTGAAATAAGTCCTCAAAAGAAAACTGGGGAGGGGTGTAAAGCACCTGTAGTGAATGTCGATTGTAAATCTTAAAATTTTCTTCCAGCAGTGGTTTGGTCTGTATTGCATGAACAGACTGGCATTAAAAGTAGCAGGTAGACAATGTTAGGTGTAGGAGGCCCTGATATACATATTCTGATCAAACCATAGTTTTGACATTCCTTGTAAAGAACCGGTTGGTAAACATTCAGAGAAAAGAAGACATTTGGCATTGCTGATTACCAACATTTTCTTATTTTTTCATCATGTTTTCCATGCAATGACTCGACCAACTTCAACTTTTAGAGACTTCTGCTATCAGCAAATTTGTTTCTATCTAGACCAGTCTAGGTAATAGTTGTCTGGGACAGCATTAAATGGCCACTTACCTTGACTGCAACATCCAATCTGTAAGAACTGACAAATCACCACTGCGGCTGATTGACATTTTCAATGATTCATATCTTTTTTCCCTCAATGTTTCCCAAAGCATTTCTTGCAGGATCCCGAAAATCAGGAACAACTTTGGAAAGTGTCTCATCCGAAAGACCAGGGTGGCAGGGGATTGATTGAGTGAAGTTTTACATCTCCCACAAAAGCCAAGGTAATGTGGAGACAGGACCTCAAATTAAAGACTCATCCGAAAGAGTTATAGTTGGGAGTGGCAGGGGCTCATAAATATGACCCCTGCATTAGAAAGGCCAGCTCCAAGTAGCAGGGTATATTTGATATCATTTTAACTTCAGTAGAAATAGATTTTTTTTTTGTCAAAGAATTATGTTAAATTGTTTTATTTTGATATGTCAGTGATGGTTTGATTATCAAAAATATTTCACAATAGAGATCCAAGAAAGGGGGGACTGATGGTATTCTAAATCTTTAATGATAATACACAACACAACCTATGATGCACAAATTGTGTAAAACCTTAGCAAGTTGATTGAACCTTATCCTGGACAACACTTAAATTCAGACTGATCCAAATAGCAAGCTGCTGCAGACCACAGATTAACCCATTACCAGACGGCAAAATTTTGGACTGTTCCAAATTCAAAGATGATGTAGACGGCAATTTCAAGTCAATATAATTTGTTATTTTTTGGTCTTTTTGAGTATATAAAATATCGTGGGAAATGAAGAAATTGCTTGTCACAAGCAATTTCTTCATTTTCCACAATGTTCTCCCAAGCACTGTTCTTAAGGGGCGTCAAAAAGCACTATTTTGTGGGAATGGGTTAAAAATTCAGATTAGTCCAAATGACAAACTGCTGCAGACCACAGATTAATAGTTACAAATAGCTGGCATAGAATGAACATTTCTGACCTTTTATCTCTGTGGTTTCTTAAGTTTTGCAGAGGGAGATGTGAAAACCAGTAATTGTATAGAAAAGGTTTCCAGTATGTTCACACAACATAGGCATATGTCCTCAAAACAATGCATTTATGATACCATCAGCCCCCCTCTTTTCTTAATGAGCCTCGGATCTGGAAAAACGTCCCTTATAGCATTTGAGAACAACATGGTTCCAGATCAGCCTGCATATACACGCAGTCTGACCAGGAACCATGTTGTTCTCCAATAACTTCCTCATGGTCTATAGCAACCATTTGAGAGTAACATGGATGCTGGCTAGACTGCATTATAGGCACAGCCTGACCTTGAAATCTGGCTGTCTCAAATGCTATAACGGACGTTTTTCCAGATTCTAGCTCAAATTCAAGTATTAATGCATTATAACTCTTTACCAAACACCCATTTTTCTTACCTGCAAGTCAAGTTTCTTTAAATGGATATATCTTCAACTTATTTTCAAACTTGTATGATATTTAAAGTTGTATTCTGAAAATCTCCAAAATCGCCCAAAATAGGAAAACAACGAGGGCAAAAAGCTGCACTAAAAGTGCTCATTTTCTCCCACATTGTTTTTCAACCTTTCACATTTTCTGTAAACTTTGACATAAAATTTGTACTGCTCATTAACTTTAGCAAGTTTTACTGTCTAGTAAAGAGTTATAGAAAAATGCATTTATTAAGAACAGTGCAAAATGATATATCTGTCATGCAAGGATATCTTGTTTCTTTTACAAATTAACCCTTTCCCAAATGGCACAATGTTAGACTGTTCCAAGGTGAAAGAACTTAAATTGCCAAACATCTTACAGCATAAATAGGAATTCGATGTACAGTGACTGTGTGGAAGCTTGCAATGCACTGATACCTTCCAAAATTTTGAAATAAGATAACTCAAAACTGAATCCTACAGCAGACAACACAATAGATAGGTTGATAACGAAGGGCTGTGTATTTCAATAGTACTGAAAACATTGAAGCAAAAGGAGAAAATGCTGGCAGAGTTCTGCCAAGCTTTTGATCCTATGGGGCCATTGGCCCATCCAAGCCAAAAATGTGGGGCCACTTTTCCCAAACATGGGGCCACCAATGGCATGACTAAGAAGATCGCTTATTTGGGTCAATTAAAGATAAATCAATCATGTTTTGTGTTAACATTAATACACGAGATCATTTCATTAAGTTATTTCTTTAATCGTATGACAACCACAAAAAGTCTACAAGCCATTTCAATGCATTTCAGAAATGGCATTTGTTTTGGAATCCTTTCTCGTAACATTTTGATTGCTCACTCGCCGATTCTTCCGAAATTTTTGAAGGTCCCGGTTGATAAGTAAAGCCTAAAGGTCTGTACCAGTCCGTGCCTTTTTTGGTTCTGATTGACCGAAATAACTGAGAAAAAATCTAATTTAGGGAGTTTTCTTCCCTGCTACCGCGATTTATAAAAGTAAAACTAGCGACACCTGATGCAAAGTTTCCTCGATCTTTAGTTAAAACGCTATCGATTGGCTCATAATTGGGAAACCCAATTTACAGTATGAGTAACATAAAGACCAATGAGAATCGCTGTAATAATCAAGAGAGAAAATGTGGAAGCACCCGGATGAAAATAAAATACAATACTCCCGGCGATTCGCCCCAATAATGTTTCGTACCAGCGGCGTTCGAATTTTAATGCGCCGGTCGGCCCCTTCAACATGTTTTTATGGGGCCATCTGTAATTTTTTCGCGCCGATCCCGCAATGGCGCGTCCTCGGCAGAACTCTGTGCTGGTCATCAGTATTTTTTTCTTCTACCTCAATAATTTACCACACCCTCTCGCTCTTTGATGTCTTCAAAACCAGGGATATTAGGAAAAGGCTAAGCTTTTGATATGTTCCCATATATTCGAGATACTCTTATAACTGAATGAAAGTGTTTATAAACAGTCTTGCATGACAAATATATCCAAACAAACAGAATGTAACTTTGTATCACATTTAGGAATGAAAACCGTGATGTGTTGTTTTGTTGTTGCTGTTTTTGTTTTCTTATTATCAGAATCTCTATCAAAATCACAATCTAACTTGTTGCATACAACTACATGTAGTTGGTTAATTGTATGTCCTTTTTTCAATTAATTCTAGTGTCAACCTTACAATGTACAAGCTATAAGCCAAAGATGAATTTTTCTAGGGTGAAATCTCATAATGGTGGGAAGTTAAATCAAAAGCACATGATTTTTGTGCCATGACAATCTATAAATGTGATTCTATTATACTGTATAATACAGAGTCAGAGTCCAAAACTGAAAATGTGAAAAGTTATTTTATTTGACCCTGAATATGTGACAAAGTTACATTCAGTTATATATCCATCTTCAACAAGGATATTTTTTAGATTAAAATACTGTTTCATATCAAGGAAATTATTATGCAATGAAACATTTTCTATTTTTTCCCCAAGAATTACTTCTAAATACAATCATTAATTCAATAAATATTGAAATTTCTTTACAATTATTGGTTTAATTTGATTTCAATTTTGATGTCTGCAACTGAGAACTTGGGTCAGACTTAAAATTGTTCACCTTGCCAATGATCTTTCAGGAAAGCAATAGTACTGTTTGAAGCTTGGTTTTTCTGTGAGGCATAACAGGAAGTGATAGTTAGGTGCCCTGATGATGCAATTTGACTGGTCTATACAAAATATCAAAACTGTTTCAATCAAACCCTAAAAATTTACAATTAAAAATTACAGACATTTTACACAAACATTTTTTCTAATAACAGCATCTTCGCTAAATAAAGCTTGACTAAAATTCCTTCTTTCAGACAGTTTTTTTTATGATTTCAGTATTTTTGCAATACTGGAAGAGTACATTAAATTGATGCAAATATTTTCCTGTAATATAAAACTGTCTTTTACCATCCAAAAAGATACAAGATTGAAGATGAACAATAAAGAAATGAGCTGGGTTATGGAAAAGGGACCTTTAGTGCATTTAAGCCATCATGAATCCTTCACAGCCTGCTTAACCACTCCTGGTCAACCCTTTCCCAAACAACAAAGAATTAGACTGAACATTGTAATTTGAAAGCTACTGCATATATTACAAAACTGGTGTTGATAACTCTAGGATTTGTGTACAAAATACTACAAAAATATTGAGGCAAAAGAAGACAATGATGAGTGTTTTCCAAATTCTTTTCTATTAGATGCATCAAACTGTGTCAGTCTCAGTATTGGGAAAGGGTTACACATGATCCAAGTTTGTGCTGTTATAGCTTCTTTAGTGCCTAAAGGTACTGTACAAGCTAACAACATGTTTCTTGATCAGTCTTCTGTTAGCCACAAAGAGGTCTAAGGTGTAAACAGTATTCATCAACAAGTCTAAATACAAGTCTAACTCTAAAACTACACAACAATCAATCTGGTTGGCTGAGACTTGAGTCTCATCTAATCAAATTGCTTGCAACGAAACTCAGAATTAGAAAATTATATTTAGAATTGTTGGTGAATGCAGACCTTTTAGTCTCAAGTGGTCAGATTACGCTTAATGACAAGCTGTTCTAGATCCATCATGATCTTAAATGATGTAAAGACCCCTTTTTCCAGATCCAAGCTCAAAAGCAATGAATAAATAAACACACTTACTGTAACCTTCTTGTCCCTGCAAATCGTCCATGCTGCCTGCAGCACCAGGCGAGTATCCCGACACACCCGGAGAATATCCCATCGAAGCGTTCGGTCCCCAGCTTGTATCCTGCGGGGTGAGCGGGGTACCGGGCTCAATGCCCGTTATTTCAAGTTCGTCCTCCTGATCTTGAGCTTCAGTTTTAATGTTCACATTCGGATCAGCTTGAGAATGTTCAGAGATCAGGTTAGACAAGTCTGAGTCGAGACCTAGTCCCCCAGCTGGTTGTGTGTCACTGAAGTTAGGCTCCAAACTTTCGTTAGGAATGTTAGAATTAGATGAATTGTCTTCATCCGCGTTTTCACCTTTCACGTTCTGTCCCGGCGACCCTGGTTGACTAGTGTTTTTATCACCCGCACTTTGATTTGACCCTTCATCGTCAGGCTCAATTTTGATAGATTGTCCATCTATTGGTATTTTCATTGGACTTTCACCCTGTGATAATCTTTTCACCGGTTTTGATACTGGGTAAGGCTCGTGCCTCATTGGTCTTGCGGTAAAGTTAGCATGCCTTGCTGCAAATCGGGGTCTCGGACCACCCATTGGTGAGCCGTACCTGGGACTCATACCCCCGGCGCGAAACCTTGCAGCTGACTGAGCCTGTGCCATCATTTGTCGTTGGCGTTCCTGTTCTTCTCGTTGACGTTCTTGCTCTTCTCGTTCTTTCTCTCTCTGTTTCTTTCTGTGGTGACCTGCAAAGAAGATATCATAATTATGTTAACCCTTTCCCAAATGACAGAATTTTCGGATCGCCCAATCCAAAAGTTGCTGCAGACGACAAAAAGGATGTTAATAAAGATTGGAATTGTGTTGCATTTATTCAAGAAAATATTGAGGCAAAAGGAGAAACTGCTGGTTGTCAGCAGTTTCTTCTTTTGTCTCAATTTTTTCATAAGCCATTTCTATTAAGGATGTCAAAACCAGGACTTGTTTGGAAAAGGGTTAACCCTTTCCCACAGTTGTTCCAATGATGATCCACTTCAAAAACTGCTACAAATGACAAAATGTTAGTTATTAAAGATATAATTTTTGTAAAATATGGCATGGAAAAGAAGACAAAAGGAGAAACTGCTGGTTGTCAGCAGTTTCTTCTTTTTGTTTCAATGTTTTCCAAAAGCCTTTTCTATTAGGGAGGGACGTCAAAACTAAGTCTTGTTTGGGAAAGGGTTAAGCTGTTTTTCCAGTAGAGGCAAGTCTTTAGTATTTTTAATTTTCCGGTATTCAATCTCCTTACCATGGGTCAGTAAGTCAGTTAGATATCATGTTCAGTATTTTCAACCCTTTCCCAAACAAGACCTGGGTTTGACATCCCGAATAGAAAAGTCCTTGGGAAACATTAAGGCAAAAGAAAATGTTGATGATCAGCATTTCCTTCTTTTGCCTAAATATTTCCTATGTTATATTGCAAATAAGTCATTTCTGTATGAATGAATATCGATTTTGTCATCTGCAGCAGCTTTGGAATCGGAACAATCTCCGGGTGTCCAGAAACCTCCAAATGTTTTTTTCTTACCCCCAAAATGAATCTCGTAGCCCCAGTTTTTGCAAGCAGCCTTCTTGGCAAATCAGTTTTATCAATTATGGAAATATGAAAGTCAGAAAATAAAGCATTTGGAGGAAAAAACAAGGAGGAAAATTCCTGGAAACGCTTGTAGTCAGTATTATCTTCTCTGATTTCTTTCCCAAGCTTTCTTGATCCCTGCAGGGTTCTCCCCAGAATAATTTGAAGCTGTAGTGGCAGTATCGTTAGAACTTACAATATAGTGTTTATGCAAATAATTGTGAATAAAAACATAATGGGAAAAGAAGAAATTGCTCATTTTCTCCTTTTAACATAAGATTTTTATGTATTTATATTGTACAAAAAATTCATCAGTTTTTGACATGAAATAAGGCAAATTTCTCTATTTGTAGATCATTTTGAGAAAAAATTAAGCTGTTGGGCACTTTTGAAGCTGTGGGGGCATTAACCTGATTTACTTGAAGCTGTAGTGGGGCCGATACAGCTTACTATAAATCTGGGGAGAACACTGCACTGGTGTCAAATCTGGTCATGATTAGGGATCAAATTTCACTTTTTTCATCACATGCTAATTCTAGCAAGCCAAGACATGCTTAATTTTGTAACTTGCAAAATTGGAGAGTCTTCTCCCATTTTACAGTTTTGTTAAATGTTTCATCAGTGTGTATAGCAAGTGCTATATATTTGAACTTAGTTGTCAATAACTTTTTTATAAGCAAATTTAAAAAAAAAAAATCTCACATCAAGCAAATCACAGACATAATTGTGCCTACTCTGCTTTAAACCAGTTTCAACTCATATTGACAGTTATTAAAGATTTTCTGCAATCGCCGCCATCACATTATTGCCCGCCACGGTTCATCACATCATTGCCCCCCCATGGTTATATTACTTACTTTTCAAACAGAACCCTAAAAACTGAGACTTCACATCTTCGTGGTCGTCGAGAAAAGACTTGCCGGAGTCTGAACCCAAGTGACTGAGAGTCCCGTCAGAAATACTGGCAGTTAATATAATGGATTCTTCCTCTGTGTGGGATGCCAGCTGCTCTACCTAAAAAATATAGGACAAATATGAGCCAGGATCTGGAAAGAAGGTAGATCTTAAAGCATTTGAGACAAGCATGTCTCCAGAGCAGCCTGTGCCCAAGTGAAGTCTGATTGGGATCCAAACTGCACTCTCATGGTGCTGTTGAAGAACAACATAGGTCAATATCAGACTGTGCGAATGCACAGGCTGATCAGGATTCCTGTTGTTCTCAAAATTGAAATGCCTTAAGGGACCTTTTTCCAGATCATGGCTCATTTATTTTTGTGAAAATAGTCAAGAGGGGATAAAGACAAATTATCTTCTTTTTATTTCAATCTATTTTAGGGGATCTTGCTTGATTCTTCCAAGAGTCTGATCCCAAGTGACTGAGAGTCCCGTCAGAAATACTCGCTGTCAAAATAATGGATTCTTCCTCTGAGTGGGATGCCAGCTGCTCAATCTGAAAATATATTATTCTAATAGTCGACAAGACTTGGAGAATTTTCTTTTTTTTTTTTTTTTTTTTTTATTTCAAACTAGTTTTTTGGTTCTCATTTGAATCTTCTTGTGAGTTTGACTAGCATTTACAACAAAAGATTTTTTTTTACGCTTTAGAATTAGCAATTACCCCTCTTAACCCTTCCCCAAACAAGACCTGCTTTTGACGTCCATAATAGAAAAGACTTGGGAACATTGAAACAAAAGAAGAAACTGCTGCTCAATATTTTCTGTGCCATATCTTACACAAATCCTATCTTTAATAACATACATTTTGTCATTTGTGGTAGTTTTTTAAGTGGATCACCCGAAAATTTTGTCGTTTGGAAAAGGGTTAACTGTAGTTCTTATTCTTACCAACTGCTGTATCTGACTTTTGATGATGGCCTTCATGATGACTTTGTAGCCAGGGATCTCTTTGATCACATCCATATCGGGACTCGCCATGGCTTTAGGTTGTATGACTGAGCCAAAGTGTGTGGAAGAGTTCTGATTATTTCTGTTTGCTCCAAACTCTGAAGTACTCAACTTGAATTTCTATGTTAGGATTTCCAGCTCTGATGGTTCTTTCGTTTTATCTTTAAAACCAACCTGGAAAACTAAAAGAGAACATAAGTTGAATAGTTAAAAATGTTTACTCTGCTTACATGCTACTCAGCAAACAAATTTACACTTTCTCATTTATTACAGTGATTTTTTTCTTAAAAAAATGGTCGTTATTCGGCCCCTTTCCCCTCTCTGAGGAATATACTTTTTTCCCCATTTCAGAGAAATTTTCCCCTCCTGGAACTAGATTTTTGTTGCAAAGAAAAATCCAAATAACATTTAGATTCTAGGCATCTCTAACAGTTCAAATGGTTGTTTGAAGGTCCCATTATGATATACAAGCAAGTTAAATGCATTTATAACACTGTATTTGAGAGTATAAGCATGTATTGAAATTTCCCCTTTTTGGGCGTTCACGCGCAAATTTCCCCCCACCTATGGGCCCTGACCCCCTTCCCCTAAAATTAAAAATAAACACTGTATTAATAATATAAGCCTGGTCTTCTGACTCTGTAGTGGAGCTCAGATATCAAAACGCTTTTTTGAGTTAATACATCTTTAATCTTCGTTATAAAGTTATTATCCAAATGGTTATCAATGACAAAAGGTGATAAATCAGGGTTTTCCCTGGATCTTGTAAAGAAGGAGTCCTTGGGACTCTCAGCTATATTTTTTGAGAGTCCTTGTGTTAATTTTAAGAGTCCTATCTTGGAAAAATCAGTTAACAATAAAAACCAAAATATTGGCCATATTTAAAAAGACAGGAGCAAATGCAGCATTTATAGTATTTGGTTTTCTAGGTTTAACAAAATATAGGCATCCAGCCTGTCAAATGGTTTTTATTGAACAAAATGGTGGAATCGTTTCTGAATATCAAAATCAAATTTAATTCATAAGTTAACTATTCATTCATATATTATGACCAGTCAGATGTAACAAACAGAAGTGGAACTGTCTACTAAACAGCAATAGATCATCTATTACATATTCTATAATGAATTACTTTATGACTACAAAGAACATTTAGGGCTGGAATTTGATGATTCAGAGTTCCAATGCTACCCAGAAAACAGGAATGTGTTTGGATTTTTGTATAACACTTTCATAGTCTGGAAGTAGTGTTGATTTTATCAAATCTGGTAATAATTAGGAAAAGTCACAGAAAAGTACAAAACAATTTGGGTACAAATCCCTTCTACTCCCCCCCCCCCCCCCCCCCCGCCTACATGAGTATTTCTTATTGTAAGTAATAAAAACGGAACCTTATGCAAGCGTCTGTCAAGAATAGTAATGATGTCATGCTCATAATGTCTGCTTAAAAAACTTCTACATGAATGGTTAGCAGGTGTAATTTCTTCAAACTAGACGATCACTACACTTCAAGTAAGCTAGTACTTGTACTTTTATTTGGGAGTCCCATGGGACGCACAGACTATATTTCTAAGAGTCCTGAACACAATTTTGAGAGTCTAGGACGCAATATCCTGCGTCCGGGAAAACCCTGTAAATAATTCTCAACAAATGAGCTGACCGTTCTTCAAGCCCGCACAACTAAAACTGATTTGAAAAATGTTGTTGCAAAACATTTACGTCATTTTGACGTCCTATGAACATTGCGCGTATTTTCAATTTTTGGTATGGCGCGACATTACGTCACATTGAAATGCACTCCTAAGAGCTAGGTAATCCGAGTCTTCTCTGATGTAAATATGCTCTTTGATATTTTGATTTTTCGCTATTTACATCAGAGAGCGTTGCTCTTTGAAAAAATCAAGAAGTTCGCAACAAATTGTTGCGCATCGTTCACCGTCCGATCTTAAACGCTATCGTTAAAACCCCTGATGATATCGATAAATGAACCATTTGTTGTTATGGCTGCTGAAAAAATTACGACCAAAAAGTATTTCTAAAAGGTTAATAGGCAATGTTTTGCAACAACCCTCACCTGAGCAGCCTTTGTTTACCTTGACCTTCCATTCAAAACCAAAGGTTATACTCATCCAGCAGGCCGATTTGAAATAAAATTTTTGGTCAGGTATGACAAAAATGATTTATTGATCTATACCCTACAGTGTTTTACCGAGTGATTCGATATGATACACAAAAACAAAGCTTCAAGTTACTTGTAACGCAGTGTTTATTTTTAATTTTGGGGGAAGGCGGTCAGGGCCCATAGGTGGGGGAAAATTTGCGCGTGAATGCCCTAAAAGGGGAATTTCAATACATGCTTATACTCTCAAATACAGTGTTATAAATGCATTTAACTTGCTTGTATATCATGAGGGGACATTCAAACAATCATTAGAACTGTTAAAGATGCCTAGAATCTAAATATGATTTGGATTTTTCTTCGCAAGAAAAAAATCTAGTTCCTGGTGGGGAAAATTTCTCTGAAATGGGGGAAAAAAGTATATTCCTCAGAGAGGGGAAAGGGGCCCAATAACGACCGTTTTTTTAAGAAAAAAAATCACTGTAACGTTACCTAACTTTCCGCTGTTTTCAAAGAGCAACGCTCTCTGATGTAAATAGCGAAAAATCAAAATATCAAAGAGCGTATTTACATCAGAGAAGACTCGGATTAAAGAGCTAGGACGCTCTTACACCCTCAATGCTGAATCAAAGTCAAAATCATACCATGGTGGCCCCTCAATCACCACCCTCATCAGTTGATCACAGTGATCTGCTGAGATTCTATTTCTAAGGTGGGAGGAGGGGGTGGGGGTGGGGGGGGGTGGGGAGGGGTGATTTGGTGTTGGGACGAAAAAGCTCTATTACAATCACTTGCAAGCTTGCACAAATTTGCAAAATCCTCAGAATCAGAAATCATAATGAGCTTTTACATAGCAGCCGTTGAAGGCCTGCCAGGGGTCTCGTTTGCCAGAATTTGGGGCCGTAATACACCGATTAACAGTTTTAAACAGGAAACCGGAATTGGCGCATGCGCAGAAAAAAAGCGAGTAAGAAATCTACTTGACTATATAATTACAATAGCGAGAGAACCAACAGTGACAAATTAAACCTTTTCTCTGCTTAAATATCGTAATAATTTTACACAAACAATTTTTCCTTGTTGTATGATGATCGGAAATGCTGATTTAATGCATGAAATATTATGACACGCAAAATAATTATGAGAAAAAGAGAAATTGTTTCCAGCTAACGGGCCCTTAGAAATGCGGGTGAACCAACCGTTATAAATCATGCATTTTCTCTATTTATCTGGCATGGTAATTTCACAAAAACATTTTTTGATGTTGTACGATGATCGAAACTGCAGACTTCGTGCATAGAATATTATGACTTGCAAAATATTTACGAGAAAAAGAGAAATTGTTTCCAGCTCAAGGGCCTTTAGAACTATCCATTTTTAAGCCATGATCTACTACAAACATATACTTACTTTTTTCAAGCCATTGAATACGAAAATTGAATCCAAACGACTTTAATTTCACTTTTTGTATATCCATTGTTACGTGATGAAAAAGACACCTTTCGTTTATCCAATCTTAACACAGATATTTATGACACGTGTGGCCTCTTCAAAGCCCCATGCACTTAATGAGCACGGTCAATCATTTAACCCTTTCCAACTTTACCCGAAGGAAATATCCCCTCGAAGTCTTTGATCTCTAGTGGAGTGGCTACAATAATTTTAGACAAATAAAAAAAATGCCGTAGAAAAATTCTGGAATATGCCTATCCAGTGACAATGTATTGTTTTCTGAAACCTAACAAAAAATTCAACAATTTTTTAAATAAATCAAGAATAATAAAAATATATTAGATCTCTTGCGCATTATTGGTAAACCAGTCAATGATTAGATGCAAAATTAGACTTTTTTGCGCAATGAAATGTTTTACATGGCGAATTAAGAAAAAAATGGGGTTGAAAACAGCCGTTTTGTTGATCATATTCATTATCAAAACAGTCGTTTTTTATCCTTAACATTTCTTGTACGAATATTAAAATGTGTTGCAGACATGCGGTTATATTTAGATCTATGATTTTAGAACCTTGACCCCCCCCCCCCCCCCCAAAAAAAAAAAAAAAAAGAAAGAAAGAAAGACAACATTTTATGTACATTTCAAAGCAATTACATCATTTCTTTTATAAGAAAAACTCTTTAAATAATGTGAAGAAAAGGAAAATTTGTTTCTTTCTAGATTCGTAACATTCTTCCATTTACCATGTCATAGTTAGTGTACTTTAAGTATGTTGTTTGAAAAGGGATTAATTGTTTGACGATTGACACGTTATCCCAATTAATTTGCCACACTCTTTTAATTGTCCCGACCGTCATATAGCACACACGACAATAGATCACACGGAGCGGTACCGCACAGATCTAAAGAACGGAGACAACACGTGTAGTTGGATCTAATTGCAACAACAAATTACAAACCGACACCATATCTTTAACAATTTGCGGCTAACTACACATTTACTTTAAAATGAATTAGATTTGTTTTTGAATTTTTTTCGTATTTGATGATGTGTAACTGTTTGATTAAATAATAATTGGGAAATATTATATGCGGACAGGTAGGACAGAAATCATTATTTCTCTTGAACCCATTCCCATATGATCATATAATCATGCTTTTTTTTACGACCCACAAGATGCTTTAGAAGTTTGAAAATAACGTGGAAAAGAAAGAAAAGCTTGTGACAAGTTATTTATTCAGTTTCCAAAGTATTTTCTAGTATCCCGATAGACCGATTTGGCATCCCAATGTTTATCTAAAGACTTTATTATATCCGAAAGCAGGAATTTTAGATATTGAAAAGACAAATACCCGTATTATTTTTTATTCACATTCTGAGAACGATATTGCTGAATCAATGTAACAAATATCAATCATTGCATTGTCAAACGAATCTTTCCCATACATCAAAACTCTGGAATAGCCGATTTATTCATTCAAGTTAGGTAGCTTGTCCCTTTCCCTTAGTTTCCCATAGCAATTTCTGCTTAGGATATAAAAACTATACGTTTTTTTGGGAAAACAATTAAAAGATACATGTATAACATGAACACAATAAGACAATTACTGATTTCAAATACGGGTGTCTAACTTTCATGTAACCTAACGTTCTTACTTCAAGTGTGGAATGGGTTGCGTTAGCAATGAAATAAATATTGGGCTATTTTCGATAATTACGGATTAAAAGCTAAAACCGCGGTGGACATTTCCAAATTTGTATTTGTTTTGATGAATCACAGTTTTATTTTCCTTTAATTCAGCCAGTATACGCCGTTTGAAGCGTTATTTTGTTCTACGCGTATATGAGATTATAGCGACTGTAGAAATTTTACTCGTAGGATGGTCCTCTTGGGTACCACGGTACTTAATGGCGTCCAGAAAATCAATAAATAAATGGGGACACGAAAACATTCCATGATTTCTCTTTCTAAAGTAAATCAAATGCAACCGAAATTTTATTAAAAGTAATCACCAATGATCAGAGTAAATGATTTTGCTTTTAATTGTGCTAATGCACGCAGTTGGTAGGTGATACTTCGTTTGCAAATGAACACTGTTTTGAATACTGCGGTACCGTAAAAGACGCGGTACCGAAGCGGACTACTATACTTTTAATTTACGGCTTGCGCATGCGCACTTCAAAACTGTCAGTTGGTGTATTGGGCCCCGATTCTCAATGACAAAAAGTACCTTTTTTTCCCAAATTCTCTTGTGAAAATCTCCAAAAGAGGATCCAGAATGCCACATGTTGAGACCTTATCTTCATTTACAAACATTTTGAAGACAATTCAAATTGGGACCGAATTGACCTAAATTAATAAAG
The DNA here is from genome assembly GCA_963680895.1 of Fragum sueziense. Lineage (NCBI taxonomy): Eukaryota > Metazoa > Mollusca > Bivalvia > Cardiida > Cardiidae > Fragum > Fragum sueziense. The sequence goes on from OY804608.1 coordinate 8,409,317, forward strand.
ACGCGGAATTAACAGTTTAACACATTCAATTCAAATAAATCATTACAGAAAAATTCACCCATCAAATATGCTATTCATCTTGTTCACTAAAGTACCGCTCAATAAAGGCATTCCTGTTCATGATGCCAGACTTGGTTTGGAGAACAATAAAGGTCTAGCCACGCTTAACGAAGCCGGGGGGGGATGCTCAAAATAGTTGTGATTATCAGGAGAAATATGCAATGATTCGGTTATCAAGCTATGACTTGTGTCAGATTAGAATATGAGTTACATATTTACCAACCATCTACAACGTTAAATCTGTTGATCGTCGCCCTACAACGATTTTTTATTTGCATTCATCTACAACTTCCTGGGGCGACGCCATTTTGAATTTTTGAATTAGGACGCGGAAGGGAGAAAACTCTTAAGTACCAAAAAATCTCCGAGGCCCGTCCATGGGGAGGGGGTGGGGGATGTAGAAAAAACAAGGGCTTGAAAAATATTTCGGCGAATTGCCATCTGATTTAGCTTTAGCCCTTTTCCATTTTCGCTTATTAACCCATTACCACACAATAACTCTTTTTGACTCCCTACACGATTTTGGCCTTGGAAAACATTGTGGAAAATGAAGAAATTGCTTGTGACAAGCAATTTCTTCATTTCCCACAATGTTTTCTACCCTAAAAGACAGGAAATTTACATGAAATTGTCGTCTGCAACACCTTTAAATTTTGATATGTCTAAAATTTTGTCGTTTGGTAGGCCTAACCACAAATTTCCAACTGAAGGTGGCAGATTAATAAGAAATGCCTGTGATGAAAGAATATAAGTTTGTGAATTATATGTTTTATCAATCTACTCGGTGATGAGCAGGCCTATCACTATGTGCTGGAATGTCCCTATTTCGAAGATCTAAGAAAGGTATAGGCCTACCAACCAAGAGACATGTACACGAGACCTCTAACGGCTTTGAAATATTGTGGAAATCGAAGAAATTGCATGTGCCAATCAATTTCTTCATTTTCCACAATGTTCTCTACCCCAAAAGACCAAATTAGATTTGTCTTGATCAGAGTGAGTTTGGCTGTTGAGTGAAAACAAAGTCACAATTAACATTTAAAAAAAAATTGAAAGGCATTACAACTGAGGACTTTATATTCCTATCGAGCTAAGAATCACACTAAAGCAAGGTCTTAACTTCGCCTACATCTTGTTTAAGTTTTGACTTGTTTGTTCAATATAGCCATTAGGCTATGTGGATATGAAGAGAGTAAAAACAAATTCGAAAACAGTAATTTTGTCAAATTCTAGGGCACATAAATCAAGATTTATGATTAAAATTATGCTGAAAATTATACCCATGCAAGATCTTATGGCCAGTAACAAGGTGGTCATACCACGTGATGAATGATGTCATAAACTGACGGTGTTATGGTAAATTGTCACCCCGACACACCACGGCTGGAATTTTCAAACGGCTGTAAGTACTTTGTTTTTTATTCAAATTAAACAAGACCTAGCCTATTCGAAGCGCAATTTTGTAAGCTTAACCCGTATATTTACATCTTGTACCCAAAAGTCACGGTTTTGCAAAAATCGTGGACAACCGATTGAAAACGACAAAAATAAACCCCGCTACAACGGAAAGCGAAATCAAAATTGATACAAATTAACTATTTATGAGCTGGTTACATGATATCTCTGTACGTTTATAGTATTTTTAGTCTTGAATTATTTTTTTTTAGATAAATCAGAAGTAGAAAAGCAAATAAAATCTTGCCGGTAAAAGGACAACTATCAGAAAGCTATATCGGGCAGCAGATATTAGGAAGCTATGTACATTGGAAAGCAGAAATTATAAATATTTCACACCCGACTCTATTACCATAGTTTTCACGTTTTTAGCCCGATTGCGGTGAGCGAGACATAGTTCCTTGTCACTATATAACAGCTAGGTGTACGTGCGTAAGTCAGTCCGTCAGTTCGCCCGTTTTAGTCCGTGGCATAACTCCAACATTTATGAATGGATTTTAAGCAAAATTAGCGGAAATTTTGTTCTCTGTCAATGTAGACCTGATGTTTGGAAGAAATATCAGAAAACTACAAGATCAAGGTAACAGCTCACTGTCAAATGCCAAAATGAAATTCATCTAGAGCATTTTGCGGACTCGATAGCAATTTTCATGGGACAACCATCTAGTTTGTTTGTGTTTTCCCTGGCTGCTGAGTATTTGACCAGTCATGCGTAAAAAGACCGCAATGGAATTCTATTCCCGTTTAGTCTGTGCAAACTGCACAGTCTGATACGGGTCGCAAGGGCGGATCCAGGATTCTTTTCCAGGGGGGGGGGGGGGGGGGGGGGGGTCAACGTCCAAAATGATGGCTTTTATTCAGAAGTTATATAGTCAAAATTCAATTTTCAGCCAATTCCAGGGGGGGGGGGGGGGGTCATGACCCCCTGACCCCCCCTCTGGATCCGCGCATGGGTCGTTACTTTTTACCATTCTCATTTGGTCCCCCTTTGTGTGACTAGTCCCGTATATTTCCGAGTGACTTAAAATGTAAACATGAAACCACATTTTTAACTTAAAGATCTATAAACTTTGTCTGAGATTCGTGTTCGTTCTTGAACGAAACCTTAGTAGTCCTGTCCATGTGTCTAATTATATGACGACAGTTCCACCGTTACTTAAAACGTTTCTAGGTTATCAAAAAAATAATAATATACCGGATTATTCACACACGATTAACATTCAATCTTTGTTTATTTTTCGGATGATGGTAGGCCTAACTTGTGAAAAAAGATAATAAAGATCGAAAAAAGAAGAACTAAAAGTTGCCTAACTTCTAAAACAATTTGTAATGATGAAAATTGCCAATTACGTGGAATTCCCTGTGAGACACGTAAATGTCATAGATATCAAACGTTCACCATTGAAGCCTGTTACACCTCGTCAACTAAAGCGAATTAGAAGCGGTGGAAAGAAGTCGGTGGTGAAACAGACACCAACCAAATAGTCATCTACGAAATAAGTAAGAGGAGCCCTACTTAAGGAAGAATTCAACACACCGAAGTTACAAAGACATAATATGTGATAAACAGTTGAATAAAACATTATGGTTCGCAAAAGATACTCATTTGCATTTGTTTTCCGAAACCAATCATAATTATGCTTTCCAATGTAGCTTGGTAGAAATTGCTTGCCGTTGTAGCCGATTCATGACGGCCTTTACTACGATGTCCTCGTACAGTTTTACCAATAGCACGTTCTTATGTAGGTAAATTTAGACTCATGTCAATGTCACTATGAAGTTATCAACATATTATTGATACAAAGATGCCATTTTTCTTACAAATTTTGGGTTTGCTTACCGTAGACTAGTATCTACCAGATTTTTTCCGGTCTTCTACCAGATTTTCTCCGGTTTCACGAAGTTGTCCACGAATATTGCTTGAACCGCACTTTTTTTGGAACAAGGTGTAAACATGTGTTTATAAATTACAAAATTGCGCTTCGAATAGGCCCATTCTCGCTTATTCTAAATAAAAGATAAAGTAATTACAGCCGTTTGAAATGTTGATGTGGGGTGACAATTTACATTAACACCGTCAGTTTATGACGTCATTAATCACGTGGTATGACCACCTTGAGTAAGATTATGTAGAATCTACAAGTTTCGTGTTGATTGGTAGGTATTTATGGTTGTTTGAGGTAAAAGGTCAAAAAGGGTAACTTTGCCAATTTCAAGGGGACATGGCTCATGAGGTAAACTGAAAATTGCAACCTGACAAGATCTTATGGTCGCCACTACTGTGTCCATGTCCTGTCTTGATAGGTCAATATTTGTAGTGGCTAGAGTGAAAACAAAGTCAAAATAATTTCAGATCAAGCTGAAAATTAAACCCAGACAAGATCTTATAGTGCCCAATATTCTGTCCAAGTTTTGTCTTGATTGGTCAATATTTGTAGTTGCTAGAGTGAAAACAAAGTCAAAATTAAGCTGAAAATGACAATTTTGTCAATTTCAAGAGCATGTAACTCATGATATAAAAATAAGATCAAGCTGAAAAATATATGCGGGCAAGATCTTATCATATAGTGACCAACATTCTGTCCAAGTTTTGTCTTTTTTGGTCTCTATTTGTAGTTACTAGAGTAAAAACAAGCTGAAAATTACACCCAGGCAGGATATTATGCTTATATAATATTCTGTCAAAGTTTTGTCTTGATTGGTTAATATTTGTAGATTTTAGAGTAAAAATAAAGTCAAAACCAGCTATTTTTGAAATTCAAGGGCAGATAACTCAGGTTATTCTGGTTCAATCCAAATTCTTTGAAGGAATCTGAGAGAGGGTCACCCAAGGATCATTCCTGTGAAGTTTGGTTGAAATCCATCCAGTAGTTTCTGAGGAGAAGATTTTTAAAGAAAAAGTTTACGGACGCACGGACACACTGACGCACAACGGACACATCGCTATGACAATGGCCCGCTGGCCTGAAAGGCCAGTGGAGCTAACAAGGTCAAAATTAAGCCGAAAATGACAATTTTGTCAATTTCAATGGCACATACCTCATGATAAGTTTTGTCTTCATTTGTCAATATTTTTAAGTGCTAGAGTGAAAAACAAAGTCAAAACAGCCATTTTTTTCTTTCATTCAAGGGCAGATACGGTAACTCAAGACTTTCTGGTTCAATCAGAGCTAATTGAAGGAATCTGACAGAGGACCACCTAAGGATCATTCATGTTTGATCGAAATCCATCAAGTAGTTTCTGAGGAGATTTTTAAAGAAAAATATGACGACCGGACGCACAGACGGACGCACGCACGACGGACACAGCGCCATGACAATAGCCCGCTGACCCGAAGGCCAGTGGAGCTAAAATGACTACTCACCCCGGGACACATGCTGTACGTGTATTTCTCACTGGTGGTGAACTCGGCCAAAGCGATGGACGTTTTTCGCTACAACAAGGTACAGATATTTTGCGTTTAAATGTGAGTTCAAAGATCTGATTGGATAGTTTTTCTAATAACAATGAATTTGTTCTTAAAATAGACCGGGTTTACCGATATTTATCGACAAACTGTCGGTGTTGTTATAAAATCTCGTTACTACGGCTTTATCGAAGCCGTTACGATATTTTATAACAACACCGACGGAATGCAATGATCGCGAAAAAACGTCCCCCACTTTGGCCGAGTTCACCACCAGCATTTCTATTCATTTTTGGAAAAAAATGATGAATCACCCCGTGACACTTGTTCTCAATATATATTCATGCTTGGTGAAAAATGACTATTCACCCCGGGTCACATGTTCAAAATGCATATCTACGTATTTTGGTGTAAAATGACTATTGACCCGGTCGGCACAATTCTTTCAGCCAATCAAAAACGTCGTCAGCGGACCTGCACTCATTCGGTGGAGGTGAAAGCTTCGGTCTTTTTCGTTGAAGCATAACCAACTTTCAGCATTAATATCTCGACGACTACGCCTGCTTATTAAAAATGCGTTGGTAGTTAGAAAGTTTAAATCACATTCTTTAAAGAAAGAGTTTTGTTTATGAATTTAAACGATGGATTTTCGAAATAATCTGCCTCATAGTTGGTATCCCGTAACGATAAAGACCGAGGTTGTACCCTCGATGAAAAAATGAAAGTGAGGCTATGACGCCATCCCGACTGATTCTATTCACCCCGGGAGTGGACACATGCCACGGTACGGAAACTAAAGACAGAGCCAATGCCTCTGCTATTCAAATCCTCTGGGGCGCTTCCGGCTATGTGTGGCTCTGTCTCTGGGATCACGATTTTTGGACAAAAACAGGCGAGTGTTCAACTTTGTTGTTCGAATATTTTCCTTTGGTGCTTAAAAACCGGGAATGGCATGCTCCCCTAAGACTATTTATCTGTCTATTCTAATTCTGTGGGCTTCAAAGTCGGCTGGGTTTTCACAGGATCATTGTCGTCGTGAGTCGACCCTGTGTGATTTTTCTTGTTTACATCATGTAGGCTATTTATGTATATTCCAACGGTAGATAGCCAATTGCCGCAGCCAAAACATGTTATATACTAATCGAGTAATGCTCTCGATTAGACATCACTTTCCCATGTCACAAAACCTTAGAAATGATTGGCAAAAAGAAACTTGAGCAATTTCTATCTGTGGCTCTGTGTCTGGCGGCTGGCCCTGTCTCTGGAGGCTGGCTCTGTCTCTGCGCGCTAGTTTAAAAAATCTATTTATCTTCCTTTTATTCAAATTCCATGTTGGGGGAACTTAGACTTGTGCGTCACTGTCAAAGACGAAAATGAAAACACAGAAGAGAGAAAACAGTTTTAAAGAAAATTGAAAATAGCTAGGGATTTGTTTATGGTGAGATATGTTCAGTCCGGCTTACAGCCAGACTGAACTCATTTGGAGGCAGTGTCACAATATCAGGTGGTAAGGCATTCCAATGGACAGTTGTTTTATGGTAAAAGGCAAATTTATGTTGATCAGTTTTGGTATGTAGTTGTTGGAATGTCAGAGTATGGGGATTTCTAAGTGGCCTGACAGGTTTGACAATATTTGAGGGTGAGGGACGACTACTTTATCATTTACAATGTTATGAATGTATCCAGCCGTTGGTTAAAACGAAGCAAGTCTAATCTTCTACAACAGACGGCGTCTAACATAGCCGAGACATTACATGTGCGACAAGTCTCGCTTGGCCTAGCAAGCTGCTCTCCGCTGCACAAATTCAATCTGGTCAATCAGTGTTCCTGAGTGTGGAGCAGACTGGAGCCCATACTGCAGCACAGTACTCTAGCTGGGGCTTGACAAGCCGCTATTTCATGATTGTAACACCTAAATATGTTGCGGGGGAGACCTTTTCCAAGTAGTGTATTATGTAGAAAATATTGTGTTAACAATTGTGTCTTTCTCTTGGTAGTCTGTATGACTTGGCATTTGATAGGATTGAAAGACATGCCCCAGTCTGATTCTCATCTCTCAAGTTTGAGTAGATCCTGTTGTAACAGGCTAGAATGGGATATGATAGTTAGTGACAGGTAAATTGCAGTATCATCAGCAAAGAGACGGCCTTTAGAGAATTGTACATATTCAGGGAGATCATTGATATAGATGAGAAATAGTAGGGGGCCTAAGACCGAACCCTGGGGGACACCCGAATGAACCTGTATGGTGGTGGACATGGATCCATTGACCATGACTGATTGTGTCCTATTGTCTACAAAGGCTTTGATCCCTGTCAGAGTGTAACCTCCAATGCCATGATAATGTAACATTGACAACACTTTCTCATGTTTTACCATATCAAACGCCTTTGAAAAATCAAACAGGATCAGATCAACTTGTTTTTTTTCATTTATGAGGATATCATCTATCAAGCCCAAGAGTTGGGTCAGACAGGATTTTTTCCCCAAAAGTCGTGCTGTAAGTTGCAGAATAGGTTTTGTCAAAGTGTTTAATTATACAAGAGGCAATGGTATGTTCAAGTTGTTTGCATAAGATGCAGGTGAGAGAGATCGGGAGATATTAGGCTTGGTCTGACTTTTTTAATACAGGGGCGACGTTCGCCTTTTTTCTTTTAATGCTCGGTAAAGTATTCGTTTCAAGAGATTTCTACCAAAGCTGTGTTATGATTGGCGCAATTCCTTTGGTAAAATTCTTTAGTATGATTGGTCAAAGTTCATCAAGGCCAGAAGCTTTCTACGGGTTCAGACTTTTTAGCAATTTTCGATCCCATTTCAGATATTTGAATGTTGAGCATGGGTTTGTGAGGGCTGGGTCTGGCGTGATGAATGTCTGCATCAATTGTGTTCTGAAGTTTTATTTCAGCTAAGCGACAAAGGTGACTTGTTGATGAAAACAGACCGAAATTGTTCATTTAGAATTTGTGTTTTTTCTTCATCATTAGTGAACAGTTTGTTGTGTTTTTAGTGTATCTAAGCCAGTAGAATCTTGTTTTGCATGTTTAAGGTTTACGAACTGAGAATGAAAACACCACTTTCTGGCCATATGAAATGCATCAAATTACACACACTTGTAAATAACCTTCACATAAGTTGATTCACCAGGCCGGATTTCAAGATCATGCTTCAAGAAGAAAATAATTTACAAATATTATTTTACTCTATTTTCATATGCAAGGGAGGTAATTTTGAACATGTTAGTCAAATATTTCCGTAAGTATGCATTAATTCAAAATTCTAAACCATACAAAATGCTTATATTTGTAGATCTATTTGGAATGGAAATCTAACAAAAAATAGGAATAAATGGCCCTTTTCAAATTTCGCCTCTGGCTCTGCATTTGATTCTCAAATTGTAAACCTTAAGCAGAGTGTAGGTTGTGTTGTTTAGATGTGGTCGTCCTTCGTCTTTGGTTTGATCTTACATGGAGACTACATTCAAGGTGTCTTCAAAATATTTTTGATATGCAAGTTTTGATTCTTTTCTACATTGGCTGATAAACAACATTTTCATCTCTTTTTTTCTCACAGATTTCAATGATAAATCTTGATACTTTCTCTTTTCATTGACTAATCATACCCTATTTGCAAAGCTTTTTAGACTGATCAAACTCAAAATTATCTGTAGATGACAAAATGGAAGTTAAGGAATGTTGAATTTTAAAATTTTCACTCAAAATAAGGAGGGAAAAGAGAAAATGCTGCTTATCAGCATTTTCTTCCCTTCCCGCTATCTTATTTAAGCTGTCTCTATTAGGGTTGTCAAAACAGGCCTTCTTTTGGCATGGCTAATGATGTACTTTTCATCATTTGGTAGGATACTTCTGATCTTGATAAGTAAAATCAGTTTGCCAAGGGAAAATTGGAATTTTCTGAAATAAATGTATCTATTTTCATATAAACCCAAATAACAATTTTTGAACAATTCAGGTAAATAGCTTCTGCAGATGACATGATGAATGTTAAATAAAACTGAAACTTACATGTTAAAACAAAAACATTGAAGAAAAGGGAGAAAGTTCTGGTCATCAGCCTTTCTTCGTTTCCCTCAATCTTTTCTTTAAGTAACATATTTCAGGACATCAAAACCCAAAAGCATGGCCAGTCTTGTTTGGAAAGGATTAATTATATACCTTTCATCATTTATCAGATACAGGATAATCCCTAATACAATCTGTTTGTTGTATATAAAATGTGTTTTGTTTGTATTGATGTAAATGTAAATATTCTAGAGGCTCACAGGGAAGACTGGGTTAATCCCAACTGTGTTGCCTTTTAAAATAAAGTCTTTATTATTATTATTATACTTCACAATTATGCGCAGATCCATACATTTCTCTGACATGAGGGACTTAAGTTCATCCGGATCCGTGCATAATGACAGCATGTCTGGACATAATTTCGAATTGAAGAAGTCCTAAACTAGAAATCTAGTAATCTAGTAATACTACAGGTGATGAAATGCCCCCGCCACTACATTTGTCCGAACAAGCGGTTTTTCTTTAATACAAAGGGCAATAACTCTCGTAATAAATTTTAAGCAAGGCAGAATTATGCTCCTTTTACACAGATCTTCTCCTAAGTGAGGTATATCTGTTTTGGAAAGCGTTGAATCAGTGACTGAACCATTCCTCATTCGCAATATGACCTGTTCAGTGTTTTAGTCAATTAGGTATAAACTTCGACACCAATTTTGTGATGGACTAATTTTGTTAACCTAACACGCAGAGACAGAGCCAGCCGCCAGAGACAGAGCCAGCCACCAGAGACAGAGCCACCGATAGAAATTGCTCAAATTTCTTTTTTGCCAATCATTTCTAAGGTTTTGTGACATGGGAAAGGGATGTCTAATCGAGAGTATCCCTCGATTAGTATACTACATGTTTTCCCAAGATAGTGGTTCATATGACAATTTTAAGTTGATGAAACATTTAAATCTTACCATTTTGGATAGAAAACATTGTGGAAGATGAAGAAATTGCTTGTTACATGCATTGTTTTCATTTCCAACAATGTTTTCCAAAGCATTTTTTCTTCAGAGGCATCAAAAGGCTTCACTGTGTGTGAATTGGTTAAGGAACAAAAACAAACTTATTTAAATGAAAACATTTAATTGTTAATATACATTATATACAAACATTGTGAAAAAGAATACTGACTTAAAATACAAACATTAGTCATCTTTTAAAAACACTCTTATAACCAAGACCTGGGCCACGTTTTACTAACATAGATTTTTGCAAAAACCTTGTAACAACACATCTGATTGAAAGAGAAATAATAACAGTAATTATTCAGCCAATCAGATTTGTTGTTGTTTTAAAAATGTTCGTAAGTTTGTTAGTAAAACAGGCCCCTGGTATTGATGTCCCTTGTGGAAAAGTGTTGATAAAAATTAAAACAAAATGAGAAAATGCTAAAAACCAACAGTTTATTCTTTTGATTCAGTAACTCATTGGCTTTATCATACACAAATCCTATCTTTATCAAAATCCATTTTGTTGTCTGCAGCTTTCTAATTCGAACAGCTGCAGCCTTAAGCGCAGTTGGTAACACATCTGCCTCTCATTCGAGAAATCCAGGGTTCGATACCCGGCCGCGGCTAATACCCTTTCTGACAAAATTTTGTCACCCACCAATGGGTTTGAAGTTTTTAACCTAAGTGGGCGAGCAGCTTGAGGCTCGGTAAGGGTGTTGTGGTAGTACTGGTTTGAGAAACAACAGGAATCCATGGGTAGGTGATCCAGCCGCCGCGATATGACCCTGGGAGTTGAAAACGGCGTAAAACCCCAATAAACTCAAACTCAAATTCTAATTGGAACTGGAGTATATTTTTCATTCGTGAAAGGAATAAAAAGTCAAAACGCTTATGTCAATATAATGATGAAAACTCAATCCCACTTTCCTAAGCATTTTTGTCCATTTTGAAAACTATTCGAAACAACAAAATAAATATTACAACAAGAGGGCCAAGATAGCCCTATATCGCTCACCTTAGAGATCATCAAGATGATAATTTTTGTCTCATCGCACATACACAACTTCTGGACAACGTTCATTAAAGGAAACAATTTAAACAATGCTGGTATTACAGTTATACTACCATGGGAAGTGCAAAATTTACCTTAAGGATCTCTGATAAACAGAATTGGAGAAGATTGTATCATTGAGACAATTCTACATACAAGATTTCAAAAACCTTACACCAAACAGTTTAGGAGAAAAAGATTGTACAATATTTCCCTCTTTGTCTCTATATGAAATTCTATACCCACAACATAGGGTCAATTTTCCTTGTATCACAATAATTTGAAGTATTTTTGGTAGAGGTCCATGAGATGATTCTACACACAAAATTTCAAACAGTTCAGGAGAAGAAGATTGTACAAGATTTCCTTCTTTGTTTCTATATGAAATTTGATTCAAGGAAGGGCCAATTTTCTTGTATCACAATAATTTGAAGTATTTTGGTAGAGGGCCTTGAGATGATTCTACACACAAAATTTCAAAGCCCTAGGCCAAATGGTTCAGGAGCAGAAGATTGTACAAGATTTCCTTCTTTGTTTCTATATGAAATTTGATACCCAAAACATAGGGTCAATTTTCCTTGTATCACAATAATAAGAAGCATTTGGTACAGGGTCTTGAGATGATTCTACACACAAAATTTCAAAGCTCTAGGCCAAATGGTTCAGGAGAATAAGATTCAACAAGATTTCCTTCTTTGTCTCTATATGAAATTCGATACCCACAACATAGGGTCAATTTTCCTTGTATCACAACAAGAGCTTCGCAGAGCGGCGCATATATGCCCGAGAGGGGCTTGTCCGTAAAATTGTCCATTTTTTCAATTCAAGGGCAGATAATTCAAACATGAAAAGTTATCAAAATTTTGTTTGCACAACAAGACACCATAGAGATTCATTGTGGCTAGTTTGATTAAATTCTGGTTGAAACTGTAGGAGTTGCGAACAGGAGAAAATGGGCATTTTTTCTTAAATTCAAGGGCAGATAATTCAAGAACGAAAACAGTTATCTAAATTCCAAAACCAGTGTGCACAACTAGAAACCATGGAGATTCATTGTGACAAGTTTGATCAAATTCTGATCAAAACTGTAGGAGGAGTTGCGCACACAAGAAAATGGGCATTTTATTAATTCAAGGGCAGATAATTCAAGAACAAAAAAGAGTTAATTGAATTCCGTAAGCAATGTGCACAACTAAACACCATGAAGATTCATTGTGGCAAGTTTCATCGAATTCCGATCAAAACTGTAGGAGTTGCGCACACAAGAAATTGCTAACGGACGGACAGACAGACAGACGAGCGGGGCCATAACATAAAACGACCCTTCGGGCGTAAAATAATAAGAAGTATTTTGGTAGAGGGTCTTGAGATGATTCTACATACAAAATTTCAAGACTCTAGGCCTAATAGTTTGGGAGCAGAAGATTTTCTAGTAATTGTGGACAGACAGACAGAAGGATGGACGGACAGACGGACGATGAGCGATCACAATAGCTCACCCTCAGCACTTCGTGCTAAGGTCAGCTAAAAATTATGAAATTGATAGCTGTTAAAACATTGATAGAAAAGGAGAAAGTAAGTCAACATTATCTTTTCTTTCAATATTTTGTACATCTTTCTCTGATCAAAACAATAGAACCAGGAATAGTTTGGAAAAGGAGTTAACTCTTTCCCAAAACAAATATTAGGTAGTTACAGTTTAAAATCTGCTACAGAAAACAATATAGAATTAGATAGATAGTATACATCTAACTTAGAAAATATTGAGGCAAAAGTTGAAAAATTATCAGCATTTTCTTCTTTTGCCTTAATGATTCCAAAGTCTTTTCCACTAGGGATATCAAAACCAGAGCCCTGTTTTACTAAATGAACTTACTAACATTTTTTTTTGCATAAATTTTGAACATATGCCTTCTGATTGGCCTTAAATGGCCCTAGGCATATTTCTGATTCAATCGAATGAATTGTTACATAATTTACGAAATAAATGTTCGCAAGTTCATAAGCAAAACCCCGCCAAAGTCTTGTTTGCGGAAAAGTTTAATCAAATATTTAGGACAGAAAGATCTCTGCCATTAAAACAATGTACACATACATCAAATCTGTCGATGTTGGTGGAGTAAAAACATTCGGACTAGTAAATACAAACAGAACAGTCATCATTCTACACACTGGCGAATCAACTTACACAAAAATTTCAGAAAATCTTCAATAATTATTTTAATACTTGACCAATTTGAGAATGGTTTGAAGCAGAGAAAGCAAAAATAGCTCAGGGTTTAGATCTTGTGAAAATGAGCAGATAAAAAAGTTATTGATGACCAACGAAAATTTTGGTTGGTCATCTATAACTTTTTTACCAGCTGATTTCCAAACAAGAGCGCCATAGTCACAATTTACACCGCCACTTTGCTGCTGTTTCACAAAAACAATTGAAGACACTACTTATTTTGACAGAATCAAATTCAAAACATTGCAGACTACCGGTACCTTTTTAAATTGTCAAATATCCACTCAAAGACTTGTAAATAGTTGCGTTCATCAGAGGGTCTTATAAATATTCAGTCAAAAACCTGGAAGGAATTGTGTGATAAAAGGTGGGTATTTTCTTAAAACTAACATTTTGTTAATGCCATAGAACACAATACCTTAATTTAATTGCATATCAATTTCGTCTCATTTCATAGCTTAATTTTCAGAAGAATTAAGACCCATTAAACAATTTTCCTATTTTTTTCTTGATAATATTTGATACATGTATATAAATTTATATAAAACTTTTGTAGTTAACCCTTTCCCAAACAAGACCGGGTTTTGACTTCCCTAATAGAAAAGGCATGAGAAAACATTGAAACAAAAGAAGAAACTGCTGATAACCAGCAGTTTCTCCTTTTGTCTCAATTCTTTCTTTACCATTTTTTACACATATTCTATCTTTAATAGCTTCTTTTTTGTCATTTGTGGCAGTTTAAGAAGTGGATCACTCTTATTTTTTGCTGTTTGGGAAAGGGTTAAAACCAGCTTTTAAAACCATATAATCATATTCATACACAAGAGATCTTTCTTTCTTCTGATATTGCGTAAAAAGAAGAAAAAAGAAATAAGCCCAAACGTTCAAAATTTCACAAAAAAAATCACACTTTTTCATTCAAAAACACAGCACTTCAAATTAAACTGTATAGCCTCATTTTGAACTGTCCAATCAAAAGGCAGCAATGAGTCACATGGCAGATCACATGATATGAGATTCAAAACTACAATTTTACAGAGCAACATTTTAAAAGGGGGTAAATATTTTTTTTCAAAAGAAAGTTCAATCCCTAAACCTATGTTGTGAGATCTCATTTGAATTGTCCCGAAGAGGCATTTTGAGACAATTTAACCCTTTTTCAACGAAACCTGATTTTGACAACCCTAATAGGAATACTCTAGGAAAATATCAAGAGAAAATAAGAAATTGCTGACAATTGGTAATTTTTCATTTTCCCTTAATATTTTCTGTCTTATATTACGGTAAACACAAATTCTACTTTTATAAACAATTCAGGGTTTGCCATCTGCAACAACTTTCAAATTCGAAGTCTAAATTTAAATGTTTGGGAAAGGGTTAATTCCAAACCCTATATTGTGGATACTCATTTCAATCCTCTCAAAGAGATGATTCAAATTAGTTTCCACAATATATGGTTTGATCAACAAAAATTGATATTTTATCTTTTATCCCCTCTAATAAGTACTTCTGTACAAAATGGCCGTCTGCTAGGAACCTTGACTAGTGGATGCCGTGGTGGAGGTCTGTTGTACTTGATTATTATCTGAAATATACAGCCAAATAATTTTTCTCATCTAACCCTTTCCCAAATGGCAACAAGAGCTGTCCGAAGACAGCGCGCTCGACTTTCTAAGTTGCTTAGTATAAAGGGGGCATAACTCCAAATATAGTGGAGCCAGGGTCATGGGCCCTGGTAGTAAGGTAGAGGGTGTGATGGTGAATGAGTATTCCAAGTTTGAGTTGAATCCCTTTGATAGTATGGAAGTTATTGATGTTTGAAAAAAAATTAACCTTTGTTGCAACGCCGACGCCAACGCCAATGCTGACGCCCGGGTGACAGTATAAGCTCTCATTTTCTTCGAAAAGTCGAGCTAAAAAATAGGGTTGTCAGATTTGAAAGCTTTTGCAAACCACAATATGGGTTCCAATAAAGACAGGATTTGTTCAAAATATAGTGCAGAAAATATTGAGGCAAAAGGAGAAATTGCTGATTATCAGCAATTTCTTCTTTTGTCTCAATATTTTCAAAGCCAAATCTAATAGGTAAGTCAAAAGAAGGGATTGTTTGGGAAACAGTTAGGAAAGTTTTCTCCTCATTATCATATATTAAATTTGTTTCCTCTATACAAAATGGTCATAAATTATGCTAGGAACCTTGACTAGTGGATTCAGTGGTGGAGGTCTGTTGAACTTGATTATTATCTGAAATACACACAAAAATAACATTTAACCAATTACCAAACGACAAAATATTAGACCGATCCAAATTTAAAGATGTTGCAGAAGACATATTCAAGTGAATGAAATTTAAAATTTGTTGGTTTTTCTGGGTTGAAAACATTGTGGTTAATAAAGAAATTGCTTGTCACAAGCAATTTCTTCATTTTCCATGATGTTTTCCTAAGCCATTATCTCGTAGGGAGTCAAAAGAAGTCACTGTGTGGTAATGGGTTAATTTCATCACACTTTCGAAATATCATGACAAAGATCAATCCATGACCATGCACTTTCTGCGATATCAAGAGTATAGTCTGGAGCTGTGATATGCCATGACATGTCCAACAATCTAACCATAAAGTAAAACCCATCCAAAGAAATGTGAACCGTCACACTAAAAGGGACCTTGTCAGGAGCCCAAAAATCCAATTTTGTACAAAGTGATCAGAATCAAAGTGCTCAACCATATCCCATGAATGTAAACAATGAACAAATAGTAAGGTATGGAAAACATTCAAGATTCAGAAAAGTACATAAAAGTAAAAAGCATAGACCCTAGTCTGGCTGCACGGATTGCGCAGACTGACTAGGGTTGATATTTTTTCACACATCCGATATGGTCCCTTTAACCCATTCCCACACAATGGCGCTCTTTGACGCCCCACAAGAAAAAGGAATTGGAAAACATTATGGAAAATGAAGAATTGCTTATGACAAGCAATTTCTTCATTTCCCACAATGTTTTCTATCCCAAAACATCAAAAAATCTAAAATTGTGTTCACTTTAAAATGTCGTCTGCAGCATCTTTGAATTTGGACTAGTCTAAAATTTTGTTGTCTGGTAATGGGTTAAGCGTGATGGGTCACAAATATATAATGAACCACAGCACAAAGATACAAGGTGCTAGTCCTCTTACCTCTACAAAAGCTACTGTAGACGACGAAATCAATGATAAAGAATATTTTTGTACAAAACAGCATTTTCTACTTATCCTCATTGTTTTACGGCAGGCCCTTTTCAATTACTGACATCAAAATCAAGGCCCAAATTATGACAAAGCTCATTTTTTCAGTTGGGCAATGGAATGATAGACAACAATTTGCATAATACTAAATGATTCTTAAAAGAGTAAGGGAAGTAATTTTTGCTAAACTAATTTGTGAAACTACATGGTTACTTCCCTTAACACAAAATGAAGTTTGGAAAAAGGTATTGCTTCAGAAGAGGTTAACCCATAACCATACAATAACTCATTTTGACTCCCTACAAGATAATAGCTATAGAAAGTGTTGTGGGAAATGAGGATATTGTATGTGACAGGTGATTTCTTCATAACCCACAATGTTTTCTACACTTGATAGACTTGATAGTGTCATCTGCAACATATTTAAAATTGGATCAGTCTAAATTTTTGACTTTTGGGAAAGGGTTAACAAAGTCAATGACATGTCAAGATCGTTAAATCTACAACTTTATGTGCTTGTGAAACTGCTAATAAAGCCAGCATGATAAAAATGGTCAATGATGCAACAGGGACCAGTAAAACAATGCCAATGGGTCAGCCTAAAATTATTGCAAAATTTTATTGATGATTCTCCAATTACCAAACAAATTGTATCAAACTTGACCAAAATCAAAAAATAAATTACAAACAGCATTATTCGTGTGAAATGCAGAAAACGCTGATTAACGGTAGTTAGTTGCTTGCAAAAAGCTTTCGAAATGAAGCTATCTGAAATTTTATTGTTTTGGAAAGAGTATACCAGTGTCAGAAATACAAATACTACTTTTATCAATGCATCTAACCCAATTCTGACACCTGATAAGATGGTGCTTTAGAAAACATTGTGAAAAGTGAAGAAAAGCAATGTTAAAGACATAATTTGTGCCTTACAAAACAAGAGATGTTTGTAAAACATATATGCCCCCTCAAGGGCCTATATTTGATGTAGGTCAAAGTCCAAGGTCAAGTTAACAAGGTCCAAGGTCATGGTCAAATATGAAAGGTCTTGGTAGGAGGTGTGTATGTGTGAAATATCAAGGCTGTATATGTAAAAGTAAAATGAAATATAGGCCAGGTTAAAGTATTTAAAAGTAGGCCAAAATGCCAAGGTCAAGGTCATGGTCAAATGTGAAAGGTCTTGATTGGAGGTGTCCATGTGTGAAATATCAAGGCTGTAGGTGTAAAAGGACATGATATATTTGCCTGGTTTAAGTCTTTTTAAAAGTAGGTCAAACTCCAAAGTCAAGGTTGCAATATTCAAGGTCATGGTCAAATGTAAAAGGTCTTGGTAGGAGGTATTGTTTGACCAAGTTTACCTGAGACTCATTGATTTCCGTAAGCGTAAATTCCGTCATTCATCGGTGTATTCGGTAGTTTCCGCATGTGTATATGTAGCGTTATGAAAAGATATTAACTTTATATCCGCATGACGTGTATAAAGGAAAGTTTAGCGTAAGGATAAAGTTCTGGACTTGGAGACTGTAGGACCGAAGTTCGAACCCTACAGTTACTACAAAATTTTTGAAAGGCGTTTCTTTTAAAGCATTTTTGGTCTAAAATTTGATTATTTTTCGGAAAGAAATTGGTATATTTATTTAATTTGTTTTCATGTTTACAAGAAGTGATTGTTTTGATTTCTTTTTTGTTTAATTCAAGTTGTTGGGTTTTTTTTCATTTATTTTTAATACAATTATCAATTTATTTACAGATTTTACAATGACAATAGCATGATGGTATTAGCTGCTTATTCTCCTTCGCTCGCAGTATCTGACTCCAGTCGCTCTCGTGGTAAGCGCCGAAAATGGTCCAGATGTTTCCGTCCCACCAGCTGTCTCCAAAAAAGTTGCTACATCAGCAACAACTTTTTTTCCTTAGAACGTAAAGGTTTCGACATGTTTCGATATGCGATTGAAAGTGATCGCATAAAAGTGAGCTGATTAAAATTCACAAAAGCACGCATTTTTGTGAGTTTGTTTTGTAATAAAAAAGTTAAAAGGTAGCACGACCTAGGTTCGAACCCGGAACGACTGGAACTCAAGCCGTGCGCCTTACCCACTGAACCAACAATATTCAATATTACGTAGCAGGTTATTTAACTTACATAGTTGATTTTTTCCAAAATATACCGGCGGAAAATCCCGAAGATATGCAGAATATGCAAAGAGTCTCAGGTAAATTTGGTCAAACAATATCCATGTGTAAAACATCGAGATTGTATAGGTAACAGGACATGAGATATAGGCCTAGTTTAAGTTTTCTAAAAGTAGGTCAAACTTCAAGGTCAAGGTCCAAGGTCAAGGTCAAAAGTGAAATGTCTTGGTTGGAAGTGACCATGTGTGAAATATCAATGCTGTATGTGTACAAGAGCTGTCCAAAGACAGCGCGCTCGACTTTCTAAGTTGCTTAGTATAAAGGGGGCATAACTCCAAATATAATGGAGCCAGAGTCATGGGCCCTGGTAGTAAGGTAGAGGTGAATAAGTATTCCAAGTTTGGGTTGAATCCCTTTGATAGTATGGAAGTTATTGATGTTTGAAAAAACTTTAACCTTGGTTGCAACGCCAATGTCGATGCTAACGCCGACGCCCGGGTGAAAGTATAAGCTGTCGAGCTAAAAATGACATAAAATATAGGCCAGGTTAATGTATTATAAAAGTAGGTCAAACACCAAGGTCAAGGTCACAAGGTCCAAGGTCATGGTCAAATGTGAAAGGTCTTGGTCGTAGGTGTCCATGTGTCAAATATCAAGGCTGTATGTGTAAAAGGACATGACATATCAGCTAGGTTAAAGTTTTTATAAAAGTAGGTAAAAGTCCAAGGTCAAGGTCACAAGGTCCAGAGTCATTGTCAATTGTGAAAGGTCTTGGTAGGATGTGTCCATGTGTGAAATATCAAGGCTGTATGTGTAATAGCACATGAGATATAGGCCCAGTTTATTTTTTTTAAAAGTAGGTCAAACTCCAAGGTCAGGGTCACAAGGTCCAAGGTCATAGTCATATGTGATAGGTTTTGGTCGGAGGTTTACATGTGTCACATATCAAGGCTGTATGTGTAAAAGGACATGATATATCGGCCAGGTTAAAGTTTTAAAAATTAGGTCAAACTCCAATGTCAAGGTCACAAGGTCATGGTCAATTGTGAAAGGTCTTGGTAGGAGGTGTTCATGTGTGAAATATCAAGGCTGTATGTGTAATAGGTCATGAGATATATGCCCGGTTTAATTTTTTTAAAGTAGGTCAAACTCCAAGGCCAAGGTCACAAGGTCCAAGATCATGGTCAATTGTGAATGATGTTGATAGGAGGTATCTATGTGTGAGATATCAAGGCTGTATGTGTAAAAATAAATGAGATATAGGCAAGGTTAAGAATTAAGTGTAAAAATCAACAAAGGGCAATAACTCCAAGAAGTTGATCTGACGGCAACGTTATGGTTCTTGTGCACTGCACCTCTCCATAATGAGATCTATCCACCTGTAACGTTTCATGATTCTACCTTACATATTTTTTGAGTTGTGCTCTAGACAAAAATCAAGTTTGAAAATCAACAAAGGGCAATAACTCAAATAATTTGATCGGCAGAGTTACGGTTCTTGAGCACTGCACCTCTCCATAATGAGATCCATCCACCTGTAAAGTTTCATGATTCTACCTTTAATACTTTTCGAGTTATGCTCCGGACAAGAATAAAGTTTGAAAATCAACAAAGGGCAATAACTCAAAATATTTGATTGGCAGAGTTACGGTTCTTGTGCACTGCACCTCTCTATAATGAGATCTATCCACCTGTGAAGTTTCATGATTCTAACTTACATACTTTTTGAGTTCATGATTCTAACTTACATACTTCTTGAGTTATGCTCAGGACAAGAATCAAGTTATAAAATCAACAAAGGGCAATAACTCAAAAATTTTGATCGGCAGAGTTACAGTTCTTGTGCACTGCACCTCTCCATAATAAGATCTATCCACTTGTGAAGTTTCATGATTCTAC
Organism: Fragum sueziense; assembly: GCA_963680895.1. Classification (NCBI taxonomy): domain Eukaryota; kingdom Metazoa; phylum Mollusca; class Bivalvia; order Cardiida; family Cardiidae; genus Fragum; species Fragum sueziense. The sequence continues at coordinate 8,429,790 of OY804608.1, forward strand.
CTTTAATTCTTTTCGAGTTATGCTCCGGACAAGGTTTGGTCTACGGACAGACCGACCGAACGACCGACCGACACTTGCAAAACAATATACCCCCATTTTCTTCGAAAGGGGGCATAATTAATGTCCTACAGAATGTTTAGAACAAAAATCGCATTCCCTAGAGAATGGTTATAAGTGATTTTTGTCCTAATCATGTCGTAAGACATTGATAAGACAACAATATATTCTAAATGCCACTGAAACTGGCCACTTTTCCTGAAGCCTAGCTACGAAAAGGATTCTCTTGTTCATTTTTTCCATGACATTATCGTACCTGAGCAGTTTAGTTTTTCCATGTCGTAGGCTATTTGTCCCGTACCAACTCCCGCTTTATGTGAATCCAGGATATCTGGCATGGCGTTCCGTCTGCCCGTCCGCCCCGACGCAATGAACTCTTCCAAAGTCATCCCTTCATCCATGGCTTTCTGGGCTGCAGTACTATTGGCTACAGGGGTGTCAGGCTGAAATAAATTATTTTTTTTCATAACCAGACAGTAAAATATTGGACTGTTCCAATTTGAAAGATGTTGCAGACGACAATTTCAAGTTGATGAAATTTTAATAATTGTTGCAATTTAGGTTAGAAAACATTGTGGAAAATCACGAAATTGCGTGTCATAAGCAATTTCTTCATTTTCAACAACGTTTTCCCAAGTTTTTATCATGTGAGGTGTACACCCCGACGCAATGAACTCTTCCAACGTCATCCCTTCATCCATGGCTTTCTGGGCTGCTGTACTATTAGCTACAGGGGTGTCAGGCTGGAATAAATCAAATTGTATGCTAATCCTTTACCAAATAGCAAAATTTTGAACCCATCCAAATTCAAAGATGTTGCAGATGACAATTTCAAGAGAATAAAAGTTTGAAGTTTTTTTGCTTTTCTGGGTAGAAAACATTGTGGAAAATGAAGAAATTCTAGTATTTTCCTTTCATGTTTTCTAAAGATTTTATCGTGAGAGATGTACATCCCGATACAATGAACTCTTCCAACGTCATCCCTTCATCCATGGCTTTCTGGGCTGCTGTACTATTAGCTACAGGGGTGTCAGGCTGGAAGAGATATAACTTTTCATAACCAGACAGTAAAATTTTGGACTGTTCCACTTTGAAACTGAAAGGTGTTGCAGACGACAATTTCAAGTTGATGAAATTCTAAATATCTTTCCATTTTGGGTTAGAAAACATTGTGGAAAATCAAGAAATTGCTTGTCATAAGCAATTTCTTCATTTTCAACAATGTTTTCCCAAGTTTTTATCATGTGAGGTGTACACCCTGACGCAATGAACTCTTCCAACGTCATCCCTTCATCCATGGCTTTTTGGGCTGCAGTACTGTTGGCTACAGGGGTATCAGGCTGAAAGAGATTAAATTTTGAATTTTAACCCATTACCACACATTGACTCTTTTTGACTTCTCAAAAGATAAAGGGCTATTAAAGGCTTTGGAAAACATTGTTGAAAATGGAGAAATTGCTTGTCACAAACAATTTCTCCATTTCCCACAATGTTTTCTACCAAAAAACAAGATGTGTTTGTGAAACACAAATGCCCCCGAAATGGCCATTTTTCGAAAATGTTAAGTTTTCGTGGAGTAAAGGGTTGATAAGGGTTAATGGATGACCTTGAGGAAGGTCAAATTGCATGGAACAGATAGATATACACCCAAACACACTTTGAATTTTTAACCGTGACCTGTGTATGCATGAGAGCAAACAAAAGGTCACGTGGTCGTTTTACTATATAATTCATTGAGCGAGTCGTTATTTTCACGCGAGCATTTTTCAATTATTCTGCCTTAGTACTAGGAATATTTTATACAGTCATTTACGTTAATTATTAGAGTTTTGATTTACAGAAATATTTTTGCAACTTTGATTGAAAAAAAGAGATTTTTTGGCTTGTAATCATTCGTACCCTGTCTCCATCGCCCGTTACCACCATGCAAGTTCAGGATGAGCTACTGCTTTTGAAAACCAGATAAAATCAATTTTGCAGAAGCATTTGAGCTCCTTAGTACTGTCCAAGTGTGAGCGGTAATATTTTGCATGTGTTTGTGCTCTAGATTAGAGCCAATAATGGACAGGTCATTCCCAGCCTCGGAGCGTGGACAATTATAAATAAACTTATGGCTGAAATATTGTTGAGAGGTGTTAAATTAAAAAAGAAATGAAAAGAAAAATGTTTTAAACCTTTACCAAACAAGAAATTTTAATGTTTTGACTGTCATGTGCGGATCCAGGATTTTTTCAGGGGGGGGGGGTCTAGCCCATAAGTAATCCGAGTCTTCTCTGATGTAAATACGCTCTTTGATATTTTGATTTTTCGCTATTTAAATAGCGAAAATCAAAATATCAAAGAGCGTATTTACATCAGAGAAGACTCGGATTAGCCCATAAGATGGAAGATGGCTTTAAATTTGTGAATTGTGTAACGATACATGTATAGGCCTACTGTACTAACTTTGTATAGTCAAAATTCGATTTTCGGCCAATTCAAGGCGAGGTCCGAACCCCCTTCTAGATTCACCCTTAACTGTGCTACAGAGATTGTTTCGAAAATCATTTCAAGAGACAAATTAATGAAATATGCTAATTTTAATAAGCAGTTCCCCTTTTGCTTCAACGTTTTCTATACTTCTATGTACACACGCAAGGGTGGATCCAGGATTTTTTCGGAGGGGGGTGGTCCAAGCCCAATTGCCAGGGAGGCGGAGGTCCACGCCCAAATGATGACTTAAATATGTTAAATTATGACGCTTTGATTATATAGTCAACATTTAATTTTCGGCTTATTCCAGGGGGCGGGGCGAACATCCCGACCCCCCCCCCCCTCTAGATCCGCCCTTGCACGTACAAAATCCTACTTTCAAGATGCCCATTCTGTTGTCTGCAAGAGCTTCCAACTTGAATCAGGTGCCGTTTAGAAAAGGGTTTTAAAAGCCGCTGTCAAACTTGAAAAGTCTAAATAATTTGTCGTTTGGAAAAAAATGGGCTTTAAGAGCAATGCTTTTATTATCAAATTGATCTACCATAATGAATTATCTATCTACATAAGCCTTTCGGTACTGAGATTGTCATCTTCACACTGAAAATGGCATGTTTCGTAAATTTTTTTGTTGGGGAAAGGGGGTTAAATACATGAAAATGACAGTTGAACCTGGCGGCTAGGTCCTCAAAAGATCAGTGGATACTACGTTTTCGGAGGGTCAAAAATGACTTAAAAGCCAGTAAAGACCATAATTGGAAGTCAGTCAATGATATCCCGTCGAGATTCACAGAGGAATCGTCACAAAACGGAGTGTGATTCCTCTCAAACTTCTTCTTTCCTCCGTTCATTTCCATTGCACGTTGGATGCTTTGCTCTCAATTGGGTCAGAGCCTCGATCTGGCATTAAAAAGTGTTACTATTTTTAGTAACAAATTGGAAGTGTGTTTGGGTGTATTGTTGAAAGGAAGTTGGATACCAAATTTGAGCTTTGTATGTCAAATAGTTTTGGAGAAATGGCAAAGGTTAAGTTTTCAGGTTAAGTTTTCGGACAGACAGACGGACAGACAGACAGACGGACATGAGTAAAACAATATGCCCCCGATCTCTCGATAGGGGGGCATAAAAAGACAAAAAAACTTAAAATTTCATTAACTTGTAATTGTTGTCTGCAACATCTTTGAATTTGGACAAGTCCAAAATTTGTCGTTTGGTAATGGGTTAACCCTTTCCCAAACAAGACCTGATTTTGACATTCCTAATAAAAAAGGCTTGGGAAAACATTGAAACAAAAGAAGAAACTGCTGATAACCAGCAGTTTCTCCTTTTGTCTCAATATTTTCTGTGCCATATTTTCCACAAATCCTATCTTTAATAACACCTTAAAATTTTGTCATTTGGGAAAGGGTTAACACATTACCAGATGACCAATTATTAGACCGATCCAAATTCTAAAATGTTGCAGACGACATTTTCAAATTGATGAAATTCTAAACATCTTTCAATTTTGGGTTAGAAAACATTGTGGGAAATGAAGAAATTGCATGTTACAAACAGTTTTTCATTTTCCACAATCACAGCTTTTCCAAAGTTTTTATGTTGTGGGGCCTCAAATTTAACCTGGTCTTGTTTGGGAAAGGGTTATTTTGGATCATGCTAGAATTTGTTATTTAGAAAAGGGTGATGGTGATAAATGGTGTCCTCTGAAACCCACATAAACAATAGCATCATTTATTTATGTAGTGAAACAATAGGCTTGACATCTTTATTGTTTCCTTGTATTGACTAACCAAGCCATGGTCAATCACCCTTTCCCAAACAAGACCTGGTTTTGATGAACAGGAAAACATTAGGAAAACATTAAGGCAAAAGAAGTAAATGCTGATAGTCAGCATTTTCTTCTTTTGTCTCAATATTTTCTGTTCTAAAAAATTAACTAATCCCATCTTTAATAATCTGAAACAGCTTTCAAATGGGACCACCTTCAAGTTTTGCAATTTAGGATATAGTTAAGTTGATGATATATTGACTTATGAAATAATTATGGGAGAGGGATGCAACAAGAGTTGTCCACAGACAACGTAGCTCGCCTATACGGGAGCTTGTCACAAAAACAGCTATTTTTTCAAAAGTAGGTCAAAGTCCAAGGTCAAGGTCACAAGGTCAAGGGTCATGGTCACAAATGAAAGGTCTTGGCAGGAGGTGTCCATGTGTGAAATATCAAGGCTCTATCTATAATAGTGCATGAGATATAGGCCAGGTTAAAGTTTTTCAAGTGAAGATGCGACGGGACGGGACGCGACGCTGACACTAGGGCTGTGACATTAGCTCCCCGGACATAAAGTCCTGGCTCGCTTAAAAGCCATGGTGAAGCTGGTACAGTTGAGAACATCATGAAATTGACATTCTGAGTGGAATGGGAATGTTTTATGAGTGAATGAATGGAAAGAGCGTTTGGAATGATATTGTGTATCTAAACAAGAGTGCCATCGTCACAATATACGCCGCCACTTATAAAACTTGAGACAAAAAAATGACATTGACAAGGATTTATAAATATTCACTGAAAAACCTTTAAAAAATTGTGTTCACAAAAAGGTTTTTATAAATATCCAGTGAAAAACCTGGAAGGAATTGCATTCACGAGGCTGAAATATCATTAAGCCCCAGAGACTAAGATTTAAGGGGGCATAATTCTGGCAAAAATCAATGAACCATGAAATCCTTCCTTCATGCACATCTACCAATTGAGGTGATAACATCCACCAAGTTTCATTAAGATCCAGCCAGAAACTTAGGAGGAGTTGTGTTGACAAGCCTGCAATTTCAATAAGCCCCAGAGACTAAGTTTTTAAGGGGCATAACTCAGGCAAAAATCAACGAACCATAAAATCCTTCCTTCATGCACATCTACCAATTGAGGTGATAACATTGACCAAGTTTCATTAAGATCCAGTCAGAAACTTAGGAGGAGTTGTGTTGACAAGCCTGCAATTTCAATAAGCCCCAGAGACTAAGTTTTTAAGGGGCGTAACTCAGGCAAAAATCGACGAACCATAAAATCCTTCCTTCATGCACATCTACCAATTGAGGTGATAACATTGACCAAGTTTCAAGAAGATCCAGCCAGAAACTTAGGAGGAGTTGCGTTGACAAGCCTGCAATTTCAATAAGCCCCAGAGACTAAGTTTTTAAGGGGCGTAACTCAGGCAAAAATCGACGAACCATAAAATCCTTCCTTCATGCACATCTACCAATTGAGGTGATAACATTGACCAAGTTTCAAGAAGATCCAGCCAGAAACTTAGGAGGAGTTGCGTTGACAAGGCTGCAATTTCAATAAGCCCCAGAGACTAAGTTTTTAAGGGGCATAACTCAGGCAAAAATCAACGAACCATAAAATCCTTCCTTCATGCACATCTACCAATTGAGGTGATAACATTGACCAAGTTTCAAGAAGATCCAGCCAGAAACTTAGGAGGAGTTGCGTTGACAAGAAAAGTGGACGTACGTACGTACGGACGGATGGACGCATGGACGGATGGACGGATGGACGGATGGACGGACGGACAGACGGAGAAGATGACGCCAATATACGTCCGCCTCCGGCGGCGTATAAAAATCGATAACACGCCCACCATAACCGTTCGACCAATCAAACGATCTTTAAATAGTAACAGCCTGATATTGGAAATTTACCAATATTATAGGTATGAAGATTTATCGATAAAACACCCACGATTATATTTCGGCCAATGAAATGCCTTCTTTTTATAATAACCAATTAAACCAGTGAACGTTTATTGAGCTGTGTGAATGTTTAATGAGCGTTTTGAGTGTTTTTGTGATCGGAATGAATGCTGGAGTGGAATGATTTTGATCGGAATGGAATGGTATAAATGTCAATTTCATGATGTTCTCAACTGTAGTGCATCTGGCCCCGGTTTCTCGAAAAAACTTAAGTATATTCTCATGAGAATATGCTCAACTTCAAAGGGATACTCTTCAACGTTGGAGGTTATTCGATTGAAGTTCACGTGGATTTCGTGCGATTTGAGCACGGTGCTCAGATTTGAGCATGAGATCGTACTTAAGTTTTTTCGAGAAACCGGAGCCTGATTTGTGATAATGAGGTCCCTGTACTGGTTGGATCCCCAACTGTCAAAAATATCCTTTCCAATCAATGGATGGATAAGTCTGACCTGCGAAAAGTTCATTTAAGTTCAAGAACTGATCTAGAACGTTAAACAGCACTTCTAGAACTGTTCTAGAACAGTTCTAGAAGTGCCATTTATCATTCTAGAATGTTCTAGAACAGTCTAGAACTAGACATGCATTCTTGAACTTTTTTCGCAAGGTCAGGTAAGCGTAAACCTGGGGATAAGTAGGATGAGCAGCTGGTGGCTTAAGAGGAAGTTGTGGTAGTACATTGTTAATTACTATTGGTATCTCTCTCACCAGGACTATCAGAATTTTCCTCTTTTTTTTCTACAGACATTCCTTTGAACGCATTTATTTTACATCGATTGGGAAGCAAGTTTCTTCAACTTATTTTCATCCCTCTCGATTGAGCTTCCTGGAAATCCACCAGTACTCGCGCCGAATGTGTGGGCCAATGAGAAGCCTTTAACAACCCCCGCTACTGGGAATCGAACTCAGAACCTCTTAATTTCCAAGGCCGATGCTCTACCCCTCGAATACGGACACCACCTCTATTCCAAAACCTTCTCAGACTAGTGATGCTGTTTAGGAATGGATTAAAAGTTATATATGTTTTGATATTAATTCATCAATTATCAATTTTCAAATCTCATTAAGTATTTTTGATGTTTTTTTGATGTCTTAAACAGTATTTTCATGGACTGTTTGATGTCTATAAAACAATATCTACAAACTATATCTTGGCTTTAACCCTTTCCCAAACAAGACCTGGTTTTGACGTCCTTGATAGAAAAGACGTGGGAAAACATTGAGATAAAAGAAGAAACTGCTGCAGTGTTCTCCCCAGCCCAATAAGCTGTATCAACCCCACTACAGCTTCATGGAAATCAGTGTAGTGCCACTACAGCTTCAAAAGTACCCCACAGCTTAATTTCTTCAAAATGGTCACCAAAGAGAGACATTTAGAGATATTTCATGTCAAAAACTGATTAAAGGGGCATTCTTTTAAACTAAAAACTACTAATTCTGTGTAAAAACATTATGGGAAAAGAAGAAATTGCTCAAATGCCAATGCCACTACGGCTTCAAAATATTCTGCGGAGAACCCTGCAGCTGATAACCAGCAGTTTCTCCTTTTGTCTCAATATTTTCTGTACCATATTTTACACAAATCCTTTCTTTAACCCATTACCACACAGTGACGCCTTTTGACTCCCTCACAAGAAAAGGCTTGGGAAAACATTGTGTAAAATGAAGAAATTGCTTGTGACAAGCAATTTCTTTATTTTCCACAATGTTTTTTACCCAAAAAGACAACAAAATTTAAATTTTCATTCATTTAAAATTGTCGTCTGCAGCATCTTTGAGTTTGGACCGCCCTAAAATTTTGTGGTTTCGTAATGGGTTAAAGCCTACAAACAGCTGTCTGTTATTTCCTTTCAGAACAACAAGTTTGAGTTTATTGGAGTTTTACGCCGTTTTCAACTGCCAGGGTCATATCGCGGCGGCTGGAGCACCTACCCATGGTTTCCTGTTGTTTCTCATACCAGTACTACCACAACACCCTTACCGAGCCTCCAGCTGCTCGCCCACTTAGGTTAACGATTTCAAACCCATTGGTGGTGACAATTTTGTCAGGAAGGGTATTTGCCGTGGCCGGGTATCGAACCCGGGACCTCTTGAATGAGAGGCAGATGCGCTACCAACTGCGCTAAGGCCGCGGCCGCCAGAACAACAAAATTTCAAACAACTGCAGATTGCAAAACTATAGTACCCGTGGGATCTACTAGCAACCACCAAAACTTTAGTGTTCTTCCTAGTTTTTGGACCAATGAAATTGCAGTATATTTGAAAATATCGGCGCTATATTTCACATAAATGCACTGGGTCAATTTATGTCACGATATACATAGCCATGCCTCGTTTCCTGTGCAGTTATGAAAAAATGATGTAATATTTTGGAAAATGATGTAATTTTTTGGAAAATGATGTAATTTTTTGGAAAATGATGTAATTACAGTAAGATCCGCTTGATAGTAGCTCCGGTTGGAGGCGTGGCATTTGAAGAATGAAAGTAGAAGCATATGTTTTCATTGGTTGACGAACACTAAGTCAGATAGAGTCTGTATAGTAGATTCTACGCGACATAAACGTTCAAAGGCTGCGCCTTTTGAACGTTTATATCGCGTAGAATCTACTATACAGCCTCTATCTAATACATAAATTGATTTTTTCTGATACATGTAGTTTAGACAGATCAAAATGGAATTGCCCCAATGATACCAAGGACAGTACTGTAATAATTGAGACAGGTTTTGTTTGGGAAAGGGTTCGACTATTTTCAGTACCAGTCTAGATTCAGAATATATTTTAAATTTCATATAAGAATGCTGGAGTTGTAAAGTTGGAAAGAGAGCAAAATTCTGCCAAGATGAATTAATGTCACTGCAATTTATGTGACCTAGTATAAAGTGCATTTTGCATTTAAGCCAATTAACACTTACCCAAACAAGACCTGGTTTGATGACTCTAAAAGAAAACAAGAGCTGTCCATAAGACAGCGCGCTCGACTTTTCTAAGTTGCTTGACCCAGAATTTCTAAGTCAAAAAAGGTTAAAATTCCAGTAAATTAAATGTGAGAGTAATGAATCTTTGCCTAGAGGCTAATATTATGGTCACAAAAGCATGTGCAAAGTTTCAGAGCAATAGCATAAGTAGAAACAGATATGTTTGAAAAAACTTTAACCTTTGTTGCAACGCCGACGCCCGGGTGATAGTATAAGCTCTCATTTTCTTCGAAAAGTCGAGCTAAAAACAAGGGAAAACATTGAGGCAAAAGAAGAAAATGCTGATGAACAGCATTTTCTCCTTTTGCTTCAATATTGTCTGTGCTATATCCTACACATGCAAATCCTATCTTTTTTGACATCAATTATTGTCATCTTCAGCACCTTTCAAATCTGATCAGTCTAAAATTCGTTATTTGGGAAAGGGTTAACCCATTACCATACAGTGACGCTTTTTGACACCCCGTAAGATAAAGGCTTAGGAAAACATAGTAGAAAATGAAGAAATTGCTTGTGACAAGCAATTTCTTTATTTCCCACAATGTTTTCTACCCTAAAATACCCCAAAATTTTAAATTTTATTTACTTGAAATTGTCATCTGCAACATCTTTGAATTTGGATCACCCTAAAATTTTGCTGTTTGGGAAAGGATTAAGCTTCAGAAGCAGAAGATGACCTTGCTAAATGTACATTAGTTATAAATACTTGTAGAAAGGACATTAATCTTAAGAACATTTTTTCAGTCCTTTACATTTAACTCTTTCCCAAACAAATCATGTCTTTGACATCCCCAAAATTTTCAGTGCTGTATTGTAATCTATGCAAATCACCTTTTTCAACATAGATCTGTCATCTCCAACAACTTTGTCTCAATGTCTTCTCAAATTATTTCTTCTACAAGCAATAAAACCAGGTTTTATTTGAGAAAGGGTTAAACCTTTCCCAAACAAAACCTGGTTTAGACCTCCCTCATAGAAAAGACTGGGGAAAACATTGAGACAAAAAAAGATACTGATGATGAACAGCAATTTCTACTTTTGTATCAATATTTTCTGCACTAAATTGAACACAAATCCATTCCTCACCAGTCTGCAGCAGCTTTAACCCTTTCACAAACAAGACCTGGTTTTGACGTCTCTAATAGAATTTAAAGGCTTGAGAAAACATTGAAATAAAAGAAGAAACTGCTGATAACCAGCAGTTTCTCCTTTTGTCTAAATATTTTCTATGCCATATTTTACACAAATTCTATCTTTAATAACTTCCATTTTGTCATGTGTGGCAGTTTTTGAAGTGGATCACCCTAAAATTTTGCTGTTTGGGAAAGGGTTAAATCAGACAAATCTAAAATTTTGCCATTTGGTTATGGGTTAAAACTTAGCATGTCAATATGCACATTTTTGTGCACCAGGGAAAACACTGATAATATTTCAAATTTCCCTGGTTCGTAAAGGTTGCTTAGTAAAGATATCTTCTGAGACTTTAAGCAGACAAAGATTACAAAATCATCATTTTTCATTGAAAACCTTGTAACAGCAGCTTTAAACAAGCTGCTATTACGAGGTTTTAGTTGAAAAGCAGAGAAATACTTGACAGAGGATTACTTTAGCTAGAACAGACGTTTAACCGATTACCAAACAACAAAATTTTGGGGTAATCCAATTTGAAAGCTGCTGCAGACGACAAAATGAATGTTGATGAAGATAAGATTTGTGTATGATACAGCACATAAAATATTGAGACAAAAGGAGAAACTGCTGGGTATCAGCAGTTTCTTCTTTTGCCTCAATGTTTTCCCAAGCCTATTCAATTAGGGAGGCCAAAACCAGGTCTTGTTTGGGAAAGGGTTAATAAAGGTTGCTTAGTGAAGAAATCTTCTGAGACTTTAAGCAGACAAGATTACAAAATCATCGCTTTTCATCGAAAACTTTGTAACCGCAGCTTGTTTTGAGCTGCAGTTACGAGGTTTTTGTTGAAAAGCAGAGAAATACTTGACAGAGGATTACTTTAGCTAAAACAGACGTTTTAACCAGAAATAACTGAACACCAGCAAAATCAAAACATAGAGCAGCTGAGAATGTATTTGAAGTTTTTCAACGTTTTGTTCTTTTTTTCTCCCAAAAGGTTAACATGAAGTGCTTCTTTTCATTGCAAGGCAGCAATTTTATTGTAGTGCACAGAACAGCATTTTTGCCTGTTACACTTTCACATTCAATATTTTCTATGCTGAACAAAAAATTCTGATAAACAATCAATCAATTGATTGATTGATCAATCAATCAATAAATCAATAAATAAATAAATAAATAAATAAATAAATAAATAAATAAATAAACAAGTAAAAAATTGCTGTAATGTACAGCAAAATGAATTGTATCGCGCTTAAAGAATTATATAGCTGGGCCGATAAAGTCGATTTTTCACTCAAATTGTGCATTTGGTGAAACAAGCATGAAATTTTGCATAGAAGTCAGGAAATGGTGACTGTTTACAAAAAACCCGTTGGCCACCGAAAAAAATCAAAATGGCGGCCATTTTCCAAGATGGCCGCCATTGGTATGTTTTTGTCCATTTTCCGGGTTAATATCAGCTCAATTATGTCTTTTTAATGAAAATATTCCGCGAAAATGGCACAAATGTGTAAACCATTAATTTTCAAAATTGTTGTTTTCATTTTGTATAATTTATGGGGATACTGTTTTAGTAAAATCCAAGATGGCCGCCACTTTATGCATATTTTCATTTACATATTATAAGCATGTCATCTAGATGAGTATATACAAATAAATGAATAATTCCGATTGTATTTCATAGCTATTTATCTATGTGTGTTCCTAAGAATGTTTTATTTGAAAAAAAATAAAATAATCTTACGACAGAATACACAGTCAATGACTAGTTTTCCTCGATCATTAGGCTTACTATATATTTTAAAGAAATTCAATGTGTATTTATATGGGCTTATATAATCTTATACATATACATGTTATACATTTTCTTTAATAAGAGTTACATGCTCAATTCACCCAAAGACTGGTAGTCTTTATACCTGCTTATGTTATAAATTGCAAATGACTTAGCATATAGGATACAACATCGGCCAAATGAAACCCTAAGTGTTACCTTTACAATGTATATGGAAACGACCAACAAAGCCATGGAATTTAAAGTGTGCAAATTTCTATTTAGCAAGCCCGACAATCAAACAAATCCATGCAGCATATTTTGTTGAGCTCATCACTAAGACCACCGACACTGACATCACATACCGAGTGCCAATCATACATTTTTGCATATTTGTAGAATCAATGGTTCATGGAGTTATGCAAATTTTCTAAAGCTAAATATGGCGTAACTACAATACATAGTTACAATATCTTTAAAAAATGATATAGATATAGAAAGGGGCCATAACCACAATTTAAGCACATGATGTTCCAGATCAGTCTTTACCTGTAGTGAGTACAATCTGAGAGAGTTGTAGGTAATGTAGGAGTTATCAAAGACAAATGGCTCTAGATCTTTATTGGACGTTTATACAGGATTATCTGGTCTCAGATGTTATGTAAAATGACCCTACTGCCAGATCCTGACTCTATATCAACTTGGTACAGGTTTATAGGCAGGAATCTGATTGATAGTTAGAAAACCTGCTGGAATGTTGTAATTATGACTGTAGATTTCATTTGACCTTGTTTTATCATAATGATAAATTACACGCCGGAGCTTTTTCATGTAAACATTTAAGTAATATTTTCTTGCAATCTGTTTATACCTGTGTACTGTGATTTAAGTCTCTTTGATGTGTGTTAGGCTACTTACAGAATATTGACACGTCTTTCATAGTGGCCCTGCCATGTCAAATGACACAAGTAATACATGTAGTTGCAAACCATAACTTTGCCTTGCAAAATGAATGTAAGGAGTTGCGAGTTAATCCACATTTGCAAACTTTTCTTAAATAACATATTTATATTTGTGGTAATATTTATTGCGAAAAGCGAGACATATAGTATAATATAGTAACCAAAGCAGACGTTGTCTTGTTAGTAAGTCATAGGAATGATTGTTGCTGAAACTTAACTGTATATCTGTATGCATTGATGGATTTAAGTTGCCATCCCAGTGTTCGACAGACCATTAATGTCTGTATTAATGAATACCAAAATAATCTGAAACAAGTATTGTCCATATTGTGTAGTACTATTCCACTCATGCATCAATCCCCAATGATCAGGGACTAAAACATGAAAATATAAATTAATCTTATTTACTTAAATGACGATGCTTATATATAAATATCCACATTCATCACCTTCCTTGAGACAAGAGAAACATAAACAACAAGTTTTATAAAGACTGGTCAAATATGTACACATACATGAATGTCGGTAAGAAGAATTCCATCAAGATATGTTGTGTGATTCAAATATAATGTTGATATTATTAAGATTTCGAAAACAAGGTCCTCTAAAATGGCCACTTGATCATAACTTTCGCCAGGATGTTACCAAATTCAATAGGTATCCCAACAAATTGTATACTTAATCCACACGTTTGACAAAGATTTTGTCAAGTGTTGTTCCCAAGGGAGACTTAAGACTGAATTGTTGGCCACTGACAAAGTGTGTTGTATAGCCTATTGAACAGACTGTCGACGATCACAAAGCAACGTGTACTAAGGAGAGCTTAAGGCTAAAGCCATTCAAGAACTTTCAAACAGAAAAGTGTACGATGACACTTGGCTTAGGTACTATCCATTTCAAATTCTGAAACATCTGTCCTATGATATGCAGATTTTGAAAGAAGGTAAACGTTTTGTGACCCCTCATAACCTCTTGTTTATGTAATCTTGCTAACTTTGAAAGACAATAGTTCTTTGCTGGCTACCAAAGAGGCGTAACTGTACACTGTCTCTGGAATATGGCAGTGTAAGTCCATTCTCGATGTTTAGTGACAGGCAAGTTGCCCACTCTTGGAGCTTTCATGGGCACACAATTGTATAATTGAGGTTTTTTTTTGCTCAGGAATATAGCTTTCTTAGACTGACAAATGGTCATTCTTTGAGCTTTCCTTGAGTACGGTGTGCTCAGGTGAAATAAAACTGAAAAAAAGGATGAATGTTTGATTTTCGTAAGATCAATGAAATAGATTAAACACGAAAATTACACATATTGATCAATGACGACAAACTTCACACTAAGCATTAAATGAAGGCCATTTCAAAAAGCGGCGTCTATTTTAGAAATGGCTGCCAATTTGCCCACCGTTTTGAATAATAGCGTTGCCACTGGTTTCTTTCAAATGAGTGAACCATGCTGAGTCTACATGTATAATGTCAAGTTTGTTACATTATTACAGTAAATGCACAATTTTTCCCTTATCTGCCAGGCTATTTTGGTTATAATGTGCTCAGGTGAGCTAAAATGATAAAAGTAAGCAAATTACATATATGGGTTTCGATTTTCTGTCAACAAAAACATACATTTTGACACAAAAATCGTACAAATCGGTAAATTCTGCCCAGTTTAATCTCAAAAACAAGTTTTATTTGGCGGCCATTTTGAAAATGGCCGCCATTTGGCCGCCATTTTGAATTTCGAGTGGCCAACGATGTTTTTTGAAATACTTAGACATGGTGAACCTACACACTAAGTTTCATGCTTGTTTCACTAAGTGCACAATTTTTCCCCTTATCGGCCCAGCTAATACCAAAGTAGTGAATAAAATGGTACAAGTGTCTGGTTTTAAAAGTCAACATGCAGTGAAAACCGAAATTGGATTGCATGTCTGCATATGCTGGTGCTAGTCTATAATTTTCATTTTTGTGTGTTCAGCCAGATTATACATTAATTAAACAACATAGGAGGGGAAGTAAGCAAATACAAAAGTGTTAAATGTTGCAGTTGAATAAATGGCGATTAAAATTAACTTAAACAAGAAAGGAAACCGAATATTTCAGCAAGGAATTAGGGCCAAGATGGTCCTGAATCGTTTCTTCGTGAAATTATTTTTTGGAAAAAAGAAGAAGGAAAAAAGACACACAAAAAAAATGAAAGTGCACCATAGTAACCACAGTTCACTATGAAATTATTTTTCGAAAAATAAAAAAAAAAAACTAGAACTGTCGCAAAGCGGACAAATACCCCCCACTAGCGCCTTGTCACTGAAAAAAGTGCTATAGGTCAAAAGGTTCTTTAGTTGGAGCATGGAAACAGATTTTAAACAAAGTCCAATTGTGACATTGACCTTTGACCTTCATGACCCAAAAACAATAGGGCACCTCCTTGGGTCATGGGCAACAACTGTGTAAAGTTTCATGATGCTAGGTCAACCGGTTCATAACTTAGAGCACAGAAAAAGGATTTTAAACAAAGTCTGATTGTGACCTTGACCTTTGACCTTCACAACCCAAAAACAATAGGGCACCTTCTTGGGTCATGGGCAACAACTGTGTAAAGTTTCATGATCCTAGGTCAACCGGTTCATGACTTAGAGCACGGAAACGGATTTTAAACAAAGTCTGATTGTGACCTTGACCTTTGACCTTCGTGACCCAAAAACAATAGGGCACCTCCTTGGGTCATGGGCAACAACTGTGTAAAGTTTCATGATCCTAGGTCAACCGGTTCATGACTTAGAGCACGGAAACGGATATTAAACAAAGTCCGATTGTGACCTTGACCTTTGACCTTCATGACCCAAAAACAATAGAGCACCTCCTTGGGTCATGGGCAACAACTGTGTAAAGTTTCATGATCCTAGGTCAACCGGTTCATGACTTAGAGCACGGAAACGGATTTTAAACAAAGTCCGATTGTGACCTTGACCTTTGACCTTCATGACCCAAAAACAATAGGGCACCTCCTTGGGTCATGGGCAACAACTGTGTAAAGTTTCATGATCCTAGGTCAACCGGTTCTTGACTTAGAGCACGGAAACGGATTTTAAACAAAGTCCGATTGTGACCTTGACCTTTAACCTTCGTGACCCAAAAACAATAGGGCACCTCCTTGGGTCATGGGCAACAAGTGTGTAAAGTTTCATGATCCTAGGTCAACTGGTTCATGAGTTAGAGCACGGAAACGGATTTTAAACAAAGTCCGATTGTGACCTTGACCTTTGACCTTCGTGACCCAAAAACAATAGGGCACCTCCTTGGGTCATGGGCAACAACTGTGTAAAGTTTCATGATCCTAGGTCAACCGGTTCTTGACTTAGAGCACGGAAACGGATTTTAAACAAAGTCCGATTGTGACCTTGACCTTTGACCTTCGTGACCCAAAAACAATAGGGCACCTCCTTGGGTCATGGGCAACAAGTGTGTAAAGTTTCATGATCCTAGGTCAACCGGTTCATGACTTAGAGCACGGAAACGGATTTTAAAAAAAGTCCGATTGTGACCTTGACCTTTGACCTTCGTGACCCAAAAACAATAGGGCACCTCCTTGGGTCATGGGCAACAACTGTGTAAAGTTTCATGATCCTAGGTCAACCGGTTCATGACTTAGAGCACGGAAACGGATTTTAAACAAAGTCCGATTGTGACCTTGACCTTTGACCTTCGTGACCCAAAAACAATAGGGCACCTCCTTGGGTCATGGGCAACAACTGTGTAAAGTTTCATGATCCTAGGTCAACCGGTTCATGACTTAGAGCACGGAAACGAAAAAGTCTACGGACGGACGGACGGACGGACGGACGGACGGACGGACGGACGGACAGACAGACAGACATGGTGAAACCAATATACCCCCCTCTACTTCGTAGGTGGGGGGTATAAAAAAAAAAACAAACAAAACAAAAGAAAACAAAAACAATTCGAAAGGCCCCATGCAAGGAAGATTCCTGTTAGTTTCCTATGTTAGAAGATTCCTGTTTGAATCTTGATTGAAACTGGCCTAGTAATTTTGGAGAAGTTTTCTCATGAACGCACGCCGGAAACAGGACCGTGGCATAAGCCCCGCTAGCCTTTGGTCAGAATAGGTAAAAATACTTTATTAAATAGAAAAAAGTACTTGTTTATCCATTAGCCTTCTGAATATAATCAAAGTACTGATAGTACTGAAGGTCGGGAAACAGAGGATTCAAAATAGATAAATGGTCAATTTTCTTAAATTTACATTGAATTCGTAAAATATTCTCAATGTTGTTATCTGATTGTTGTTACATTAAAATTAATCCTTATACTCTTATTCCCGAGTTTACCTAAGCAAAAATTTGATAATTCTAGAAAAGAAATCATAAGAGACGAAAGGGTAATTGTCAACAATATAGATCTACTCCATTACACGGTCCGCCGCGATATGACCCTAGTAGTTGAAAACTGCGTAAAACCCCAATAAACCAAACCCATTACACGATGTCGTACTTTTTCGGGTGATGTCGTAAACATTCGGTGATGGAAAGTGTCGATTTCTTTTAACTCGTAACGTGTCCGTGTTGAACGGCTAACAGTATGTTAAAACTATTTACGGCGTCGTCCGAAAAAATCCGACGTCGCATGAATCTCATTACGGATGGACTGCCTTAATGAATTGTCTGGGTTAACAGTTTGTAAAACATTATATCATTTTGATATCCATTATAAAAAGGTTTTAGGAAACATGGTGGCAAAACGAAAACATTTTGATATTCAACATTTTTTCTTTATCTCAATCTGTTTTTTAACAATTCTCTAGCTAAGCTTTACATGAATACTTATCTAAATTATCAACACAAACTTGACATTACATGTAGCAACAGTATTCCGTTTTTGATGCAGGCCCGTAGGCACAGGTAGGGCTACGGGATGATAAGCCCAAATGTTGGCCAAAAATATCGAATTTCCTCATTTTACATAGAAAATTGAAGAAAAGGCCAATTTAGCCCTTAAGATGTTCAGACACTAACCCGGACAGAGTTTCTAGCCCTTCCCCTTATCAAATTGCTTCCTACGGGCCTGAAAGCAGTTTTACATTCTACTGTTTAGGAAAGGTTAAACTTTGCACGATGAAAAATATTAATATTATGACGGAAAAATTTCTGAGCAAAATTCAGAATGAGGAATGAAGTTAAATTTAATATGGTTCACAAAAATGGCATGAGAACTTACCAGATTTAGATAATTAAATTTACAATATAGCACATTGTAAATAATGGTAAAGGTTAGACCATAGACATTGATCAACAATTCTAATAATATGTGTGTTAAACTCAGAATTTGAAAAAGTGAGCTCGTATTTTCTGCACACAAATCTAGATCTTGTTTTCTTTTTATTTTTGCTGTCCTCTTTGCTTTTCGCATTAGCTTTCACTTTGGATTGTTCTGTCTGTCGTTTGTGAAAGAGATAACTCTATCACCTCTATCATCTGCAGAGACAGAGGCCTACAATTAACTCATAAATAGCCTGTGTCTCAAGCCCGGTCGAAGAAAGATGATTAAATTCCTGTTAAACCTAAGCCTGGATTAAAAAGGATGAATAAATTACGAAAATTACGTTGTATGTACTCAAGACGACTCAAAGTCTGTCAACGCTGTTACGGTAACACTTTAGTTGGTCAAAGCATGGGAGACTAGCTTTACACCGCGAAGTGTTAACACGTGAGTGTATAACCCGATAAAACGCATGTGTTGTAAAATGCGATTGTGCGCTATAGCGATTGAACAAGGAGAAGGACTCGACTAGAGTCAGGATATAAATAGATTTTCCGTGAATCTACGAGTGCTTCACGGAAATGTTCGATCACACGAACTGTGTGGCGCAGTAATTTGGTGTTGAAATTCTCGTCTGCTCTAGTCTGCCACACCAGTTAGAATAGTTCGAATCAACCTTTCCGGCAAAAAGAGAAGTTGATAGTTTTCGCACTTATGAGCAAACTGCTGCATTGTTTTGATAAAAGAATTAGGAATTGAAAGTCTTTACGATGATTATGTTATTTGAGTAATTTTGAATTGTTCAAAGGTAGGTCTACTTTTTCGGCGGACTCAGACATTTTGAACGACTATGCGGCAACCAATTTATATCGAAAACCTCGTATCTGCAGATTAAAACAAGCAGCAGATACGAGATTTTCGTAGAAAAGCCGTAGAAAAGCGTTAGAAGCGTTGGATAGCTATAGGACGTGAAAATCTCAAAGAGATTTCCCGACCTAAAAATCGTATCAAGTAAATTTTCCAAACCGGAACATTTTGACCACTTTAATAGCTTATTTGTTCTTCGTATAATCATTCAATAGAGAACAGACTGTGTTGAATAGATCAGAGTGCATGCTAATCTTAGTCTATGGAATCTAAAAATGCTTTGATAACAGCAGGAATAGGAAACGTTTATGATAACAGACATAGATGAACGAACGCACAACAACCTCAATTCCACGGATATGATCCTTATTACTTTTGTCAGGCGGAGCAATACATTAAATACAAGAGGACCATGATGGTCCTATATCGCTCACCTGAACCAAAATGATACAAGTATCTGGTGTTGTATGCAACACATAAAGTCCCCTACCGGCTTCACATTGACTCAATATGGTAATCAATAATAGATTAAGTTGCAGGATCCATTTTTTGCCATATTTTCACTATTTCCGTTACCATAGCAACCACACTTTTCGTCAAAGAACAAAGATAAAATGATGTGCATAATCTACACATTGCCATCTAGTCATATACCAAGTCTCATCAAATTAGCTTGCTTACTTATTAACTTATCGCAGGATCCAATATTTTTTGCCATATTTTCACTATTTCCGTAACCATAGCAACAACAATTTTAGTCTAAAAACAAAAATAAAATGATGTGCATAATCTACACATTACCATATAGTCATATACCAAGTCTCATCAAACTAGCTTGCTTAGTTATTATCTTATCGCAGGATCCCATTTTTGGCCATATTTTCACTATTTCTGTAACCATAGCAACCTCAATTTAAGTCGAAAAACAAAAATAAAATGATGTGCATAATCTACACATTGCCATCTAGTCATATACCAACTTTCATCAAAAACGCTTGCTTAGTTATTAAGTTATCGCGGGATCCAGATTTGAGCGGACAGACGGACAGACGGACGAACAGACTGACGGACGGACGGGCGGACAGACTGACGGACGGACAGACGGAGGGCAAACCTATAGTCCCCTCCGGTGTGAACACCGGTAGGGGACTAATAAGCAACACTTTTCTTCAATTCAAAAAATATTTATGACTCTAAGACTGAAAACGAACTTACGGTCAATAACATTGTGAAAATCGAACTCATCCAAGATTTCATCGTGCCCAACATTGTGTCCAAGATTTGTCTTGTTTGATAAATAATTGTAGATTCTGGAGTATAAACAAGGTCGAAAAAAGCCGAAAACAGCAATTTTGTCAAATTCAAGGGCACTCTCGACTTTCTGGTCAGATCAGACTGAAAATCAAACTCATCCGAGATCTTATGATATCCAACATTGTGTCCAAGATTTGTCTTGATTGGTCAATAATTGTAGATTCTAGAGTGTAAACAAGGTCTAAAGCAGCCGAAATCGGCAATTTGATCAAATTTAAGGGCACATAACTCTCATCTTTCTGGTCAGATCAGACTGAAAATCAAACTCATATGAGATCTTATAGTCTCCAACCTTGTGTCCAAGTTTTGGATTGATTGATCAATAATTGTAGATTCTAGAGTGTAAACATCGTCGAAAACAGCCAAAAATGACAATTTTGTCAAATTCAAGGGCAAGTAACTCTCCACTTTCTGATCAGATCAGACTGGAAATCATACTCATACGGGATCTCATGGTCCCAAACATTGTGTCAAAGTTTTGTCTTGATTGATGAATAATTGTAGATTCTAGAGTGTAAACAAGGTCAAAAACAGCTGAAAATGGGAATTTTGTCAAATTCAAGGGCACATAACTCTCGTCTTTCTGGTCAGATCATACTGAAAATCAACCTCATCCGAGATCTTATGGTCTACAATGTTATGTCCAAGATTTGTCTTGATTGATCAATAATTGTAGATGCTGGCGTGTAAACAATGTCAAAACTAAGTATTTTTCGCATTCAAGGGCAGATAACTCCTGACTTTCTGGTTCGATCTGACCCATAATCGAACTCATCCGAGATCTTATGGCCATACATGTTTTGACCAAGTTTGGTCAAGATTGGCTTATATTTGTAGATGCTAGAGTGTAAACACGAAATTGTGGACGGACGGACTGACGGACGGACAGACGGACAGACAGACGGACGACGGACAAAAAGTGACCACAATAGCTCACCTTGAGCACTTCGTGCTCAGGTGAGCTAATAAAAAAGAGAAATACAGAAATGCCATATAAAGTGACAACTACCAGCCGCTAAAATGAAGCCAAATACATAAGGAATGTTTAAGATTTAAGCTGTAACACAATACAAATATTACCATGAATATGTCTCAATAATTCACCCGGCAGATCATCTCTGCCAGGTCATAAATCGGGACCTGTATTTGTACTTATCACACGCAAAAAAAAACCCAACAACACAAAGAACGAGCGACACATACGAGGAGATTTATTAGAGTGTAACAAAAAGGCGGCGAAATGATTGAGCATAAAGTATCCTTTTGGACTGTTTTGAAATCCATCCAGTCAAAAACTGTTGAGACATAAAAATTGAGTTGTTCTTTTATGTGAAAACCCCTAACAGTTTGTAATTTTTAGAAAAAAAGTTTGAGAAAACCTATTTGTTCTACTAGTGATACACATGCCTATTTAGTTCAGACGATCCCTTGAAATTATGGAATCTAATCATCCAAAATTGTACATGCAGTGTTCATTCAATACTAAAGTCTTTAACGTGCTTTGATTTCTTAGGAAGCGATGCAGCGAATCGGATAGGCCATGGACAAACCGAAAGTAGGAATTCACATCGTAAAACGCTTGAGAAAACCCATTTGTTCTACTAGCAATACACATATCTAGTCAGATAAGACGATCCCTTGTAACAATGCAAGTTGACCAGTCCAAATTGAACATGTTGTGGTCATTTAATAGTAAGGTACTTCTCATTCTTTGATTTCTTATTGCGATTCGAAATGGTATGCATAAATGCGTTGCATTTAAACGGATAGGAAAAATACATGTCCACCATGGGCAAACCGGAAGTAGGGACTTTCCATTGCTATGTAAAGTATAAAACTATACTAGAATTTTGTTTACACGAATTTTCAGCGTGGTCTGAGATTAAACGAACTTCAATGTATACGTATAGTACTGCTTGAAAAATCATCCCGTGTAAACAGTTTATGTGTAGGTTATATATACGACTTTCAAGTACAAATAATTATCCCTCATGACGTAATTTCTAAAATTAGAATATGTATACCACAATATGTATCGCGCCATAGGCGCGATACAATAAATAAATAAATAAATAAATAAATAAATAAATAAATAAATCAATCAATCAATCAATCAATCAATCAATTAATCAATCAATCAATTAATCAATCAATCAATCAAATTTTGCTTCTTGTTTCCATATTTGAAGTTTTGACCACATTCACATTAAAGTGACATTTCAGATTTTTTTGTCATAAATTTTACTTTTATTTTTATCTGAAAGAGCATATTTCCTTATGAAAATTCTGAAAATTTCAAGCCAAAATATTGCACCGTTTACGAGAAATTTATATTTTTGTGTTAAAATTGAACAAATTGTTGTGGACAACAGTTCGGATTTATATCGTCGGTGTAAATGCAAAACCTCGTATGTCGATTGGTGCGATTTTAAAAGTACAAACTTTTGTGCCCTGTGTAGACGATTCTCGCAGGTTTTGATATATTTTGACTGAACAGAATTATTGACACATTATTTGTGAACAATATGTCCAAATTTCAAGTAAGACATTTCATTTTGTGAAAAGTTACTACACTTTTTTCCCTCCCCTTTAAATTTTTCCAAAACCGAGATACGAGGTTTTGCATTTACAACGACGATATGCAATTTATTGATTATGTCTCAACTTTAAATGCGTGTTTCTCGCCTATTGGCAACAACTTTAAAAACTAATATTATTTATACTCATTAGAATAACCAATCTTGGCATCAAGACATACTTTAAAAATTGAAATTGGAATGAAATGTCCCTTTAACAAACCTGTGAATCTAAATGAGCCAGGATCTGGAAAAATGGCCCTTTCAGCATTTGAAACATGATTCAAGATCAGCCTTTGTCTAAGTGCAGTCTGATCAGAGGCGCGTTCTTTAGAGCGAGATTTTTTGTTTTTCATACAGCGTCTTTGAGACCGAGATTATAAACGAGGTGTTCCGAATGTACCATACTTCATACAAATGACGTTATCATGACTTCATTTGTATGAAGTATGGAGCATTCAGAACTCCGCAGTTTATGAATCATGGAGCATTCGGAAGAACTTGGTCAATTCTCTCCCATATAGATTCTACAGAATTTACCGAGGTGTTCTGAAAGAAGTATAGAGCAATGGCTGCTCGCAGTGATCGTCTTAAAAATGTTGTTCAAACGAGCGCTTTATCCTAAAACATCTTAAGAAATCTCAAGATATCTCAAGAAATCTCGCTCTAAAGAACGCACCTCAGGTAGTTGTCTCACAGTTGCTATAGGTCATAATGAATCTATTTGAGAACAAAATGGATCTTGATCAGACTGCAAGTAAATGCAGTCTGATCTGGATCCATGTTGTTCTCAAATGCCTTAGGGCCCCTTCTTGCTAGATCTCGCTCTAATATTGATTGATTATTCTTAAACAATAAGCTGCTTTGTATAAAATTAGGTAATAAAAATAGAGTTCTGGAGAACTATTTCATCTCATATCTAACCCTTCACAGAATGATCAGAACATTTTCTGACCATTAAGTTGCATTCACACCTTTCTAAAACAACAAAATTCTGAACAGGTCCCTTTTGCAAGAAATTGGAGATGAGAAAAAATGTGTTAATTTTGTCTTACTTTGAACTTCAAAGCATAGAAAGTCAATTTCCTTTCAGAATTGTCTTCTTTCCTCTCAATATTTTCCCCATAGATTTTACATCCCATTGAAAAAATTTACTATGTACAGTAAAAGCACACATCCGATTCAAAAGCTTAGCGATCATACAGAGAGGGGCCAAGGTTTTAATCTCATCTGAAAATTGGGGTAATGCTGAGGATGAAACCAGGCCCCGGTTTCTCGAAACAAGAGGCCCAGAGGGCCTTATCGGTCACCTGAATCAAATGAGCAGAAACAGTTAAGGAAAATGTTAAAAGTTAACCAATAGCACAACCCCCCAGCACCACCATTTCTTGAACGTCTTTTTTTCTCTTGTACAAACTTATTTAAAGACTCAAATACCAAAAGTGAATTCAATCCAACAATAGAACATTTCTTAATATGTACCCTATTTACCCCCTTTTGGCCCCTTTTGGGGCCCCAAAGGGAGATAACTCCATGATTTGTAAAAATCTGAAGCTGCTTCCCATTGGGATGTTTCCTGACAAATCTGGTAGAAATCTGTCCAATGGTTCTCAAAAAGAAGTAGAAAATGTTCAAAGTTAAGTAATAATGCGAACCCCTCTAATCCCCATCCGCAGCACGGCCATTTATTGACGGATTTTTTTCTCTTGTACAAACTTTGTAGTCCTTGCCCTAAAGACTTTAACTTCCAAATGTGTATCCAATTCAACAGCCTGTTCATGAGTAGAAGATTTTTTAAGATGTACCCAATTTACCCCCTTTTTGGCCCTTTATGGGACCCCAAAGGGAGATAACTCCATGATTTGTACAAAATCTGAAGCGGCTTCCTATTAGGATGCTTCCTGCCAAGTTTGGTTGAAATCCGTCCAATGGTTCTTAATAAGAAGTCGAAAATATTAAGTTAACTAATAACGCGACCCCCCCCTCCCATCCCCCATCCCCAGCACGGCCATTTCTGGACAGATTTTTTTTCTCTTGTACAAACTTTGTTGTCCTTGCCCTAAAGACTCTAAATACCAAATGTGAATCAAATCCAACAGCCGGTTCATGAGAAGAAGATTTTTTAAGATGTACCCTATTTAACCCCTTTTTGGCCCCTTATGGGGCCCCAAAGGGAGATAACTCCATGATTTGTACAAATCTGAAGCGGCTCCCCATGGGGATGCTCCCTGCCAAGTTTGGTTGTAATCCGTCCAATGGTTCTCAAGAAGAAGTCGAAAATGATAAAAGTTAACGCACGACGCACGACGACGGACGAAACACGGTCGCAATAGGTCACTATGACCTTCGGTCAGGTGACCTAAAAACTTAAGTACGTTCTCATGCTCAAAACTGAGCACCATGCTCAAATCGCACGAAATCCATGCAAACTTCAATCGAATACCCTTCAATGTTGGAGAGTACCCCTTTGAAGTTGAGCATGTTCTCATGAGAATATACTTAAGGTTTACGAACTGAGAATGAAAACACCACTTCCTAGCCAAACGAATTGCAAAATATTACACACACTTGTAAATACACTTCACATAAGTTGATTCACCATGCCAGATTTCAAGATTATGCTTCAAGAAGAAAATAATTTACAAATATTATTTTACTCTATATTCATATGCAAGGGAGGTAATTTTGAACATTTTTGTCAAATATTTTCAAAAGTATGCATTAATTCAAAATTCTAAACCATACAAAATGCTTATGTTTGTATTTGGAATGGAAATGTAACACAGTTTAGGAATTGCTGGCACTTTTCAAATTTCGCCTCTGGCTCTGCATTTCATTCTCAGTTCGTAAACCTTAACAGTGCTTCTGAAATAAGTTGCCCGAGTTGTCCGTTTACCTGTACGGACAAGCAGATTTTGAAAGCTAGGTTGTCCGTGGACAAATGAAAAATCCGGTTATAATAAAAAGTGTTTTTCTTCTTTTTCTCACAATTTTTTCATACAAAATAATTGTTGATTATAGTTAAATGTATGAATTTTGTTGTAGACAATAGTTAGACAGTCATAATAGATATGCCATAAACAATTATGAAGCTACATGTATTGAAAAGTATATGGGTTTTGTACGGACAAGTTGATTTTTGATACAGACAAGTCAATTCTGGATCAACACTTGTCTGTGGACAAGTAGATTTTCAAAATATTTCAGAAGCACTGCTTAAGGACAGATCCTCCAGTTGTTACTGCGCAACTTACTGCGCATATCCTAAATAACGAAATAAAGCTGTTTCAGTAATTGGTCTTTTCAGCAAATGTATTTTTTTTTACATTTAGTTAATGTTTGGTTGATAAATGACAAGACCCTTTTCGGTTATTTCAATTTTCTCTGTTTGGTCAATTAAAGTGTAATAGTACTCGGATGGTACATTTCGCTTTGTGTTTCGCGTTCAACATGTGGCGTTAGCGATAGGAAACGGAGCAACAAAAGCAAAGTGGTGTCTTTATGAGCTAGTCCGCTTCAGATGGACATAAAAGATGACACTTTTTATTATCTAAAGCTGGTAATAAGGAAGAAAATGGATAAAAATAGCGAAACAATTTCGGACAGAGCTGCAAAAAGTAAACCAATTTTCACTAATAACTAAGAAAAATGCTTGGTTTGATATACTTTTCTTTTTCTGTTTTTGTAGGTATGACCAAGCACTATGTCTATACCAAACAAGAGTGCCTGAAAGGCACTGATATCGCTCACCTGAGTTCTTCGTGTATTTGATTGTGTACAATATAGGTTTTGTTGTAAACAAATATATATGTCAGTATTATGTCATATTAAATTATTGTAAACTAGAATATCACTGAAAGTGATCATACCCCCAAACAGCACTGTTTTTGTGCATTTTGAGAAGTACATTTCATTTGAACTGTGATCTGATCAATTGGGAAAAAGAGCAAACAAAAAAATCAACAGACCAAACAACACATGTAAATGTTGCGAAAAATACCAATTTTCAACAAAAGGACATAACTCATTTAAAAATCAACAAGCTCCACCCTGCCATGCCCACATTTTTTCAATTGATCAAAAATTCTCAACCATATATTGAAGACAGTCACTCAAGGTACATTCCTGTAAGGTTTGGTTCAACTTAGCCCTTAATTACTTTTTTAAAGAATTTTCTCATGAATTTGTTAAGTCCAATAAGCCCTGCCCCGCCAAGACCACATTTTTTGACGAATAAAAAATTCTCGAACAGATATTGTAACAAGTCACCCAATGATCATTTCTGCCAAGTTTGGTAACAAATTGCCCGATGGTTAAGGAGAAGAAGACTTTGGAAGAATTATCTAACGATTTCTTGAAGTCTGGTAAGCCCCACCCTGTAAGCCGATGTTTTTCACCCAATCAAAAATTCATGAACATGTGTTGAATACAGTCTCTCAAGGGACATTCCCGCTACGTTTGGTTCAAATTGGCCGAATAATTAATTTTTAAAGATTTTTCACATGATTTCTCCTTGTCCGATAAGCCCCACCCTGCCACGCCCACAATTTTTGACAAATCAAAAATTCACGAACAAGTTTTGAAAAGAGTCACCCAAGGAACATTCCTTTCAAGTTTGGTAATAATTAGCCCAGTGGTTAAGGAGGAGAAGATTTTTGAATAATTATCTTTCGATTTCTCGAAGTCTGATAAGCCCCGCCCTGCCAAGCCCACAATTTTCACCCAATCAAAAATTCATGAGCATGTGTTGAAAACAGTCACTCAAGGGACATTTCTGCCAAGCTTGGTTCAAATTGGCCTGATAATTGATTTTTAAAGATTTTTCACACGATTTCTCTAAGTCCGATAAGCCCCGCCCTGCCACGCCCACAATTTTTGACAAATCAAAAATTCACCAACAAGTTGTGAAAAGGGTCGACCAATAAATATTTCTGCCAAATTTGGAAAGAATTGGCCAAGTGGTTGAGGAGGAGAAGATTTTTGAAGAATTACCTAAAGATTTCTTTTAGTCTGATAAGCCCCGCCCTGCCATGCCCACAATTTTTGACAAATCATAAATTCACGAACAAATTTTGAAAAGGGTCACCCAAGGAATATTCCTTTCAAGTTTGGTAAGAATTAGCCGAATGGTTGAGGAGAAGAAGATTTTTGAATAATTATCTTACGATTTCTCGAAGTCTGATAAGCCCCGCCCTGCCATGCCCACAATTTTCACCCAATCAAAAATTCATGAACATGTGTTGAATACAGTCACTCAAGGGACATTTCTGCCAAGTTTGATTAAAATTGGCTGGATAATTGATTTTTAAAGATTTTTGACATGATTTCTCTAAGTCCGATAAGCCCCGCCCTGCCACGCCCACAATTTTTGACAAATCAAAAATTCACGAACAAGTTTTGAAAAGGGTCACCCAAGGAATATTCCTTTCAAGTTTGGTAATAATTAGCCCAGTGGTTAAGGAGGAGAAGATTTTTGAATAATTATCTTTCGATTTCTCAAAGTCTGATAAGCCCCGCCCTGCCACGCCCACCATTTTTGACAAATCAAAAATTCATGAACAAGTTTTGAAAAGGGTTACCCAAGGAACATTTCTGCCAAGTTTGGAAAGAATTGGCCCAGTGGTTGAGGAGGAGAAGATTTTTGAAGAATTTCCTAATGATTTCTTTAAGTCTGATAAGCCCCGCCCTGCCACGCCCACAATTTTTGACGAATCAAATATTCACTAACAAGTTTTGAAAAGGGTCACCAAAGGAACATTTCTGCCAAATTTGGAAAGAATTGGCCCAGTGGTTGAGGAGGAGAAGATTTTTGAAGAATTCCCTAATGATTTCTTAAAATCTGATAAGCCCCGCCCTGCCACGCCCACAATTTTTGACGAATCAAAAATTCATGAACAAGTTTTGAAAAGGGTCACCCAAGGAACATTTCTGCCAAGTTTGGAAAGAATTGGCCCAGTGGTTGAGAAGAAGAAGATTTTTGAAGAATTTCCTAATGATTTCTTTAAGTCTGATAAGCCCCGCCCTGCCACGCCCACAATTTTTGACGAATCAAAAATTCACCAACAAGTTTTAAAAAGGGTCATCCAAGGAACATTTCTGCCAAGTTTGGAAAGAATTGGCCCAGTGGTTGAGGAGGAGAAGATGTTTAAAGCAATTGTTGACGACGAACGACGCACGACGCACGCCGGACACAGGGTGATCACAAAAGCTCACCTTGAGCATGTTGCTCAGGTGAGCTAAAAAGAAAAAAATCTTACCGCTGGAATATTTTTTAATATCAGAAACGTTGCGAAAAAAGAGCAATTTCAGCTACTTTTGAAAGAATGTTTTACTAAAAATTTCAAAATCATCACTAAATTTTCCCAAATTGATACTCATTTAGACAGAATAAAACATATTGCACACAATAAAGACTTATTCATGTAATCCTAGTCATTTCGAGCACCTTTTTGTGGGTATTTAAGTGACACCTCATTTTTGCAATTTTAGACGAGAGTAGCCTCCCTTGAAATCCAATAACTTTTTTTCGCTTGGTGACCTATACTTTTTAAGTCATTTTTTTACTTCTCATATATTTAAATATCAGTACAGAAAGAATGAAAAAAATCTCATCGTAGGAAATAAATGGAGGATCTGTCCTTAAGTTTTTCCAGAAACCCGGGCCAGCAGCCTCTGAGTAACAAGTCCATCACACTGTCTTCACAAAACCAGGCTTTATCAATCAGTGATCTTAACCCTTTCCCAAACAAGACCTGGTTTTGACGTCCCTCTTAGGAAAAGCTTGGGACAACATTGAAACAAAAGAAGAAACTGCACAATATTTTGTATGCCATATTTTACACAAATCATACCTTTAACAACAACCATTTTGTCATTTGTGGCAATTTTTGAAGTTGATCACCCTAAAATTTTGCCGTTTGGGACAGGGTTAAAACCAAGTTTTGCTCATGGAAATTGAGGGAGAGGGTTAGCCCATTACCACACAATGACTCTGACTCCCCGCAAGAAAATAGCTTTGGAAAACAATGTGGAAAATGAAGAAATTGCTTGTGACAAGCAATTTCTTCATTTCCCACAATGTTTTTCTACCCAAAAGACCAAAAAGATAAAATTTCATACTTTGAATTGTCGTCTGCAACGTCTTTGAATTTTGACAGCCCTAAAATTCTGTTGTTTGGTAATGGGTTAAGTAACTTTCATGAAGAAATTGGAGAACTATAACAACCCTTCCCAAACTGCAAAACGTTAGACTCATTCTATTTGAGAGCTGCTGCAAAACTGAGAGATTTTGTGAACAAATATAGCATAAAAAAATATTTAATCAAATGGAGAAAATGATCTTCATCAGCCTTTTCTTCTTTTGCCTCAATGTTTTCCCACGCATAAAATCTATTAGGGACATCAAAATCATATGTTGTGTTCAGGAAAGGGTTTAGGAGCTCTCAGCCCCTGTGAAATGTAATTCATAAAATAATGAACATATTATGAATCTTAAGAATGTTTCATACATTACTCATTATCACTTCTTTAACACACTTCATGAAGTTTTCTGCATGAAGTATGATGATAATTGCTTCATGAAGACATTATGAAGATATTAATGATTGACAAAATCCTTAAAACCTTCATGATGAATGCAAAGGATTTATTAAGAAGTTTTCATTTAAAAAAAATCATGAATAATCCTGAAACTTGTTCATGATTTTTTATGCCCCCGATAGGGAGGCATCATAAATTTGACTTGGCCGTCCATCCGTCCGTCTGTCTGACCGTCTGTCTGTCCGTCCGTCATTCCGTCCAAAAACTTTAACATTGGCCATAACTTCCTTATTACTTAACATATTCGCTTCATACTTTACCACAACATTCCTTGGTACATTACCTTTCTGTAGGCACATACTTTGGTGACCTTGACCCCTGGATGACCTTGACCTTGAACATAGATTGGCCATAATTTAAAATCAAAGCGGTGTCGGGGGCATTGTCATCTTACAGTGACAGCTCTTGTTTCTGAATATTTTCCACTGCAATTAAAACTGGTACTTCATAAAACATTCTTGTTTTGTTGTATTAAGAATAAATCATGAACTAATCATGAATTGATAATGGATTGTGTACAGTTCATAAAATCTTCTTAAAACGTTCATGATCTCCCAGTCTAATTTATGTTCCAGTCTATGACATGTGGTTTAGAAAATAATGGAGGGAATTTTGCTTGTCTGACTATTTGTCAAGAAATATGTTTTTGTTAAGAGTTATAATTAATATTTTTAGTTATAATCAAGTGATTAAGGAGCTCACTAAATGATAAAACCAAGGAAGGCAATGTAAGTAAGTGTTCTTTAGACTAAATTTAACAAATTTAAATGTTTATTTTTTTTACCATTCCCCACCCACATAATTATTCTGTAAAATGGATATTATTATTTTGCTTCTATAAATAGGAATCATTGATTTCTAATGGCCTGTTACTTATTACAGTTCTGAAACTACCTGTTCTACAAAAAGTTTCTTAAGTTTTGTTCTGTCAGCAACATATTTGTACAAATTGTTTTTTAGTATTTTTCATGACCTTGACGTGATTTTTTTTTCATTACTGCTTGGTTTAAGGATTTATTATGCATTTCCAACTTCATAAAAAATTCATTACTCTGTGCTCTGTATGTTTTTATGAAGTTTGTAAAGAAATATTATTCATGAATTCTTCATTGAAAAGAAGTGAACAGAAAATGGCCCATACTCATTGTTAACAGAATAATCATGATTTCTTCTTAAGATCGTTTGCGTATTTTTCTTGCATGAAGTCTTCATGAATTATATAATTATTTATTCATGAAGACTTCATGCCTTTTTCTCAGAATGCAAAACTGCATGGTTTAAGGATTTATTATGCATTTCCAACTTCATGAAAAATTCGTTACTCTGTTTTTATGAAGATTTATGCAAATGGGCCATTTTCTGTTCACTTCTTCTTCATGAAGATTTCATTTTTTCCGTTCTTGAATAGCTCATGAATATCTATTGAATACTTCATGAAGAATGACAAAGCATTTCACAGGGGAGGAGGCAGTTTTCCAGTTCTTTTACTCACAAAAAAGATATTTTGGGGAGAGAGAAAAGGTCTATTGATTTCTACCATCTACTAATTACCTGATTTCGTCTGAAAATCCCATATAGAGGGATAAAAACATGCAACAGTATTGGCACTTTGGGGATTGAGAATAGTCTATTATCAGCCATTTTCCAGAAGTTAGTTCTTAATACTTTTCCAAATATGACCTGGTTCTTAATTCACAGATGAAAAAATCTTTGGAAAGGATATAAGATTTTAGGAAATTTTAACCCATTCCCATATAGAGGAATAAAAACATGCAACAGTATTGGCACTTTGGGGAATAGTCTATTATCAGCCATTTTCCAGAGCCTAGTTCTTAATACTTTCCCAAATATGACCTGATTCTTAATTCACTGATGAAAAAGACTTAAAGGGTGATGGTAACAGATGGTCTAATTGCAAAAAATGAAATTTTTTGAAAAAATATGCAAAACTTTTGTGTTGGCCACCTCAGAATGGTTAATAATATGCGATTCAGACAGAGATTGAGCCGAAATTATAAGAGAGATAGCCGAATTTAGGGAGAATCCAAACCAAAATTCAACCCCGTCTCAGATGCGGTTGAATTTATTTTTTAACTGTCACGCATGCGTATACAGCGCGGACCAAGATTCAAACGAGATTCATGCTTGAATTTCAATATGACGTCATCATGTATGTTGTGACGTACGTCATTTAAGAAAGTCGCAGGTCCTACTGTTTTTGACCTACTTTCGACATCGCTTCATGAATTCGGTATCAAATTGCGAAAAAATGAGTCGTTGCTTCAACAGTTTGTCGTAATCATTTAATCAGGTCATATAAATCTTAAAAAGTGTACATTTCGTTTGTTTTTGACAAATTTTGGTCCAAAATCTGGGAAATAGTAGCTTTAAGAAAGTATTTGCTCAAATTCTAGTTCCTAATGCTTTCTTTCCCTAGCATAATCCTGGTTTTTAATTCTCTGATGAAAAAAGACTTAAGAAAGGACTTGGAGAAAAGAAATTTTGAAAAGTTCCACCCATCCATATATAGACAGCTTAAAACATGAAACAGTATTATTGCCTAAAAAGTGTGTTTTTGGGCCGTTATCGACATTGAATAACGAGAAGAAACTGGGCGGATATCCAGAGAAATCGTGCATTAATCGGCAGATTCACGTGCGATATCGGACCGGTTTTGCACTCAAATATCCTCGAGTTGACCCTTCAAAATAAAAAATTGTCTCTTTTCCCGCAAAATTCTCAACGTCTTACGTTAAATAAGCGATGTTCGCCTTTTGGCGCCAAATTATGACGTAACGTTGTTTTACCGACGTCACGCATAACAAAAAATCCTCGGAAGATTTATCAGAACAAAACAACAATGGCGGACATTTTCTTTTCTCACCTCGGTTCATTTTTCGAACATATCAAGGGGTTTGGGGTAAGTAATCATTGGAATTTTATGCTTTTTATGCAATAATAGCGTCAATTCACGTATTTTTCGGTCGTTAACATTCGCAGAGGCCCGCAAAATACGAAAACGACCCTTCTGCTTCGCAGTCAGGCGTTAACGTATTTCTTGGGCCTCTGCGAATGTTAACGACCTCAAAAACGTGAATTAACCCTATATTGACACCTTGGGAATTGAAAATGGTTGATTATCAGCCATTTTCTAGGATCTAGTTCTTAATGCTGTCCCCAAATATGACCCAATTCCCCAAACATGACTTTGTTTTTAATTCACCAATGAAAACGACTTTGGAGAAATCAAATATGACCCGATTCCCCAAACATGACTTTGTTTTTAATTCACCGATGAAAACGACTTTGGAGAAATCAAATATGACCCGATTCCCCAAACATGACTTTGTTTTTAATTCACCGATGAAAACGACTTTGGAGAAAAGAAATTTTGGAAAGTTAAAACTGAAGTTTAACTTATAATCTCATATAGTGGAATAAAATTGTGAAACAGTATTGGCACTTTGGAGATAAAAATGGTCTATAATCAGCCCTTTCTCTGACAAACCTGTTTTAGTATTCTTGATCATCACTCTTAGCCTTTTCCCAAATGGAAAAACGTTGGGCTCTTCCATTTGAAAGTTGGCTATAGTTGACAAAAAGTTGATGAGCAAATAGAATTTGTGTACAATACAGCTCAGGAAATATAGAGGCAAAAGGAGTAAATTCTGGTATTCACAAATCTAATTCAGAGCATACTTTTAAAATAACACAAATATCCATCTGATTGGCCAAGAAAGGGAAAGCTAGAAAATATGGAAAGCAGAACCATCTTGGCATGTTTTACGTGCAAACATGGAATGAATCAGAGAAAAAATGACAACTAATCATTAATTTGTGAATACAATAGCCAACAAGACAAAATTTTGACGCATAGCATCAAAGAGGCCGGCAATTTTTTGGTAGCCATCCATGAAAATTTTGCTGAAGTGATATATTTCAACCATGTTATGTTAATTATATCTTTCCTTTTCTTGTTGAAATCACAGTATCAAGACACCAACGGAATTAACGTGAACTTGCAGTAGCAATTATTTGATAGCGTATTGTTTGTTTGCAGTTCCAGTGACTTCTACTTTTAAGGACAGATCCTCCATTTATTTCCCACGGTAAGATTTTTTTTTATTTTTTCTGTACTGATATTTAAATATATGAGAAGTAAAAAAATGACTTAAAAACTATAGGTCACCAAGCGAATTAAAAAGTTATTGAATTTCAAGGGAGACTACTCTTGTCTAAAATTGCAAAAATGAGGTGTCACTTAGATACCCACAAAAAAGATGTTCGAAATGACTAGGATTACATAAATAAGTCCTTATTGTGTTCAATATGTTTTATTCTGTCGAAATGAGTATCAATTTGGGAAAATTTAGTGATGATTTTGAAATTTTTAGTAAAACATTCTTTCAAAAGTAGCTGAAATTGCTCTTTTTTTTAAACGTTTCTGATAATAAAAAATATTCCAGCGGTAAGAATTTTTTCTTTTTTGGTATAGAGATAGTGCTTGGTCATACCTACACAAACGAAAAATGAAAAATATATCAAACCAAGTGTTTTTCTTAGTTATAAGTAAAATTTGGTTTACTTTTTACAGCTCTGTCCGAAATTGTTTCACTACTTTTATCCATTTTCTTCCTTATTATCAGCTTTAGATAATAAAATGTGTCATCTTTTGTGTCCACCTGAAGCGGACTAGCTCATAAAGACACCACTTTGCCTTTGTTGCTCCGTTTCTTATCGCTAACGCTACATTTTGAACGCGTAACAAAAAAGCGAAATGTACCATCCGAGTACTATTACACTTTAATTGACCAAACAGAGAAAATTGAATTGACCGAAAAGGGTCTTGTCATTTATCAACCAAACATTAACTAAATGTAAGAAATACATTTGCTGAAAAAGGCCAATTACTGAAACAGCTTTATTTCGTTATTTAGGATATGCGCAGTAAGTTGCGCAGTAACAACTGGAGGATCTGTCCTTAAAATGTATACATTCTGCAAGTCCCGCAAATTGCCATGTTTACTCATTTGGGTGACCCCAAGTGCAATAATAGACTATGCTGCATATAGATTTCTCAGCGAATGGTCCTGCACCACCTACACAAGTTCACATTACCATAGTTAACTTAGAACAAATACCAGCTCGCATAACCATGATTAACTTAAAAATACTGAATTTTAACAACAAAATTGAAACCTATGGTTCTGAACCTAACCAAATTTTTGTTCATTGCTTTACTTCAAAGAAATGGATATTTTGTTCACGTCACTGACATGTTCTTCTGTAAATCCGTCCTTTGGCACATGGATAAAACAATACATTTTTTATATTTAGTGGCGTAATGACTAAGAAAATTTAGGGTGATAGGTAGAGCGGTCAGTTTTCAATTATGGAGCCCCGAGTTCGAATCCAGCTGTCTGAAGATTTTTTTATACTTTTTTCTTCGTCTTCAATGGTTATTAGCTACGAAATTTCATTTGCTAGGCAGATGGCAGCTTGTATTTTGTGTAAAAATACAAATGGTGGACAAAAAGAAAAGAAAAGAAAAAAAAAAGAGAGTAAAAGAATCGCCGAGACCTAGGATAGAACTCGGATGTCCTGTATAGCACACATACCGCTCAATCACTCTACCTAAATTTTACCCGTATCTACGTCATTACTTTATAAGAGTTTTATTGTGTTTTATACAAAAATGTTGTGTTTACATCTGGGCAAAATGTTAACAGTGAGGAAAATAGATTTGAAAAACGTGACAAACGTTTTTCATTTTTTCCACGGATTTCCCTTAATTTCGACAATAACTATCTTATTTTAGGTTCATTGTTTGTCTGAACCGCCTTCCGTTACTAATCCAAAGGTGGTCATTATAAAAATTATGCGTTTCATTCCATTTTTTCGTTTTTTTTACAATTTGACCAAGTGAGGGACTGCAGCTTTAATACAATGCAATATTTGTATTTTACTGACTAAAGAATTACAGATAGTATGATTTATCTTAAAAAATACAGCAACTTTGTAATAAGGTCATAATAGTCATTTTCATTGCGAGATGAAAGTGTTTATTTATAATTTTTCAAACAATTTGTAAACTTCAACTTTAACTTGATGCAGCCAAAAAATTAAAACTGGTCACTGTTGACTCGTGCTGCCAAAGTTAATTCTCTTTGTTGGATAACGTTGTTCTCAGCCATCTATTGGCATTCGGTCAAATCAGGCTGTTTTCATGTGTAATTTTTATCATAATGAAAAGAAAATTATAGCAAAAAAGTTAAACGCTTTAAATGCAAAAACATATTAGAAAAATAAACACACACAAAAAGAAATCAGATTGCATACCTAACTAAATATATAACAAAGGACAAAAGTTCCTTTCAAAAAGGTATTTGAGAAAATTTTGACACAAGCGACAGTGGGTTTTGAACCCACACCGTAGAATACAATTATGACTGTTTGTACGAGCGGCTAACCGATTGAGCTACGCAGTCGTTCGATTGAAGGTTTAAACAAATTACAATTTATTTATCGGGTCCTTCAAGGGGCAGTAACCCAGTATATCGGGTCCATAGAAATACCGAAACGCATGAGTATTTCATGATGGGATGCTTTCAACAGAGACGTTCACGTGGGATTGGGTTAAGTGCCGGATTTGAAACGCGTTTCGATAACTTCCAAAGCTCGCCGATATCGTTTAATAGATAATATATCGACATTCTATGTACGTCTCGGTTTTTGTGCATTCCAGTATTTCTATGGACCGTGGTTAATCTGATAGTCACGTGATCGGGGGCGGTCAGTTATTGGAATTGGAACGATATACAAATACGGTCAATTTTGCGATATTTTTGCTCACAAAGCAGAAAATATTTAAAAAATATAACTTGCAAGGTGAACGTCAATTATTGACGTACAAATCAGTCAGTTCTACACTAATATGTCGAAAATGTTCTAATTGTTAGCCTCCCACATCCTACACGTCGAAATCGAAAAAAGCATTCCAAAGAAGGCCGGCTTCAAGAGCCGGCCTTCAATTAATCATACTTGAGGTTTTCTCTCTCTCCCAAGGCTATCTGTTTTGTTTTCCAAAGTGAGGCATTTATAGAGTTTAACCCTTTCTCATACACAAATAATTTAGACTGTTACACATTGAAAAGAACAAAAGTTATGTTTCTGAAAATAAAGTATCTAAATTTACACCATGGAAATCCCAGACTGAAAAGGAGAAAATGCTGGCCATCTTTTCCTTTAAGGGTCTATACCCTAACAGTGAGGCTGAATTAATGCAAAACTATTATAACAGCATTATGTTTTTTAACCCTTTCCCAAATGGCAAAATTTAATGGCGGTCCAATATGAAATATTTTGCAGACGACAAAATGAATGTTGATAGAGATGAGATTTGTGTATGATGTAGCTCAGAAAATATTGAGACAAAAGGAGAAACTGCTGATTATCAAAGTCCTTTCTTTAATAGACGTCAAAACCAGGCCTTGTTTGGGAATGGGTTAAACACTTAAAATATATTTCAATTCCATCTTTATTTTTCCAAGTACAGTTGTCGCCACATCGTATGGCACAATGTTTATGTTTTGTTCAAATGTAATTGAACGTTAAAGAAAACATAAACACGTGCCATACGATGTGGGGACAACTGTAGAGATACATGACAAGCTGTATGATTAATATTATCATGTCATCCTTTCCCAAACAAGCAGTGATCATTATGTCACACTAAAACATGGCTTTGAGAAGCAGATAGAAAAGCAGAAAATCATGAAAGCTGTCATTTCTTTTAAATGATTTACTTTTCCTTACCTTTTCCATTAAGTTTTACAAAATCTCAAGTGTTGTCTTTGAACTGCTTTACGTCAGTCTCAATGGCACTCGTAGTCGGCCATTTTGAATGAGGCACCATGGGTAAACAGATTCAAATTTCTCAAGATGGCCGAATCTTTGGCTGTATTCAATAGTTCTCTAGCTCTGAAAATATAAATGAATATTTCATATGATTTAGAAGAATTTACAAATATGCCCTTATACATGATATTAGAGCTGGTTTTGATTTTAGCACTTGTTTATAGAAAAATTCTTTGCAAGACACTATATGGGATGAAAGAACATGCAACCTTGTAACAATTGATTAATGGCAATACATTTTGTGCTAAAATAGACTCATTACCATTACGTTTTAATAAACAGTTGGTGTGGTTATAAAACCTCGTAAATACGGCTTGAATCAAGCCGTAGTTACGAGATTTTATAACAACAACTATGAAATACATTTTGTTTGTCCGAAATTACGTCACTGTTTACTTGGTAAAATTGCTCCAAACTGTGCCATATAAAGTTTCAGTACTTTTAGTCCTTTTATTTATGGCCAAAAGAAGAAGATGTGTTTGTGAAACACCAATGCCCCCGAAATAGCCATTTTTCTAAAATGTTAAGTTTTCGTAGAGTAAAGGGTTGATAACGGTTAACAGATGACATTGAGGAAGGCCAAATTGCACGGAACAGATAGATGTCATTGAAAGGAAGTTGCATACCAAATTTGAGCTTTGTATGTCAAATACTGTTGGAGAAAAGGCAAAATTGTTAAGTTTGCGGACAGACAGACAGACAGACAGACACGAGTAAAACAATATATATGCCCCCGATCTCTCGATACGGGGACATAAAAAGCACAAGACATAAAAGTTATTGATACTAGGGTTTTGGATTCCAAATATAGCCACAGTTATTAAACCTGCAATCCTGTGACCTTATTGTCTGAGAAATTTCATCTTTAACCCTTTCCCCGATAATCTCAGTTTCTATTATATCGGTTTTACGTTTAGTTCCTTCAGTTCTTTGATTTACTGCCACGTGGAAAAGCAGAGACAATCTTGAGGATTATTGATGGAAGCTTTTGGATTCCAAATATAGCCAGAGTTATTAAGTCTTCAATCTTGTGACCGCATTGTCTGAGGTATTTTTAGATTACTTAACCTTTTTCTTGACAAGTGAGACAAATTACCTTGAAGAAATGCAGGCCTGGGGACGTTGATACAATTTAGAACAACATTCCAATGAAAAAATTCAATATCAGCTCAGACTTACTCACTGGTGGTGAACTCGGCCAAAGCGTGGGACGTTTTTTCGCGATCATAGTATTCCGTCGGTGTTGTTATAAAATATCATAACTACGGCTTCGATAAAGCCGTAGTTACGAGATTTTATAACAACACAGATGGTTTGTCAATAGATATCGGTAAATCCGGTCTTTTTTTAGAACAAATTCATTGTTATTAGAAAAACTATCCAATCAGATCTTTGAACTTACATTTAAACGCAAAATATCTGTACCTTGTTGTAGCGAAAAATGTCCTTTGCTTTGGCCAAGTTCACCACCAGTGAGTATGATAATACGATATTGCAGCATTAGCTAGTGGCAAAGATACAAAGACTATTGATTGTCATTATTGAGATCTTTTTTTTTCTAGCCAAAAAGATATCAATGTACTACTCTTGATATGGTCATTTGGCAAGAATCTGACAAAAGCATTGCAATATGAAATTGATCTAATAAAGTATTCACGGCGGTGAATCACTTGACGAAACATTTTCGATGATTTTCAATAATTCGGCAAATACATGACCAATAAGAAACAATTTTATGTGGTTACCCCGGTAAAAGTTATTCAATTTCGGACAAACATTTACATTTCGTAGTTGTCATTATAAAATCTCGTAACTACGGCTTGAATCATTTATTTTTAGCACAAAATTCATTGCTATTCTGCTAATACATGACCAATTAGAAAATTTTTTTGAAGCGGATATGACACAGAAAAGCAACACCAATTTCCTGTGTTTTGATGTGCTTTAGAGTCCTTTTAATGACTTGAAATAACATTGAGACAAAAGAAGACAAGAGCCGTCACAGACGGATTATGCTCCCCGAATAAGTGTTTGTCACAAAATAAAAACTATCATACATTAAGCCCCCTTTTCCCATGACGTTTTTTTTGTACACACAT
This sequence comes from Fragum sueziense, assembly GCA_963680895.1. Classification (NCBI taxonomy): domain Eukaryota; kingdom Metazoa; phylum Mollusca; class Bivalvia; order Cardiida; family Cardiidae; genus Fragum; species Fragum sueziense. The sequence continues at coordinate 8,470,553 of OY804608.1, forward strand.
TATTTATAGAATATAGTCTAGAACATCTCGTTTATCACATAAGCACAAAATTTCATTAAATTCTGCCCATTGGATGAAGAGAAATTAGAGAAAATCTAATTTTTACATTAAGGCCCCTTTTTCCATGACGCAGCATCAAATTAAGACACGGAGAAAAAGGTCTCTAGGGATTATGCCACGGAGTTCACATGTGAAGTTTCATTGAATTTGGTTCAAGGGTTGCTGAGATATGGCTGTGGACGGACGGACGGACGGACAGCATGGCGACTATATGCTCCCCCGAAATTTTTTAGGGGAGCATAAAAATGCTGATAATCAGAATTTTCTCCTTTTGCCTCAATATCTTCTATGGTACAATGTATGCAACTTCAACTTTAGAAGCACCTCACCCCAGATTCCTGGTATTTCTCTCATCAATATCCTCTTAACCCTTTCCCAAACAAGACCTGGTTTTGATGTCCCTGATAGAAAAGGCTTGGGAAAACATTGAAACAAAAGAAGAAACTGCTGATAAACAGCAGTTTCTCCTTTTGTCTCAATATTTTCTATGCCATATTTTACACAAATCCTGTCTTTAATAACATCCATTTGGCCAATTACTGCGGTTTTTGAAGTGGGTTTAACCCTAACATTTTGTCATTTGGGAAAGGGTTAAGCTTATGATCGGACAACTTTGACAAGTCCAATGTTTTGTCGTTTGTGTAAAGGTTAATGAGGTAAAAAGCAACCTGTGTGATAATAAGGCCTAATGAGAAAATCATTCATAGGTTGTTTGTACTGGAATCAATATATACCATTATGTCTGTTTATAGCAATAAAATATGGAACGAGAAACTGGGTCACAAAAGGTACTAGACATAGAACTGATCTAAGATTGGGCAAAAAGAGACCTTATGCATACCTCCAGAGGTGTGTGTGTGTTTGGACCCCCACCCCCTTTGAATTAGGCAAACATTAGGGGTCAAAATGAATTTATATGAATTTTTCATGGACCAATGAAATCCCGCCAAGGCCTTTGATTAGACGAGATTCACTATCCTTAAAACAGCACAATTGTTTCATAGTAAACCCAAGTAAACAATGAGTGATGGAAAGAAAGTAGGAAAGGGTACATGGCACGATTATCAGCTAAAACAAGTTAAGTTGCACAATTACGAGAAATACCTGTCCCATGGACCTAAGAAGCTATGTTTGTACAATTATATTGATATATATCGTCTTTAACATAATGTCATAGGTGTGGTAAAATAGAAATGATAACAAAACCCCATATATCTGATGAAATATGTGAGAATAATGTCTAGATAAGTCAGAAAATGGGTAAAAAACAGCTGTCCCACCTCGGGGGTGGTCCAGTTCATCGCTTTTGTACGGAGAGTACATATATAATACATATACAGTATACCTAGTATCCCAACCAGTAGCTTTTCAAAATTGTTTTAGTGGTGAAATGAAGAAATTTAAGAAAAATGCATTTTTTGCGAACAATTAAGCATATGTCCCATGGTCTGGTGTGAATTACTTTATTTAGTTTTACACACATCCTAAAACGAAACCATGTTTTGAATACATGATATTAAATATCATTTATAAATAGTCAACAGCATGTACAAACACATTGTAGTACTCTTGAAGGTAGCAGTAGATTGTAGTAAGTCACACTTTGCTATGAAGGAAGCTACCCCGCTCAAGGAGCATTAAATGTGAATAACGTTAATGCTCTTTAAAATTTCACACAATCAACGCTTAAGTTAAATATATAGTTGGACATGTACCTACACATGTGTAGATTACATAAACCAAGAAGAAAATTTCTCTTCAGAATTATTACCTGTGGAATTTTATTGTATGTTCCAAATGGTGAATTACGTGTCTGTGAATTACATTACGTCATTTTACGTTCCATATAATATTTTATTCATTAAATGTCGCATAATTAGAAACACATGGGTCATGTTTTAAAATCTTTATTACATTCAAGTAGTTAATTGATAGTAAAACCGAAATATGTCAATGAGAAAAATCTAAGACCGAAACTATAGTGGGCCATTTTTCGTTCGTAATTGTGCAACTTAACTTGTTTTAGCTGTTAAATCATACCTGCTCCAGAACACAGAAAAATGGTACTATCACGATAATGTAAGATAACTGATTGTACAACTGATTTTGCCAGCTGCATTCAAAAACATCAAATATTCAATTTAAATCATTAAACACAATCTTATTTTAATAGCAATGCATTTCTAAAGTTTATACAGGTGCAATTGACGTAAGACAATTATCATCAAACGCTGCAAATTCAGGCATTTCAGACAAGATACCGTAATCAAAATGAAAGCATTCCATTTAACTTTCCTGAATGGCTCGGATGTAGACAGATGTAATTCAAAAGCTGGTGTAAATGACAATAATTTGTTGTAGAATTTGCAAACACAATTGTACAGAAAATATTGAGGCAAATGGAGAAAATGCTGATTATCAGCATTTTCTTCTTTTGCCACAATGTTTTTAATGCCTTTTCTTTTAGGGACATCTAAACCCTGTCTTTTTGGAAAACAGTTAATTTCTTCAAACCAAAATCAAGCAGTCCACAAGTACAATCAATCTATGCTTTGTTAGCTGCCACAGACACTAAACAAGTCAAACAGTGAAACCAGGCCCCGGTTTCTCGAAAAAACTTAAGTATATTCTCATGAGTTCATGCTCAACTTCTATTCAATACCAATCAACGTTGATTGGTATTTAATTGAAGTTCACGTGGATTTCGTGCGATTTGAGCAAGATGCTCAGATTTGAGCATGAGAAGATACTTAAGTTTTTTCGAGAAACCGGGGCCAGGGCTTGTTTGGTACGAGGTTAACAAAACAAAGAGCAGTCTTTTCAAGTGCAATTGCTGTTAAGCTATCATCAAATTGTGCAGCAACTCAAGATTTTCTCTTTAGATAACTTAACCCATTACAAAACGCCAAATTTCAGGACGGTCCAAATTCAAAGATGTTGCAGACGACAATTTGAAGTGAATGAAATTTAACATTTTTTGGTCTTTGTACGAAGAAAACATTGTGGGAAATGAAGAAATTGCTTGTGACAAGCAATTTCTTCATTTTCCACAATATTTTCCAAAGTCATTGTCTAAAAGGGTATCAAAAGGCGTCGATGTATGGGAATGGGTTAAGGTATTCCAATCTTAAGGTATTCCAATCTTAAGGTATTCCAATCTTAAGGTATTCCAACCATCATTAGATACCAAACACTTTGTGCATCTTGGTTCTCATGGCAATGGAATTCATGATATCGTCATGGATTTTTTAATCTGTATAATCTTTGTAATTTTGGCTGTCACAGATAAACACGAAACTGCAGGCGAAATTGCACAAAGAGTTCGGTATCTAACGATGGATCGAATATGTAGCTGCTTTTCAACAAAAACCTTGTAACTGCAGCTTAAAACAAGCTGCAGTTACGAGGTTTTTGTTGAAAAGCGACAATTTTAAAACAAGAGATGTTTGTAAAACATATATGCCCCTCAAGGGCCTACATTTGATGTAGGTCAAAGTCCAAGGTCAAGTTAACAAGGTCCAAGGTCATGGTAAAATATAAAAGGTCTTGGTAGGAGGTGTCTATGTGTGAAATATCAAAGCTGTATATGTAAAAGTAAAATGAAACATAGGCCAGGTTACAATTTTTAAAAGTAGGCCAAATGCCAAGGTCATGGTCAAATGTGAAAGGTCTTGGTTGAAGGTGTCCATGTGTGAAATATCAAGGCTGTAGGTGTAAAAGGACATGATATATATGCCTGGTTTCAGTCTTTTTAAAAGTAGGTCAAACTCCAAGGTCAAGGTTGCAATATTCAAGGTCATGGTCAAATGTGAAAGGTCTTGGTAGGAGGTGTCTATGTGTGAAATATCAAGGCTGTAGGTGTAATAGGACATAAGATAAAGGCTAGGTTAAATATTTCTAAAAGAATGTAAAAATCAAAGGTCAAGGTCACACAGGCCAAGGTCATGGTCAAATGTGAAAGGTCTTGGTAGGAGGTGTCCATGTGTAAAATATTGAGACTGTATAGGTAACAGGACATGAGATATAGGCCTAGTTTAAGTTTTTTAAAAGTAGGTCAAACTCCAAGGTCAAGGTCATGGTCAAAAGTGAAATATCTTGGTTGGAAGTGACCATGTGTGAAATATCAAGGCTGTATATGTAAAATGACATGAAATATAGGCCAAGTTAATGTATTATTAAAGTAGGTCTAACACCAAGGTCAAGGTCACAAGGTTCAAGGTCATGGTCAAATGTGAAAGGTCTTGGTCGTAGGTGTCCATGTGTCAAATATCAAGGCTGTATGTGTAAAAGGACATGATATATCGGCTAGTTTATAGTTTTTTTTAAGTAGGTCAAAGTCCAAGGTCAAGGTCACAAGGTCCAAGGTCATGGTCAAATGTGAAAGGTCTTGGTAAGATGTGTCCATGTGTGAAATACCAAGGCTGTATGTGTAACAGCACATAAGATATAGGCCCAGTTTAATTTTTTTAAAAGTAGGTCAAACTCCAAGGTCAAGGCCACATGGTCCAAGGTCATAGTCGTATATGATAGGTCTAGGTCGGAGGTTTCCATGTGTCAAATATCAAGGCTGTATGTGTAAAAGGACATGATATATCGGCTAGTTTATAGTTTTTTTTAAGTAGGTCAAAGTCCAAGGTCAAGGTCACAAGGTCCAAGGTCATGGTCAAATGTGAAAGGTCTTGGTAAGATGTGTCCATGTGTGAAATACCAAGGCTGTATGTGTAACAGCACATAAGATATAGGCCCAGTTTAATTTTTTTAAAAGTAGGTCAAACTCCAAGGTCAAGGCCACATGGTCCAAGGTCATAGTCGTATATGATAGGTCTAGGTCGGAGGTTTCCATGTGTCAAATATCAAGGCTGTATGTGTAAATGGACATGATATATCGGCCAGGTTAAAGTTTTTTAAAAGTAGGTCAAACTCCAAGGTCAAGGTCACAAAGTCCAAGGTCATGGTCAATTGTGAAAGGTCTTGGTAAGATGTGTCCATGTGTGAAATATCAAGGCTGTATTTGTAAATAGTCCGGCAGAAAGAGCACTTGACCTGGATTTGAACACCATAGAAAATGTTTTTGATGTTTCTGAAAGCTGACATAGTGTAGTTATGAAAAATGGCGGGTATTAATTTTGTACCCTTGAGCATTTCTTAAAAATCAAGATGGCGTCCAAGATGGCTGAATGTCATGGAACATGATCATAAATCTGTTCAAATGGATACATCTATCACATAAAATTGTTAGTAACATGTTCAAAAAATGTTTAGAAAGCACATTTGATGAAAACAAAGGGTTTTTCCAAGTATCTAGTGATATTTCTACCAAATTTTGGTAAATATGTAAAATCTTACCCCACCCACCTCATTTAACATTGAAAAATAAAGTTTCGTGTAACACTGTTAGCATTTCCTTTATTCTTTTTATAAAACTACTCTGATTTGAAATAAGATTTTGAAATTCAATATTTGCAATGATAAAAAAGACAAAAATGCGTCCCGGAGAATTCAAAATGGCATCCAAAATGGCGGAAAATGTGATTTCTTCGAAAATGACAAGTGATATGTAGTGTCTTTTGGTTTGGAACGTTTTTAAGAATGATATAAATAAAACATATGTTATGTGAATATATTTTAATGTGTATCAGATGCTCAATGTATTCACTATTCACATGCAGAAAAAGATATCCTTTATCTTACCCCACCCACTCCAATTTCAATAGTTCTAACTCATTCCAATCTTAAAACAATGTCAATTTACAAACTTCAGCAAATTTTCAGAGCTCCAGATAATTTTTTGAGGCAAGGGGTATTTACCCCTCAGAATTTTTTCCAATGCGTATTTCCAGATATTTTTTTTGGGCAGGACGTATTTACCTTCTTGTTTAGGAAAGGACTACAATAAACGGGAACACCCGACCGGAACGACCCACTTTCATTTTCGGGTTCGAGGACATCTAACCGCGTTATGTTTCCGACCATCGAGTTTTTTTTCTGAACAAGATAACCATCGTGTGCTCTCTTTGCCTGTAGGGCCACTTCAGAAAGAATATCGGCAAAAATCGCCTAAAGTTACGATCTTCTCAGCAGTGGATTTACTCGTTTGCCGGTTTGAAAAGAAAACACCTTCGAGTTGTCATTTCCGATTTACGGATTGATGCAATGGTCTGTTAAATCGGGTAACGATTTGCTTTCATGGAGATAACCGATTGATTGAAATTCAAACAAATGCAACACTCTGCATCAATCGGTAGATCTACGGAATAGCCGATTGTCGCTCGGATGGTTACAGTGGTGACGTAATTGGTTTTCCCCAATTATACCAGGTTGTGATTGGCTGATTAAAGTCGTAATAGATATCGGATAGCTGACTGCCGTAACCTATTTTTTAGAGACAAAAAATGTGTGTTAATTGTTGGAATTTCCTAGTGTATGTTTTTTCTCGACATTTTCCGATCTTGATACGCTAACTGGCAATTATCAAATGCGTTTTCATTATTTTGGATGCGTATTTGTACGCATTTTTATAAAAGTTAATGCGTATTCAGAACAAATCAATGCGTATTTTACGCAAATACGCATCCTATCTGGAGCTCTGAATTTTATTCAAAGTCTATCTAGCAGAGAATCGTACAAATTAAATACGTTTTAACTATAATATCAGACAGAAAAATGTGTCTCTCATTTTCTGAACTCTTTGCCAAACTGCATATTGTTGTGCTTCTCACTAGATAAGATGTCTGCCAACATATAGAAGATAGATATAGAAGCTATAGACAGCGCATGACTGATTAATTTGACAATATGTGTGTACAAAATACTACCATCTCTGATTAGAAGCATGGATATTTTGTATTTTATGTCAATAACAGACCTGACAATAAAGGTTAATGATAGTTCGATGAATTTATTCAAGACTGAAAACAACCTATTTATCAACTCTGATAGGCAATCTTTTAATGCAGTGTTAGACGATCATCATCAGTCAGGTTAAAGTCATAAGTTTCCAGGACACAGTCATCCCACAAGAAATTTACTGTGTAGTTTCTCGGTTTGATGAGAAGTAAATGATTGATTTTCCACCAAGAAGCATCCTTAACCACTTTCCTTAAAGCCTACACAACACATGCCGTTTTTTCTACATCAATTCGACAAATTATTTTCTACAAAGAGTATAAACCTTAAATCATTGCCTAGATTGGCTTGATTTCAGTCTATTCTGTTTCATTTGAGATGACGGTTGATCACTAGTATAAGCCGACATCTATCAAATGGTGTTTGTGCTGGTCAAACATCAGTCGTTTATAGTAGACGGCAATGGAAAACTTCAAATGATTCACAAAATATAAAATGTCGCCATATCTTTTACACTGGTCAACTTAGTAGACAGAAATGATCTATGAATGTGCATGAAAATGTGACATATCGAGTTTTGTGTAGCCTAATGGTTTCAGGCACCTTTACCTTAACTCCTGAAAATCAACACAATTGATATATTGAATGAATACCAAATAGATCTATGCACTTACAATTACTAAATTGTAATTGCTAAGATATCTAATTCTTTTCTGCAATGATTGTTCATTTTGCCGTTACTGTTCATATATATATTTAGAGGCATAATTGTGAAATGACACAAAAGACCATCTGGGAAATGTGAAAAGTATCAAACTCAGTCACACTGTTCAGCCCGTGTAGACTTGCTAGGATCTAAACTATTCATCCAAATGTAATTTTCTGGATCTAGATTGGTTTCCCTGTCCTATTATATGTACATTTTCCAAATGCGGTATTCTGGTTGATGCATGCTTTCCGCAAGGTCCCTTTACGAATTACCGGTCACAATTGATTTTCATGTATCTGTTTACTGAGCACATACTACTGTAAGATGTCTCAAGATCGTATAAAGAAAATGTATCACAACAAGGACAAAATTTAATATCTCCAATTTGTTCTCCAATGGCTAATGCAGATGTGGTAACTTGATATAACATTGCTGCTTCAAGTCCGTAGGAAGCAAATTTATATTGGATGGTTGGCTTTTTATAATCCCCTGTTCGGGCCAGTGTCTGAATTATTGAAGGGGCCAAAATTAGATTTTCCATAAAATTTCAGTGTGAAATAAGGAACATTGAACATTTTTGGCCAACGTTTGGGGTTTAGCAATAACCACTCACCCCTCGAGCCACCCTGTTCCTACAAGCCTGGCTGTTTGGGATAGACTTGTTTTGTTAAAAGAAATCATTCTGTTCTTAAGAAACAAATTACTCTTTCTGGGTACTATAAACAGAGTATTAGATAAAAGGGCGTAAAGGCATTCTTTTTCCTAATTTCAAGTCCAAAGCTGATGTTGTGGGTACTCGTTTCAATCGTCTCGAGTAAACAATGATTACTAATAAAATAGGCTTGATGTAATTTTAGGGTTATCTTGCATTTTAAAAAGCTAATGCTCCCTCTTATCTGTATAAATTGTATCAACTCTGTTACAAAATTTGTAAAAATGATGTACAAGTCTTACAAAGTATTTTGAAAAAGCCGCCATCCTGGAAGCCATTTTAAATCATCAAAGACTCAATTAATATCATTTAAATTTTTAGTTTATTGTGCAGTTATCTGTTTAAGAATATTTATTTGCAAAAATAGATGAATAGTCAATTGTTGTACATATTTTAAGAATTTTTCCATGCTAAATGTAGTGGGTGGGGTAAGATAATGCAACAACCCTATATTCTGGAAGAAATACCACTAAATTATATAAACAAAACATCTAAGTTGCTCTTAGCACTTCACTTGAATACACCAAAACAAGTTATTACCATTTCTAAGACGATTTTAAAACACTTGTGGTCGGTTTTTAACCTATAATTTTATAATTCGCCATCTTGGACGCCATCTTGATTTCTGAGAGTTGCTCAAGGGTATCCTGTTAATACCCGCCATTTTTCATAACTACAATATCTCAGCTTTATGAAACATCAAAAACATTTTCTATGGTATTCGAATCCAGGTTCGGTCAAAAAATGTCATTTTTCTGCCGGACTAAAAAGGTCATGAGATATATGCCGGGTTTATTTTTTTTAAAGTAGGTCAAACTCCAAGGTCAAGGTCACAAGGTCCAAGGTCATGGTTAAATGTGAACGATGTTGATAGGAGGTATCTATGTGTGAGATATCAAGGCTGTATGTGTAAAAGGACACGGGATATAGGCAAGGTTAAGAATTAAGCGTAAAAATCAACAAAGGGCAATAACTCCAAAAATTTGATTGGCAGAATTACAGTTCTTGTGCACTGCACCTCTCCATAATAAAATCTATTCACCTGTGAAGTTTCATGATTCTACCTTACATGTTTTTTGAGTTGTGCTCCGGACAAGAATTAAGTTATTAAATCAACAAAGGGCAATAACTCACAAAATTTGATCAGCAGAGTTACGGTTCTTGTGCACTGCACCTCTCCATAATGAGATCTATTTACCTATAAAGTTTCATTTATTCTACCTTACATACTTTTTGAGTTATGCTCCTGACAAGAATCAAGTTATAAAATCAACAAAGGGCAATTACTCAAAAAATTTGATCGGCAGATAGTGGGGCGCATAACTCATATAATCGTTCAGTTTGTGATACAAGCATGAAATTTGGCATATATATAGTTTCAAGTGTATATTTTCAGAAACAAGAGGACCATGATGGTCCTATATCGCTCACCTGAACCAAAATGATATGAGCAACACTTTTGTTCAATTCAATTAATATTTATTACTTTAAGACTGAAAAAGAACTAATGGTCAATAAGGTTGTGAAAATCTAACTCATCCGAGATCTTAATTATAGTGCCAAACATTGTATCCAAGTTTTGTCTTGATTGATAAATAATTGTAGATTCTAGAGTATCAACAAGGTCGAAAACAGCCGAAAACAGCAATCTTATCAAATTCAAGGGCACATAACTCTCGATTTTCTGACCAGATAAGACTGAAAATCAAACTAATCCCAGATCATGGTCCCTAATATTGTGTCCAAGTTTTGTCTTGATTGATCCATAATTGTAGATTCCAGAGTGTAAACAAGGTCGAAAACAGCAGAAAACAGAAATTTTGTCAAATTCAAGGGCACATAACGCTCGACTTTCTGATCAGATCAGACTGAAAATCAAACTCATATGAGATCTTATGGTCCCCAACATTGTGTCCAAGTTTTGTATAGATTGATCAATAATCATTGTAGATTCTAGAATGTAAACAAGGTCGAAACCAGCGGAAAATGGCAATTTTGTCAAATTCAAGGGCACATAACTCTCGACATTCTCATCAGATCAGACTGAAAATCGAACTCATCCAAGATCTTATGGTCCCCAATATTGTGGTCAAGTTTTGTCTTGATTGATAAATAATTGTAGATTCTAGAGTATAAGCAAGGTCGAAAACAGCCATAAACAGCAATTTTATCAAATTCAAGGGAACATAACTCTTGACTTTCTAATCAGATCAACCTGAAAATCAAACTCATTTGAGATCTTATAGTCTCCAACATTGTGTCCAAGATTTGTTTTGATTGGTCAATAATAATTATTGTAGAGTTTAGTGTGTAAACAAAATCGAAAACAGTAAAAAAACGGCAATTTTGTCAAATTCAAGGGCACATAACTCTTGACTTTCTGATCAGATCAGACTGAAAATCAATCTAATCCCAGATCTTATGGTCCAAAACATTGTGTCCAAGTTTTGTCTTGATTGATTAATAATTGTAGATTCAAGAGTGTAAACAAGGTTGAAAACAACCGAAAATGGCAATTTTGTCAAATTCAAGGGCACGTAACTCTTCACTTTCTCATCAGATCAGACTGAAAATTAAACTCATCCAAAATCTTATAGTCCCCAACATTGTGTCCAAGTTTTGTCTTGATTGATTGACCCTTTCCCACACACTGACGCTTTTGGAGACCCCACAAAATAAAGGCTTTGGAAAACATTGTGGAAAATGAAGTAGCAAGCAATTTCTTCATTACCCACAATGTTTCCTACCAAGAAAGACCAAAAAATGTTAAATTTTGTTCAATAGAACTTGTCGTCTGCAACACCTATGACTTTGGACTAGACTAAAATTTTGTTGTTTGGTAATGGGTTAATAATTGTAGACTGTAGGGTGTAAATCTATTTATATCCTCTATCAAACAACAGGGCTACAGATTAGTGGGGGTGAAGACATTCTAACTTTTTATTTCAATTCTAAACCCTATGTTGTGGGTACTCATTTGTATCGTCTTGACGAGACGATACACATGAGTACCCACAATAAAGGGTTTGATGAACAATAACAGAATTATTGCAGTTTAAAAATTCATCACTCCCGTTTATCTGGAGCTCTGAAACAAGATAACTCTACTAATACTAAAGGAAAGTAGTGTCAGAGTTCCTTCCCTTAGATTAACTCTTTTATGAATACAGCAAAAAAGTGGCAATTTTGCCCAATTCAAGGGCACATAACTCTCATCTTTCTGGTCAGATCAGACTGAAAATTGAGCTCATCCAAGATCTTATGGTCTCCAACATTATGTCCAAGTTTTGTCTTGATTGATCTATAATTGTAGATGCTAGAGTGTAAACAAACTTAAAAACAGCATTTTTTGACATTCAAGGGCAGATAACTCCGCACTTTCTGGTCCGATCAGACCCATAATCGAACTTGTCCGAGAACTTATGATCCTACTTGTTTTGGCCAAGTTTGATCAAGATCGCCTAACTTTTGTGGATGCTAGAGTGTAAACACCCCAAATGTTGACGGACGGACGGACGGACGGACGGACGGACGCCGGACAAAAAGTGACCACAATAACTCACCTCGAGCACTTCGTGCTCAGGTGAGCTAAAAAATGCTAGCCACTTGAAATTCAATATGGCGGCCATTTTCTGAGATGGCCGCCATCTGAGCATTATAGAGCTTCCCTGTGCAATGATATGACGCACTAAAACTAACAGAAACTTGCATTTTTTATTTCAAACACTCAGGCATAAATAACAAATGTAAAAAAGACAATATTTGTGCGTGAGATGGCAACCAAAATCTCATATGGCAGCCATACAATATAAAGTCCTTCATTTCTATACGAAAATTGCGAATTTACCGCTGGAAAAAATCTTTGATTTGCTTTTTCGACTTATAAGCTCTACTGGCTAATTTCATTAATAAATTTGAAAAAAAATTCAACTAACTTGATAACAGATGGCAGCAAACCAAGCCCGTGTAATTATTTTCTTACTCTTTTAATCGATTGCCATAGATATCTGCAAATGTAATATGTAGTGTATATCAGTTTGGTGAGACAATCAATTTAGAGCCACAGAACCTACTATAATAAGTATATATATAGTTTCAAGTGTACATTTTCAGAAAAAAGTGCTAGCCACTTGAAATTCAATACGACGGCCATTTTCTGAGATGGCCGCCATCTGGGCATTATAGAGCTTCCCTTTGTAATGATGTGATGCACTAAAACTAAAATAAACTTGCATTTTTCATTTCAAACACTCAGACATAAATGCCAGATGTAAAAAAGACAATATTTGTGCTTGAGATGGCAACCAAAATCTCATACGGCTGCCATACAATATAAAGTTCTTCATTTTTATACGCCCGAAGGGTCGTATTATGTTATGGCTCCGCTCGTCCGTCTGTCTGTCCGTCTGTCTGTCTGTCCGTCCGTTAGCAATTTCTTGTGTGTGCAACTTCTCCTATAGTTTCGATCCGAATTTCATCAAACTTGCCACAACTAGAAAATCACTGAAAGTGATCATACCCCCCAAAAGTGATGTGTTTGTGCATTTTGATATTTCATAAAAACTGTAAACGGATAAATGGAATCAGAAAAAAATTCAAATATATGGGCATTGTTTCTTAAATATTTCATAAAATGAGTTTTACACTTTAAATGAACACCAGGCAGATCTTCCAAGTTAAGTTTGGTAAGAATTGGTCCAGTGGTTAGTGAGAAATAGATTTTTGAAGAATTATCTAACAATTTCTGGAAGTCTGATAACCCCGCCCTACCACACCCACATTTGTCACCCAATCGAAAAGAATACATGTTGAATAAAGTCACTCAAGGGACATTCCTGCATAAAAATGTTTTAAATTGGCCTAATAATTGATAATAACAAGTTTTGAAAAGGGTCACCCAAGGAACATTCCTGCCAAGTTTGGTAAGAATCGGCTGAGTGCTTGAGGAGAAGAAGATTTTTGAAGAATTATTCAATGATTTCGCGAAGTCTGATAAGCCCCGCCCTGCCACGCCCAAATTTTTCACCCGATCAAAAATTCATGAACATGTGTTGAAAACAGTCATTCAAGGGACATTTCTGCCAAGTTTGCTTCAAATTGGCCAGCTAATTGATTTTTAAAGATTTTTATAATTATTTCTTTAAGTCCGATAAGCCCCCCCTGCCACGCCCACAATTTTTGACGAATCAAAAATTCACGAACAAGTTTTGAAAAGGGTCACCCAAGGAACATTCCTGCCAAGTTTGGTAAGAATCGGCTAAGTGGTTGAGGAGGAGAAGATTTTTGAAGAATTATTGAATGATTTCGTGAAGTCTGATAAGCCCCGCCCTGCCACGCCCACATTTTTCACCCAATCAAAAATTCATGAACATGTGTTGAATACAGTCACTCAAGGGACATTCCTGCCAAGTTTGCTTCAAATTGGCCAGATAATTGATTTTTAAATATTTTTCATATGATTTCTCTAAGTCCGATAAGCCCCGCCCTGCCACGCCCACAATTTTTAACGAATCAAAAATTCACGAACAAGTTTTGAAAAGGGTCACCCAAGGAACATTCCTGCCAAGTTTGGTAAGAATCGGCTAAGTGCTTGAGGAGAAGAAGATTTTTGAAGAATTATTCAATGATTTCGCGAAGTCTGATAAGCCCCGCCCTGCCACGCCCACATTTTTCACCCAATCAAAAATTCATGAACATGTGTTGAAAACAGTCACTCAAGGGACATTCCTGCCAAGTTTGCTTCAAATTGGCCAGATAATTGATTTTTAAAGATTTTTATAATTATTTCTCTAAGTCCGATAAGCCCCGCCCTGCCACGCCCACAATTTTTGACGAATCAAAAATTCACGAACAAGTTTTGAAAAGGGTCACCCAAGGAACATTCCTGCCAAGTTTGGTAAGAATCAGCTAAGTGGTTGAGGAGGAGAAGATTTTTGAAGAATTATTGAATGATTTCGCGAAGTCTGATAAGCCCCGCCCTGCCATGCCCACATTTTTCACCCAATCAAAAATTCATGAACATGTGTTGAATACAGTCACTCAAGGGACATTCCTGTCAAGTTTGCTTCAAATTGGCCAGATAATTGATTTTTAAATATTTTTTCATATGATTTCTCTAAGTCCGATAAGCCCCGCCCTGCCACGCCCACAATTTTTGACGAATCAAAAATTCACGAACAAGTTTTGAAAAGGGTCACCCAAGGAACATTCCTGCCAAGTTTGGTAAGAATCGGCTGAGTGCTTGAGGAGAAGAAGATTTTTGAAGAATTATTCAATGATTTCGCGAAGTCTGATAAGCCCCGCCCTGCCACGCCCACATTTTTCACCCAATCAAAAATTCATGAACATGTGTTGAAAACAGTCACTCAAGGGACATTCCTGCCAAGTTTGCTTCAAATTGGCCAGATAATTGATTTTTAAAGATTTCTATAATTATTTCTCTAAGTCTGATAAGCCCCGCCCTGCCACGCCCACAATTTTTGACGAATCAAAAATTCACGAACAAGTTTTGAAAAGGGTCACCCAAGGAACATTCCTGCCAAGTTTGGTAAGAATCAGCTAAGTGGTTGAGGAGGAGAAGATTTTTGAAAAATTATTGAATGATTTCGCAAAGTCAGATAAGCCCCGCCCTGCCACGCCCACATTTTTCACCCAATCAAAAATTCATGAACATGTGTTGAATACAGTCACTCAAGGGACATTCCTGCCAAGTTTGCTTTAAATTGGCCGAATAATTGATTTTTAAAGATTTTTCATATGATTTCTCTAAGTCCGATAAGCCCCGCCCTGCCACGCCCACAATTTTTGACGAATCAAAAATTCACGAACAAGTTTTGAAAAGGGTCACCCAAGGAACATTCCTGCCAAGTTTGGTAAGAATCGGCTGAGTGGTTGAGGAGAAGAAGATTTTTGAAGAATTATTCAATGATTTCACGAAGTCTGATAAGCCCCGCCCTGCCACGCCAACATTTTTCACCCAATCAAAAATTCATGAACATGTGTTGAAAACAGTCACTCAAGGGACATTCCTGCCAAGTTTGCTTTAAATTGGCCAGATAATTGATTTTTAAATATTTTTCATATGATTTCTCTAAGTCTGATAAGCCCCGCCCTGCCACGCCCACAATTTTTGACGAATCAAAAATTCACGAACAAGTTTTGAAAAGGGTCACCCAAGGAACATTCCTGCCAAGTTTGGTAAGAATCGGCTGAGTGGTTGAGGAGGAGAAGATTTTTAAAGAAAAAACCAACAGACAGACCAACAGACAGACCAACAGACAGACAGACAGACAGACCAACAGACCGACAACCTGACTCCTATATACCCCCCAAATTGAATTTGGGGGGTATAATTAATCTCCATGGTGTCTAGTTGTGCACCGCGCTTACGGAATTCAGATAACTCTTTTCGTTCTTGAATTATCTGCCCTTGAATTAAAAAAATGCCCATTTTCTTGTGTGCACAACTCCTCCTACAGTTTTGATCAGAATTTGATCAAACTTGCCACAATGAATCTCCATGGTGTCTAGTTGTGCACACCCCTTACAGAATTTAGATAACTGTTTCCGTTCTTGATTTATCTGCCCTGAATTTAAGGAAAAATGCCCATTTTCTCAAAAATGCCCATTTGCTCCTGTGTGTTAGCCACAATGAATCTCTCTGGTGTCTTGTTGTGCAAACAAAATTTTGATAACCTTTCATGTTTGAATTATCTGCCCTTGAATTGAAAAAATGGCCAATTTTTTACTGACAAGCCCCTCTCGGGCGTATATGCGCCGCTCTGCGAAGCTCTTGTTTTATATGAAAATTGCGATTTTACCACTGGAAAAAAATCTTTGATTTGCTTTTTCGACTTAAAAGCCCCACTGGCTTATTTCATTGACGAATTATATAAAATTCGACTGACTTGATACCAGATGGCAGCCAACCAAGTCTGTGTAATCATTATTTTCTTACTCTTGTAATCGATTGCCATAGATATCTGCAAATGTAATATGTAGTGTATATCAGTTTGGTGAGACAATTAATTTAGAGCCACAGAACCTACCGTAACAAGTAGACTACAAGATTGGGTCCCTCAACAAAGAGAAATGGTATGCAGAATACAAGTGAGATATAGTGTTTGTGGACCCGAGATGGCAATCATCTGGAACAAGTCCCCAGTGATATAGTTTTCAAATTTGATAAGATCCCCATGAGAGATGGCAGCCAACCGGCTTTTTTCAAAGAAGGTCTCTAAAAATGTAGCAGACGATTTTCAATTTTGACAATATGCCTACAAGAGATGGCAACCAAACCCACTGAAGCTAATTATTGTTTTAACGCTGTCTCAGTTGATTCCTATTTTCAACATCCATGTGTCCGGTGTATTCTTTATTTGGCCAGAATAGTTCTGTAAATCAACAGCCTTTACAAGGAAACTAGCCCTCACCCCATATGGGGTCCCTCGACAACAAGAGATGGTATGTCGAATACAAGCAAGGTTTAGTGCTTATGAACATAGTCATATCAACACTGTAGAAGCTGTACACCATAGATGGCCTGTTTTGCGCATTGATATGGTGCTTATACAATAGGACTAAGTCATGAAGTTTGAAAACTGGACTTTCTCAGAAGCCACGAATTCCATGATATACCGGTATATAACAAGTTAATAAAGCCACATGATACTTGTAAATCTTTTACAAAACTATTGTTGTATCACATTTTGTTAAGACCTCGTCGAGTTATACAACTCTACTAAGCTGTTTGGGTGATACTTTAACTCTTGAACGACAACACGTACAACTGCACTGAGTTTTACAAGCAACTTCCCATTGTCCATAGTTTAAACGCATTGATTAAGCTTGTCTCAAATTTTGCGAATCTTGCTACGAATGCATAAGAAACGTGGCATCATTTGCAAATCAGATTCTATAGACCTTTTACAGCTGCCTCCATCTGTAATGGAACCTTGTTTCTGTGCCCGTTTGAGCTTTATATTGTTGATAAAAGACGGTATCTATTATGATACTTGGCTTATGCAGTGTCAAAGTTTTCTCTTTGACCTCATTATCATCTAATAGAGCTGGATTGAACGAAGTTGGTATATCATTGAAGGCAAGGTATAAAGGAATATCTGTTGCAGTATTATTGTACATTTGTATCCTCTAAGATCTTGCTCTTTCTGTAAATTACTCAGAAGAGAAATAAGAGGACCATGATGGTCCTAAATCGCTCACCTGAATCAAGATGACAAGAGTGATAATGGCAATTTTGTCAAATTCAAAGGCATGAAACTTATAAGGACTTTCTGTTTGGAAACAATTAAGAAATAATTTTGTTCCAATCGATCCTGTAAGGTTGGGTATGAATTACCACAATTGTTGAGTTAGTTAATTTTCAACAATTATTTCATGATTTCGCAATATACAACATAGGGCTAATTTTCAAAGCATACTGATCTGTTAGAGATTGTTCATTTATGATAAGCTCAATTAACAAGATTTTGTCTGTGATTGATAGAATTTAGTGAAAGATTACCATCTGATAAGCTAAAGCTAATCCCTTATTTGTTTACATAAGATAAACATGGGGCCAGCCTGAGAGCAACAGATAAGGGAAATAGAAAATTGGCCCAATGGTTGATTTTCAAAGAATTTTCTTATGATTTCTCTAAGTCTGGTAAGCGCTTCCTCCCTGCCATGCCCACATTTTTTGACCAATGGAAAAATTTGTGAACACATTTTGAAAAGAGTAACTCAAGGAACATTCCAGTAAAGTCTGGTTCAATTGGGCACAATGGTTGATTTTTAAAGAATTTTCTTATGATTTCTTTAAGTCCGATAAGCCCCTTCCTCCCTGCCACACCCACATTTTTTGACGAATCAAAAATCCGCGAAAAAGTTTTGAGAAGGGTCACTCAAGGAACCTTCCAGCAAAGTCTGCTTCAATTGGGCACAATGGTTGATTTTTAAAGAATTTTCTTATGATTTCTCTAAGTCTAATAAACCCCTTTCTCCCTGCCACAGTCACAGTTTTTTACAAATGAAAAAAACTGTGAACAAATTTTGAAAAGAGAGACTCAAAGAACATTCCTGCAAAGTCTGCTTACAATTGGCCCATTGGTTGATTTTTAAAGAATTTTCTTATGATTTCTCCAAGTCTGATAAGCCCCTTTCTCCCTGCCAAGGCCACAATTTTTTACAAATAAAAAGATTTATAGTCAAATTTTGAAAAGAATGACTCAAGGCACATTCCTGCAAGGTATGGTTCAAATTGGCCCAATGGTTGATTTTTAAAGAATTTTCTTATGATTTCTCTAAGTCTAATAAACCCCTTTATCCCTGCCACGGCCATGTTTTTTTTTTTCAAATGTAAAATTTCTGGACAAATTTTGAAAAGAATGACTTAAGGCACATTCCTGCCAAGTATGGTTCAAATTTCTTGTGTGTGCAACTTCTCCTATAGTTTCGATCCGAATTTCATCAAACTTGCCACAATTAATCTCCATGGTGTCTAGTTGTGCACCGCGCTTACGGAATTCAGATAACTCTTTTCGTTCTTGAATTATCTGCCCTTGAATTAAAAAAATGCCCATTTTCTTGTGTGCACAACTCCTCCTACAGTTTTGATCAGAATTTGATCAAACTTGCCACAATGAATCTCCATGGTGTCTAGTTGTGCACACCCCTTACAGAATTTAGATAACTGTTTCCGTTCTTGATTTATCTGCCCTGAATTTAAGGAAAAATGCCCATTTTCTCAAAAATGCCCATTTGCTCCTGTGTGTTAGCCACAATGAATCTCTCTGGTGTCTTGTTGTGCAAACAAAATTTTGATAACCTTTCATGTTTGAATTATCTGCCCTTGAATTGAAAAAATGGCCAATTTTTTACTGACAAGCCCCTCTCGGGTGTATATGCGCCGCTCTGCGAAGCTCTTGTTTTATATGAAAATTGCGATTTTACCACTGGAAAAAAATCTTTGATTTGCTTTTTCGACTTAAAAGCCCCACTGGCTTATTTCATTGACGAATTATATAAAATTCGACTGACTTGATACCAGATGGCAGCCAACCAAGTCTGTGTAATCATTATTTTCTTACTCTTGTAATCGATTGCCATAGATATCTGCAAATGTAATATGTAGTGTATATCAGTTTGGTGAGACAATTAATTTAGAGCCACAGAACCTACCGTAACAAGTAGACTACAAGATTGGGTCCCTCAACAAAGAGAAATGGTATGCAGAATACAAGTGAGATATAGTGTTTGTGGACCCGAGATGGCAATCATCTGGAACAAGTCCCCAGTGATATAGTTTTCAAATTTGATAAGATCCCCATGAGAGATGGCAGCCAACCGGCTTTTTTCAAAGAAGGTCTCTAAAAATGTAGCAGACGATTTTCAATTTTGACAATATGCCTACAAGAGATGGCAACCAAACCCACTGAAGCTAATTATTGTTTTAACGCTGTCTCAGTTGATTCCTATTTTCAACATCCATGTGTCCGGTGTATTCTTTATTTGGCCAGAATAGTTCTGTAAATCAACAGCCTTTACAAGGAAACTAGCCCTCACCCCATATGGGGTCCCTCGACAACAAGAGATGGTATGTCGAATACAAGCAAGGTTTAGTGCTTATGAACATAGTCATATCAACACTGTAGAAGCTGTACACCATAGATGGCCTGTTTTGCGCATTGATATGGTGCTTATACAATAGGACTAAGTCATGAAGTTTGAAAACTGGACTTTCTCAGAAGCCACGAATTCCATGATATACCGGTATATAACAAGTTAATAAAGCCACATGATACTTGTAAATCTTTTACAAAACTATTGTTGTATCACATTTTGTTAAGACCTCGTCGAGTTATACAACTCTACTAAGCTGTTTGGGTGATACTTTAACTCTTGAACGACAACACGTACAACTGCACTGAGTTTTACAAGCAACTTCCCATTGTCCATAGTTTAAACGCATTGATTAAGCTTGTCTCAAATTTTGCGAATCTTGCTACGAATGCATAAGAAACGTGGCATCATTTGCAAATCAGATTCTATAGACCTTTTACAGCTGCCTCCATCTGTAATGGAACCTTGTTTCTGTGCCCGTTTGAGCTTTATATTGTTGATAAAAGACGGTATCTATTATGATACTTGGCTTATGCAGTGTCAAAGTTTTCTCTTTGACCTCATTATCATCTAATAGAGCTGGATTGAACGAAGTTGGTATATCATTGAAGGCAAGGTATAAAGGAATATCTGTTGCAGTATTATTGTACATTTGTATCCTCTAAGATCTTGCTCTTTCTGTAAATTACTCAGAAGAGAAACAAGAGGACCATGATGGTCCTAAATCGCTCACCTGAATCAAGATGACAAGAGTGATAATGGCAATTTTGTCAAATTCAAAGGCATGAAACTTATAAGGACTTTCTGTTTGGAAACAATTAAGAAATAATTTTGTTCCAATCGATCCTGTAAGGTTGGGTATGAATTACCACAATTGTTGAGTTAGTTAATTTTCAACAATTATTTCATGATTTCGCAATATACAACATAGGGCTAATTTTCAAAGCATACTGATCTGTTAGAGATTGTTCATTTATGATAAGCTCAATTAACAAGATTTTGTCTGTGATTGATAGAATTTAGTGAAAGATTACCATCTGATAAGCTAAAGCTAATCCCTTATTTGTTTACATAAGATAAACATGGGGCCAGCCTGAGAGCAACAGATAAGGGAAATAGAAAATTGGCCCAATGGTTGATTTTCAAAGAATTTTCTTATGATTTCTCTAAGTCTGGTAAGCGCTTCCTCCCTGCCATGCCCACATTTTTTGACCAATGGAAAAATTTGTGAACACATTTTGAAAAGAGTAACTCAAGGAACATTCCAGTAAAGTCTGGTTCAATTGGGCACAATGGTTGATTTTTAAAGAATTTTCTTATGATTTCTTTAAGTCCGATAAGCCCCTTCCTCCCTGCCACACCCACATTTTTTGACGAATCAAAAATCCGCGAAAAAGTTTTGAGAAGGGTCACTCAAGGAACCTTCCAGCAAAGTCTGCTTCAATTGGGCACAATGGTTGATTTTTAAAGAATTTTCTTATGATTTCTCTAAGTCTAATAAACCCCTTTCTCCCTGCCACAGTCACAGTTTTTTACAAATGAAAAAAACTGTGAACAAATTTTGAAAAGAGAGACTCAAAGAACATTCCTGCAAAGTCTGCTTACAATTGGCCCATTGGTTGATTTTTAAAGAATTTTCTTATGATTTCTCCAAGTCTGATAAGCCCCTTTCTCCCTGCCAAGGCCACAATTTTTTACAAATAAAAAGATTTATAGTCAAATTTTGAAAAGAATGACTCAAGGCACATTCCTGCAAGGTATGGTTCAAATTGGCCCAATGGTTGATTTTTAAAGAATTTTCTTATGATTTCTCTAAGTCTAATAAACCCCTTTATCCCTGCCACGGCCATGTTTTTTTTTTTTTCAAATGTAAAATTTCTGGACAAATTTTGAAAAGAATGACTTAAGGCACATTCCTGCCAAGTATGGTTCAAATTGGCCCAATGGTTGATTTTTAAAGAATTTTCTTCTGATTTCTCCAAGTCTGATAAGCCCCTTTTTCCCTGCCACGGCCACAATTTTTGACAAATGAAAAACTTTGTGAACAAATTTTGACAAGAATGACTCAAGGCACATTCCTGCAAAGTATGGTTCAAATTGGCCCAATGGTTGATTTTTAAAGAATTTTCTAATGATTTCTCTAAGTCTAATAAGCCCCTTTCTCCCTGCCACGGCCACATTTTTTGACAAATATAAAAATTTGTGAACAAATTTTGAAAAGAGTGACTCAAGGAATATTCCTGCCGAGTTTGGTTCAATTGGGCCCAATGGTTGATTTTTAAAGAATTTTCTTATGATTTCTAGTCTGATAAGCCCCTTTCTGCCTGCCACGCCCACATTTTTAGACAAATCAAAAATTCACGAACAAGTTTTGAAAAGTATCACACAAGGAACATTCCTGCCAAGTTTGGTCAAAATTGGTCCAATGGTTTCGGAGGAGAAGATGTTGAAAGAAATTGTGAACGGACGGACGGACGGACGGACAGATGGACGGACGACGGACAAAAAGCGACCACAATAGCTCACCTTGAGCACTTCGTGCTCAGGTGAGCTAATAAGCAAATCATTAGATTTGTCCTCTTGGCAGGGATAACATTTACTTTACATATTTTTGCTGATTTGTTTTACAATCATCCATTATTAATGTAAGAAAGACTTCCTTTTACACTATCTGGTTTAGAATGCATGAGTTTTCTGATATTTGGTGTGGAAGATTCCAAGGATGATTTGAACACTAGGTTTTGACTTACTTAGCGCAAAGCGACTAATCACACGAAAGTGCTTTAAACCATGTTAATTAAGCTGCTGTTTTTTTAAAGAAATCGACGATAATCGGTATTTAATCATGGAGGCCAATAAGACAGTTAAGATAATACAAAAATGGTCGCCATTTCAATAGCAAAATATATATTCTCTTAGAACAATTTTGTTTGTATCTCATTCATTTTATTAGCTGATACTTAAAGAGAGGGGTTGATATATTTTTTGTTTAAAGTAATAAGATTTCCTTGAAGAAACTATGAACATTTGAATATTTTGGCGGCCATCTTGGAAAAAGGCAGCCATGTTATAAAGACATCAAGTTGGTTTATATTGGTTACAAAAAATACTATGCAGGAAAGGTATGTAAAAATTCAGACGAAATTCATCACTTGGGATTCATTTCTATTTGATATTTTCATATATAGGCCTAATTAATACATGAGAATGGCGGCTATTTTGACAGATGGCCACCAGGTGCGATTTTCATGTGGCTAAATCGGTTTGTGTTTCATTCCATTATGCTGGTTGAAATTTTATGACAAGGATTGATAATATCTTATTAAAAAATAATATCTAATTGAAGAAACAACCATTTTTGGAGTATTTTGGCGGCCATCTCGGATAAACGACCGCAATGTTGTAAAAGGCCATGCTAGTTTATTAATTAATTACAAAATTGACTATATTGGGACGATTTATTAGAAAAATCTCGGCGGATTTCAGCATTTGAAATGTCTTTCTATCTGATATATAGACTACATTTACCCGCATGGCGGCCATCTTGGAAAATGGCCACCGGATGCGAATTTTAAGTGGCTAGCACTTTTTTCTGATTCAGGGACCCTCAATGACTTACCATACCAAAATTCATGCTTGTATCACAAACTGAACGATTAGGCCAAATTTTCGGAGTTGTGCGCCGCACTAAGAGTTACAGTTATTGTTCACTGCACCTCTCCATAATGAGATCTATCCACCTGTGAAGATTCATGATTCTACCTTTAATACTTTTTGAGTTATGCTCCGGACAAGATTTGGTCTACGGACAGACCGACCGACCTACGGACCGACCGACCGACCTTCCGACCAACCTTCCGACCGACCGACACTTGCAAAACAATATACCCCCATTTTCTTCGAAAGGGGGCATAATTAAACCAAAGCTGTTGAAAAGGAGACATCTGAACAAACTTGTTATCTCTTCGTTGCTTTAGAAAGAGATTTCCTTGCAAGGTTGAGAAGGGCTGTAAATTTCAAATTAGAACCCATGCAGGGATTTTACAGAATTCCGTGGCAGAATTTCCATTAATCAGCAGCTAATTCTGTAACAAAACCTGCAGGAACTCAGATAAGGCTTTGAAGGGGAAAAAAAGCTGGAATATTCTTATTTGTATTAATTCTTAACTCAACTTACCTTTTGGGGTATTTGAAATGACAATTCAGTAAATCCCTGTTTTATCTTCGTTTGAAGATAAGAACAAGATGTGTTTGTGAAACACAAATGCCCCCGAAATGGCCATTTATCAAAAATGTTAAGTTTTCGTGGAGTAAAGGGTTATTAAGGGTTAAGGGATGACCTTGAGGAAGGTCAAATTGCATGGAACTGATAGATATCATTGAAAGGAAGTTGCATATCAAATTAGAGCTTTGTATTTCAAATACTTTTGGAGAAAAGGCAAAGGTTAAGTTTTCGGAGTAAAAGGTTATGTTTGCGTAGAGTAAAGGGCTGATAAGGGTTAACAAATGACCTTGAGGGAGGTCAAAATGCATGGAACAGATGTCATTGAAAGGAAGTTGCATAGCAAATTTGAGCTTTGTATGTCAAATACTTTTGGAGAAAAGGCAAAGGTTAAGTTTTCGGACAGACGGACGGACAGACGGACAGACAGACAGACGTACATGAGTAAAACAATATGCCCCCGATCTCTCGATACGGGGGCATAAAAAAGTTGTCATCAATGAGATATTCAAACATTTTAAAAACATCATTTCACAAGGCCATATTTAGCAATTTGTGAACCTAGCCCTTTAAATACCAAATTTGAGCTTTGTATGATGGTTATGTTTGTAGAAAAGGCTGATGTTAAGTTTTCAGGTTAAGGGTTGATGACCTTGAGGAAGGTCAAATTGCATGGAACAGATAGATATCATTGAAATGAAGTTGCATACCAAATGTGAGGTTTGTATGTCAAATACTTTTGGAGAAACGGCAAAGGTTAAGTTTTCAGAGTAAAAGGTTAAGTTTTCGTAGAGTAAAGGGTTGATAAGGGTTTATGGATGACCTTGAGGAAGGGTCAAATTGCATGAAACAGATAGATATCATTGAAAGGAAGTTGCATACCAAATTTGAGGTTTGTATGTCAAATACTTTTGGAGAAATGGCAAGGAGTAAATGGTTAAGTTTTCGTAGAGTGAAGGGTTGATAAGGGTTTATGGATGACCTTGAGGAAGGTCAAATTGCATGGAACTGATAGATATCATTGAAATAGTGTTACATACCAAATTTGAACTTTCTATATCAAATACTTTTGGAGAAAAGGCAAAGGTTAAGTTTTTGGACAGACGGACAGGCGGACGGACGGACGGACAGACAGACAGACGGACATGAGTAAAACAATATGCCCCCGATCTCTCGATACGGAGGCATAAAAATTGAATTTGACAAAATTGTTAACATTTAATATCTATGAGGTCTGTAAACAATTTAAGATATCATAACATGGTAAAATGACAAAATGCTGGTAATTGGCATTTTCTCCTTTTAACTCAATATTTCTCAAAACTTTTTGATATAGGACATAAATCTAAACCAGGTTTATTTTTGTAAAAGTTTAAAAGCTTACCAAACTCATTCTAGACAACACAGACAAAGTTATCCCAAACAAAAAGCTCTTGCAAGACTATAACAAATCTCATAGGTGGTCCAGACAACTAAACATTTTATTTTGTAATATACCTAATTCTCAAACCCTATCACAAACTACAAATTTTACCAGTGATTCAAATTCAAAGGTGTTGAACATGAAAAGGTTCCACTATGTATGGAATTAAGGTATTCCATCCATCATTACATAACAAACGCTTCATGCAACTTTGGGCTGCGTTCAGTGTACACAAACTGTTAGCTAACGTTACCAACATTCCCAACTTCTTTGACCCAAATTTGACAGTATTGACCGAGTATTCCGAATGAAACGGCTAACTGTTAGTTAACGTTTTGTCTTACTGAACGCAGGGCTGGTGTAATCAGTGGCAAGAGACATTGATGATAGTGCCCCTAGTCAATTTCCAGGCATCATTCCGTGGCAATGGAATGGGATACCCTCGTCAATTTCTGTTGCCACAGATGATGCCAAAAGATGCAGAAAATGTTTGATATCTAGTGATGGATGGAATTCCTTAACACAGAAAGTATTAAGAGATACTAAGTTTCAGCATCTTATTTTCTCTCAATGTTTTCCGAAGCCCATGTAAATGGTGATGTCAAAACTAAGACTTGTTTGGGAAAGAATAAATCCAGCTATGAAGCACCAATTGGCACAAATATTTCCTTTGCATTAACCCTTTCCCAAACAAGACCAGGCCCCGGTTTCTCGAAAAAAATTAAGTACAATCTCATGCTCAAATCTGAGTACCGCGCTCAAATCGCACGAAATCCACGTGAACTTCAATCGAATACCCTTCAACGTTGGAGAGTATTTCTTTGAAGTTGAGCATGTTCTCATGAGAATATACTTAAATTTTTTTGAGAAACCGGGGCCAGGTCTTGACCTTATAGCTTGTAGAAAAGGCTTGGGAAAATATTGATACAAAAGAAGAAACTGCTGATAACCAGCAGTTTCTCCATTTGTCTCAATATTTTCTGTGTTATATTGTACAAAATTCCTTGATTTTTAACATCAATGTTGTTGTCTACAGCAGCTTTTAAAGGACTGCCCTAGAATTTTGCCGTTTGGGAAAGGGTTAATGATCAATAGTCTAAACAAATGAAAACTTGTGATCATTGGATGGTTAATTGGACAGTACTTAATTCTGCAATCAATAATTTATCAATAAAATTTCTTCATGTTGGTGCATCTAATCATCGTATGTGAATACATTGTATTAAAAGAAGACATGGGATGTCAGAGGACAGCATATCGTCGTATGTTGATTCTGGCGATTTCCAAAGTACAAACTTGTGTGCCTAGTTAAAGACAATTCTTGCAGTTTTTGAGATATTTTACTGATCAGTAGTAATGACAAATCATTTGTGAACAATAAGTCCAAATTTCAAGTAAAACATTTCAGTTTGGGAAAAGTTATTGCACTTTTTTCCCTCCCCTTTAAAGATTTTCAAAAACGAGATACGGGGTTTTGCATTTACAACGACAATATTATACTATCAAGTTCTAGATAAACAAGAGCCGTCATAGACGGATTATGCTCCCCGAATAAGTGTTTGTCACAAAATAAAAATCATCATACATTAAGCCCCCTTTTCCCATAACAGATTTTTTGTACATACATTATTTATATAATATGGTCTAGAACATCTCATTTATCACAAAAGTACAAAATTTCATTAAATTCTACCTATTGGATGAAGAGAAATTGGAGAAAATCTAATTTATACATTAAGGCCCCTTTTTCCATGACGCAGCCTCAAATCAACAAACGGAAGAAAAGATCCCTAGGGATTATCCCTGAAAGTTCACATGTGAAGTTTCGTTGAATTTGGTCCAAGGGTTGCTGAGGTATGGCTGTGGACGGACGGACGGACAAATTATCATACATTAAGCCCCCTTTTCCCATAACAGATTTTTTGTACACACATTATTTATATAATAGGGTCTAGAACATCTCATTTATCACAAAAGTAAAAAATTTCATTAAATTCTGCCCATTGGATGAAGAGAAATTGGAGAAAATCTAATTTTTACATTAAGGCCCCTTTTTCCATGACACAGCCTCAAATCAACAAACGGAGAAAAAGGTCCCTAGGGATTATCCCTGGGAGTTCACATGTGAAGTTTCGTTGAATTTGGTCCAAGGGTTGCTGAGATATGGCTGTGGACGGACGGACGGACGGACACAAAGACGGACACACGGACGGACGGACAGCATGGCGACTATATGCTCCCCCGAAATTTTTTCGGGGAGCATAATAAAACAGCTGAGTCATAAAGGGACACAATTCTTCTTAAATGCTTGTTAGAGTTATTGGACTCAGTCTTGGTCTAAAACCCTGTGTCATTGTTACACATAAATGTGCAAAATTTTGAACACACAGCATCAGTAGAAATGCAGATTTTGAAACAAGTGCATCAGAATGACAGATAAAAGGGCCTATTAAGACATTCTAATTTATTTCAAATCCGAACCAGACCCATACTATATTCTAGTATGGAGGGGCTAAAGTACCCGTGTCTGAGCAAATTTTTGGCCAACTTTTGAGGGCCCCCCTTTAGCCCCCTGGCCAGCATACCCTATGTTATGAATACTCATTTGAATCCTCTCAACATTTTTGTGTGATTTTGTGTATGTTATAATGTAAGAAATAAGGATAGGAAATGCTTCTTTTCAATTCAGTGTTTTTAACCCTTTCCCAAACAAGACCTGGGCCCTGTATTACTAAACATCTTACGATCAAGTTTTTGTGTAAACTGTGTAACAAGACATCTGATTGCACGAGAAATCCGACTGAGCCAATCAGGGCTGTTGATACAAGTAATTACGCAAAAATCAAACATATGATCGTTAGTAATACGGGCCCCTGGTTTTGACGTCCCTAGTAGAAAAGGCTTGGGAAAACATTGAGACAAAACTGCTGATAACCAGCAGTTTCTCCTTTTGTCTCAATATTTTCCTTACTATATCATACACAAATCTTCTCTTTATCAACAAGCAATTTGTTGTGTGCAGGAACTTTTAAATTGGACAACCTTAAACTTTTGCTGTTTGGGAAAGGGTTAAAAGATTTTTAACTTTTGCTGTTTGGGAAAGGGTTAAAAGATTTTTCTATCAGGAAGTCACAACCAGTACATGTTCGGCAAAAGGTTTCAAATAATTGCATGGAATACGCCAGGGAGTTATGCAACTTTCCCCATCATAAATGCATCAACATTTATCATGAAGATGAATCTAAAAGATAGAAATTCTATAAAATTTTAAACTGCAGGAAAAGTCTATTAAATAATTTTTGATTTCTCTACATTTCAAAAAGCAAAGTTTTATACTTGACACTAAAAGTGCATTAATGTCATGTTGTGTTTGCCTAAATTTTTTGCTAGGGACATCAAAATCAGTATTTTGAAGGAAGCTAGTCCCAACTAGAATCATGGAATGTTGTTTAACAAAGATTTATCATTTTTCCACACAAAACATAGTTTTGAAGTTCTCAAAGAAAATGCTTGTCAGATGGAAAAACATTGATGCAAAAGAACGCTGATATTCAGTAATTTCTTCTTTTGCCTCAATATTTTCTATGCTATATTGGTCATGAATTCAATTTTGTAGTCTACAGCAACTTTCAAACCTGAATAGTAAAAAAGTTTCGCAGTTTGGGAAAGGTTTAAGAGAATCTATAAACCACATGCAAGTTTTACAAACCAACTGATGCACCAGGCTGGCAAACTTACAAACAATTACAAAGTTTGACATTCAACCTTTCAAAGTCTAGAAATAAATTGTTTGCTGTTTCAAATGTTTTAGACCTTTTACCAAATGGTAAACAATTGTACTGTTTAATTTGAAAATTGCTTTACACTGAGGAATTGACCCAAACCAAATTGTAAGCTTGCGCAAGCTAGCTTTATAGATTGCCACAACTAAAGTAGATCACATGAGCGAGTGCAAGCATAAATCATTAAGACTAGATGCTAGCAAGCCCATGCTTGTAAAGCAGGGTAGCATATTATGCTTGCAACATGCCAGCAATCCTGCACAGTTTGTTTGTATTGCAGTTTTTTACACTTAAATCCCAGTCTAGTTTATGGTTGACTTCCAGTCTAATAAATTGAAGTCACTTCCTGTTTGTTTAAAAATAGGAGGGAACATCATAATTTGAATGTCCAAGATTTCTAAAAGATTCATCTTTTTATCAGAATTTCCACCTACATAATTAATCAAAAGAATTTTGGTCTTATTAATAGGAACTAGTTACAGTAAGGCAATGATACTCCAGTTTCCAATATTTCCCCTGCGAAAAAAGTTCATGAAGTTTACGAACATTGATGGACTTTTTATGAACTTCATGAAAATTGCATGAACTAACATTAAAAATTCATGAACATCCAGTTTCATTAATTCAAAGTTCATGAACTTTTTACGAAGTTAATGAACTTTGTTAAACATTTAAGAACTTCATGAATAAAAACGTTCATGAACTTTCAATTTCGTAAATTCATAGTTCATGAACTTTTCACAAACATTTTGAAAATTGTTGAACTTATTATGTGTAGTTCATGAACCTCCATTTGCAGGGTTCTTGAACCTGCAATATATTCTAGAGGCTGTCATAGTTTAGGTTGTGCCAGTTTCCTTTGTTTTTAGAGCTTCCAAAAATATGCCATAGTTGTGCAAAATGTGAAAGAATGAGTTTATTTTCATTATTTCATACATTGCACATTTGAAGTTTTGCTTACAAACATAATATTAGAGATAATGAATATTCTACTGTCAGAAAATCTGCATTTAAAGAAACAAAATAAATCTGCATTTTATTAAAAAGTTCCTGAAGAAGTTAACCATTTCATGGATAGATAACTTATGTTGCTTACTAAAATCAACAATTATAAAAAGTACCAATTCACAAACTATTAGCCAGGCTGTTTCAACCCCGACAAAGCAGTTTTGCATATATTTAAATTTCAATGATTTTGGAAATGGATGGAGAAATCAATAAGCTGTAGAAAGAACAGTTTAGCTGCTGACTAAATTATTTAAATGATTGCTAAACGACTGACTAAGGTCTATTTCTAGCTAACCTTCTGCTAGCTACTTTTGTGATCATCCAGTGTCTATTAACCAGTGTTTGTGACAAGAAATCTTTGAACCTAAACAGAATTATAAATTGGCTTTGAAATGAATTTATTCTATCAAGTTCAAGAAGTGCTTAAAAAGTTCTAGAACTTATCTATAAAGTGCATTTAGGTTAAACTTCAAAGTCAAGGTCACAAGGTCAAAGGTCATGGTCTTAAATGAAAAGTCTTAGCATAATATATCCATGTGTGAAATGGTACAGCTGTATTTCATATAGTTCACAAGATACAGAATTAACTGGGTGAAATCAGACCTCCCAGTCTAATTTTATTCCCGTTTCCAGTCTATTACACAACATCACTTCCTGTTTATAAGAGATTTGGAGGGAATTTGCTTGTCTGACTTTTTTTTTCAAAAAATTTGTTTATTGTCATAATTTACATTTGTATTGAAGAATTATCAGGAGATTAAGATCGAAGCCCACTGAACAGTTAGACCAAGTAAAGCAACATTGGTGAGTGTTCTTTTGACTAAATTTAACAAATTTAAATGTTCAGTAAAAAACTTCAGGTTTTACAATTCCCCACCCACATATTGTGTAGTAAATAACATAGTTCATGAAGTTATGATGAACGTTCATGAAACACAAAACTTGCAAGAAGTTCTTGAACTTTTGTTCTTGAAATTCAGAAGTTCTTGAACTTTTGTACGTGAACTTCAGTGGTTTGTGAACATGCTGTTTCATGAACTTGACTGACTAATTCACGAAATTCCGAAGTTCAAGAACAAAAGTTCAAGAACTTCTTGAAATTCATGAAAGGCAAATTTTGCGTTTCATGAATGTTCTACAAAAATTCATGAACTTTTTCGCAGGGGTTGTTCCTAGAGATTAAATATGTATAGGTGAAAAATATACAGATTGGATTTTAATGAACTTGATACAAATTTTCGATGAGCAGAACCAATCTACCAATTCAGGTTGAGCAATTCATATATTTCTAAACTGTACTTTTTACCCTATGCATGTTAGACCGGCTAGCAAGCGCCCCTTTAAATATTGTCAAATGATGATGACCAGTGAAGTGCAACTTGAGTGCTCCATCAATGCATATCTATTTTGTGTGAAACAATTTCTTCCTAGTCAAGTGGCTGTTGGAAAATGTCACATTCCATCAAAAACCTCGTAACTGCAGCTTTATTCAAGCTGCAGTTACGAGGTTTTTGTTGAAAAGCGATGATAAGCATAATTGCTTGTACTTAAACTTTGCACATTCAGTCGGAACTGTTTTACATTCATCTCTGATTGTCAAAGCTATTGATTCTCATTGTCATCAATAATAAAAGAGAAAGTTCAACTGAAAATTGTTGCTTGACTGGGTATGACGCCATACATAATGATTTTCTAGTGAAATTATAGTGGCTGAAGTACCAATTATGTGTCCTGTCATTTCTCACACCAGTCAACCCTTTCCCAAACAAAACCTGTTTTAAACATCCGTAATTCAATAGGATTGAGGAAAGATTGAGGCAAAAGAAGAAAATGCTGATAACCAGCATTTTCTCTTTTTGTCTCAATATTTTCTGATCTATGATCAGACACAAATTCCCTTTCCATTTACTTTAATGTTGTCATCTGTGGCAGCTTTCAAGTCAGACCAACCCAAAGTTTTGTCATTTGGGAAATGGTTAAATTTTTCTCAGAAAAAATGGTAATTTTTGACTGGTATAAAGTCAAAAGCTTTGAAACAGGAAAACATCAATGTAACAAAGAAATTATGTAAGTTATAGTGTATAATAACCTGATTCCTTTTGCCCGCTTATTTTACAATAGCACCAAAACTAAGATTGGATTGAATGGAGTCTTACACCCCATTCAACTACTAAGGTTATTTCGAGACGGGACCTCCGCTTAAAATCTCATCCGAAAGACTAGAAAAACGGGGGATCTAACCAGCGACTCCTGTATTTTAAGTCCACTGCACCACTTCCGCCCCTACCAAAACTAAGAAGAGATTGCCATAGGGACAGACAGACAGATAATATACACCCACCTTTGGCAGCACATAAAAACATCAGGAGGAAAGGAGGAAATACAAATCCATTGACTATGATAGACACCACCAGAAAACTGCACAATATTTGACAACAAATCTGAGCTGCAAAATTGCTTATCCCGTTGGCAGCAATATGGCTCTTGTCAAATGTAAGACAGGATGTTGGCAAAGCTGTATTACCAATTTTCATGATGAGTGACATATTATTGTGATGTGTTATCATGTCCATTAATTTGGGTTGAGAAAAAAAGATTACCTGTAAGCCATTTTCCCTGTATTTCATGCTGTGGATTACGACACTCGAGTCTTTGAACAACTTTGAAAGGCATAGGAAAGACTGCTAATAACACACATTTTCTCCTTTGCCTTCAATATTTTCTATGCATTATCTTGCAGATTTTGCATTTCCAATGTACCTGGTACCTGGTACATCAGATTTGTCAGATGCAACAATTTTTCATTTGGACAGCTAGCAAAGAAATTGTTATTTAGGAAAAGTTTAAAATTTCTGTTACCTCACCAAGGATATAAGCCACAACCAAAAAGCCAATTCAAGTCATGTTACTCTTTCGCAAGATGACAGACATTTCCTCAAAGATAAAATCAATGTTCTCACATTAAGACTAAAACTCCATCTGTAAGTCGTAATTACGACATTTTTATGCTCCCCGAAAAAATTTCGGGGGAGCATATAGTCGCCATGCTGTTCGTCCGTGTGTCCGTGTGTCCCTCCGTCCGTCCACAGCCATATCTCAGCAACCCTTGGACCAAATTCAATGAAACTTCAAATGTGAACTCCCTGGGTCAATACCTAGGAACCTTTTTCTCCCTTTGTATATTTAAGGCTGCGTCATGGAAAAAGGGGCCTTAGTGTAAAAATTAGTTTTTCTCTTATTTCTCTTCATCTAATGGGCAGAATTTAATGAAATTTTGTGCTCATGTAAAAAATAGGATGTTCTAGACCATATTCTATAAATAATGTGGGTACAAAAAAGATGTCATGGGAAAAGGGGGCTTAATGTATGATAGTTTTTATTTTGTGACAAACACTTATTATGGGAGCATAATCCGTCTGTGACGACTCTTGTTAAATGTAGCTGTTGGTTTGCTGCCTTATCATTATATAGATTTCAATGTCCCCAAATATAAGGCCCTTGACCCGTCCCCTAACCTTGAAAATAGGCCTGCTGCTGTTCGGGAAAGGGCTAAGACATGTATTGCCATGCTACTGCAAAGATGACAGACATTTCCTCAAAGATAAAATCAATGATCTTACACTTGCATCCAAGTCTGGAACTTTTCATGAAACACTGATTTGGGAAAAGAAGCGTGAAAATAGGAATGCTGAAATGACTGAATATCTGTTTCTCGAAAGAAATTAAGCATATTCTCATGAGAACATGCTCAACTTCAAAGGGATACTCTCCAACGTTGAAGGGTATTCGATTGAAGTTCACGTGCGATTTGACCATGGTGCTCAGATTTTAGCATGAGAACGTACTTAAGTTTTTTCGAGAAACTGGGGCCTGGTTTCGACACCCCTATTAGAAAAGGATTTGAAAAACACTGAGACAAATAGAAAAATTGCTGAAAATCAGCAATTTCTCCATTTGTCTCAGTATTTCCTACAACATATTACACTAAAACTTCTGTCTTTTGTCATTTGGTAAAGGTTAAATATTAAAATTTTAATATTAAGCCATACTACAAAATAACAAAATCTAACCCTTTCCCAAACAAGACCGGATTTTGACCTCCCTAATAGAAAAGGCATGGGAAAACATTGATGGCAAAAGAAGAAACTGCTGATAACCAGCAGTTTCTCCTTTTGTCTCAATATTTTCTTAGCTATATTGTACACAAATCCTTTCTTTTTCAATGTCCATTTTGTCATCTGCAGTAACTTTCAAATTGGACCACCGTAAAATTTTGTCATTTGGGAAAGGGTTAATGTTGTCCCAGACAAAATCAATGTTGTCACACTATAGCATGTCTAGAACTTTGTCCTACCAGTGAAAACAAGCTGAAAGCAAGAGTGCCAGGGGACTAATGATACATGCTTTGTCACTTTTCATCGAAAATCCCCAAGCGAAAAATTAATGTAAGTTCAAGAACTGTTCTAAAATGTTAAATGGCACTTCTAAAACTGTTCTAGAACGTTGAATGGCACTTCTACAACTGTTCTAGAATGTTGAATGGCACTTCTAGAACTGTTCTAGAACAGTTATAGAAGTGCCATTTAATTATTCTATAACATTCTAGAACAGTTCTAGAACTAGAAATGCATTCTTGAAGTTTTTTCGCAGGGGTTTGTAACTGCAGCTTGTTTTAAGCTGCAGTTACAAGATTTTTGTTGAAAAGCAGCAAAATAGATAATGCTGCCACATAGTTTAGTCATTTGGGAAGGGGCTCATAATGCCATGTTACTGCATGGAATGAAAGACATTTTTCCACCAAGATTAAGTCAATGTTCTCACACTTAGCAAGTCCCGAAAATCGTCTTAAAATAAGACATGTGAAAACAAGCTGAAAATTGCATCTGTTGCAGTAATATCTGTATTCATAACCAATTTATGAAATTGACAATAATTCAAGGGGAGATAATTCATAAACCTCTCCAAAACAAGCCCCTACATTGCTATTCTCACGGTGGATAATCACTTGATACAATATTTTCAGAAAATCTTCAATAATTTTGTAAATACTGGACCAATTTCAATTCGGTTTGAAGCAGAGAATGTAGACAGACGTTACGCATTAGATGGGCGTAGTTGATTTTTGAAAAATCAACTGATAAAAAAGTTATTGGAGATAAACCAAAATTTTGGTTTATCTTCAATAACTTTTTTATCAGTTGATTTTTCAAAAATCCAATACGTCCAGATTATTCCTGACATTTTTCCACCTTCTCTGCTTCGAACCGAATTCAAATTGATCAATTATCAGTTATCAGTTATTGAAGATTATCTGAAATTCTAAGTCACGTGATTATACACCATGATTCTTTGGAATTTTAAATTAGAAAACCTTGAAGAAGATATATGGAACTGTCAACTAGTGACATGGCATTACTAATTTCTTCTTATCTTTCATTCTTAAATCAATTAACTTTGAAGAAAACTACTGATAAAATCTGAGTCTTACCTATGGAATAGTATAGCACCTGGAAGCCGTCTGTATATAAAGATTAATCCAGATTCTCAGCCAAATCACAATGTCACTCAATCAAAAATTCCTTCACTTATTATCTTTATCAAATCTCGCTTTTAATCATTTCATTAAGCAGTTATTCAAGTTTAAAGGTAATTGAATTTAATTCAAAAGTAATATCATTACAGTCACTGAAAATATTCCCTTCTACAGAAACAGCCG
This sequence comes from Fragum sueziense, assembly GCA_963680895.1. Taxonomy (NCBI): domain Eukaryota; kingdom Metazoa; phylum Mollusca; class Bivalvia; order Cardiida; family Cardiidae; genus Fragum; species Fragum sueziense. The sequence goes on from OY804608.1 coordinate 8,506,650, forward strand.
AGTGTTGCATGACAAGTCAATATTCTCAGTACATTTTCTGTTAACAAGCAAGGAGTTTGCATGCCAAAATTCCACAATGCTTGCTGGTTTTTGTCTAGAACATACACAATAGTTGTTTAATTACATTACGGCAATTGTGGATGGCAACTGTATTTTCCTGTTTAACACTTCCCACACAATTTAGAAGCCTTTCCAGAAAAGGGCTGTGGAAAACATTGCAGAAAATGAAGAAATTGCTTGTTACAAGCAATTTCTTCATTGTCTACAATGTATTCTACCATAAAAGTTGTACGATTTCAAAATATCCTCAAATCTAGAACATTGTCTACATCTTCTTTCAATTTGTACCACTCCAAATTTTTGCTGTCTCAGGTAATGGGTCAACCGTTTCACAAACAATGAATGATTTCAATGGTGATATTGGGCTAAAAAACTTGATAGGAAGAGAAGAAATTGCTCATACACTTTTTTGTCAAGTAGTTTGCATGCCAAAATTCCACAATACTTGCTGGTTTTTGTCTAGAACATACACAATAGATGTTTACATTACGGTACATTATGGCAATTGTGGATGGCAGTTGTATTTTCCTGTTAACCCATTACCAGATGGCAAAATTTTAGGCTGGTCCAAATTCAAAGATGTCGCAGACGACAATCTGAAGTAAATGAAATTTTACATATTTTATTTAATCTTTCAGGGTAGAAAACATTGTGGCAAATGAAGAAATTGCTTGTCACAAGCAATTTCTTCATTTTTCACAATGTTTTTCAAAAACCTTCATCCTGTGAGGCATCAAAGCATCATTATGCAGGAATGTGTTAATAATTTGACAAACGATGAATGGTGATCAAAAACTTGATTGAAAGAGGAGAAATTGATCATATAAGCAGCACAATGCATGCCAAAATTGCACAATGCTTGCTGGTTTTGGTCTAGAACATACACAATAGTTGTTTAATTACACTAGGCAATTGTGGATGGCAATTGTATTTTCCTGTTATCTACATTCCAATTTTTTTAAAGCAATTTTCAATATGAAAGCTGCTGAAGACACCAAAATGCAAGTTGATATAGAAAAGATTCAAGTATAATATAGCGCAGAAAATATTGAGGCCAAAGGAGAAAATGCTGGTTATCAGCATTTTCTTCTTTTGCCTCAATATTTTCCCATGTTTTGCATACTAAAGATATCTAAACCTGGTATTGTTCAAGGAAAGGCTTAACAAGCAAGCAGATTGCATGCCAAAATTCAGCAATACTTGTTGGTTTTTGTCTATATTGTGGATGGCAATTGCTGTATTTTCCTGTTACCCATTTCCTACACAATAATTGATTTTAATGGCAATATTGGGCTCAAAAACTTGATAGGAAGAGAAGAAATTGCTCATACACTTTTTTCTCAATTGCAATGCATGCCAAAATTCCACAATGCTTCCTGGTTTTTCTCTTGAACATACACAATAGATGTTTAATTACATTATGAAGTTGTGGATGGCAATTGTATTTTCCTGTTAACCCATTACCAGATGGCAAAATTTTAGGCTGGTCCAAATTCAAAGATGTTGCAGACTGCAATCTTGAGTAAATGAAATTTTACATATTTTGGTCTTTCAGGGTAGAAAACATTGTGGCAAATGAAGAAATTGCTTGTCACAAGCAATTTCTTCATTTTTCACAATGTTTTCAAAAGCCTTTATCCTGTGGGGCATCAAAGCATCAATATGCAAGAATGGGTTAATAATTTGACATTGACAAACGATGAATGATGATCAAAAACTTGATTGAAAGACAAGAAATTGATCATAGGCAGCATAATGAATGCCAAAATTCCACAATGTTTGCAGGTTTTTGTCTAGAACATACACAATAGATGTCAATTGTGGATGGCAATTGTATTTCCCTGTTTACCACTTCCCACACAATTTAGAAGCCTTTCAAGAAAAACAAAGAGCTTCGCAAAGCGGCGCATATACGCCCGAGAGGGCTTGTCAGTAAAATTGGACATTTTTTCGATTCAAGGGCAGATAATTCAAATATGAAAAGTTATCAAAATTTTGTTTGCACAACCAGACATCATAAAGATTCATTGTGGCTAGTTTGATTAAATTCCGGTTGAAACTGTAGGAGAAAATGGGCATTTTTTTCTTAAATTCAAGGGCAGATAATTCACGAACGAAAACAGAAATCTAAATTCCGTAAGCGGTATGCACAACTAGACACCATGGAGATTCATTGTGGCAAGTTTGATCAAATTCTGACAAAAACTGTAGGAGGAGTTGCGCACACAAGAAAATGGGCATTTTTTTAATTCAAGGGCAGATAATTCAAGAACGAAAATAGTTAATTGAATTCCGTAAGCGGTATGCACAACTAGACACCATGGAGATTCATTGTGGCAAGTTTGATCAAATTCCGATAACAACTGTAGGAGGGGTTGCCCACACAAGAAATTGCTAACGGACGGACGGACAGACGGACAGACAGACGAGCGGGGCCATAACATAATACGACCCTTCGGGCGTATAAAAAAGGCTTTGGAAAACATTGCAGAAAATGAAGAAATTGCTTGTCGCAAGCAATTTCTTCATTTTCTACAATGTATTCTACCATAAAAGTTGTACAATTTCAAAATATCCTCAAATCTAGAATGTTGTCTACATCTTCTTTCAATTTGGACCACTCCAATTTTTTGCTGTCTGGTAATAGGTTAACCATTTCCTACACAATGAATGGTTTCGATAGTGTTATTGGGCTCAAAAATTTGATTAAAAGAGAAGAAACAGCTCACAATCTTCTCTTTCTAAATCACAATGCATGCCAAAATTGCTCAATGCTTGCTGTTTTTTGTCTAGAACATACACAATAGTTGTTTAATTACATTATTGCAGTTGTGGATGGCAATTGTATTTTCCTGTTACCCATTTCCTACACAAAAATTGATTTTGATTGTAATATTGGGCTCAAAAATTTGATTTTAAGAAAAGAAATAGCTCACAAGCTTCTTTTTCTAAATCGCAATGCATGCCAAAATTGCACAATGCTTGCTGGTTTTTGTCTAGAACATACACAATAGATGTTTAATTACATTATTGCAGTTGTGGATGGCAATTGTATTTTCCTGTTACCCATTTCCTACGCAATGAATGATTTTGATTGTAATATTGAGCTCAAAAACTTGATTGTAAGAGAAGAAATAGCTAACAAACTTTTTTTTCTAAATCGCAATGCATGCCAAAATTCCACAATGCTTGCTGGTTTTTGTCTAGAACATACACAATAGATGTTTAATTACATTATGACAGTTGTGGATGGCAATTGTATTTTCCTGTTTACCCATTACCAGATGACAAATTTTTAGGCTGGTCCAAATTCAAAGATGTTGCAGACGACAATCTTAAGTAAATGAAATTTTACATATTTTTGGTCTTTCAGGGTAGAAAACATTGTCGCAAATGAAGAAATTGCTTGTCACAAGCAATTTCTTCATTTTTCACAATGTTTTCAAAAGCCTTTATCCTGTGGGACATCATGCAAAGCATCATTATGCAGGAATGTGTTAATTATTTGATAAACGATGAAATTGGTGATCAAAAACTTGATTGAAAGAGGAAAAATTGATCATAGGCAGCATTATGCATGCCAAAATTGCACAATGCTTGGTGGTTTTTGTCTAGAACATACACAATAGTTGTTTAATTACATTAAGGCAGTAACTGTTGTGGATGGCAATTGTATTTTTTCTTGTTATCTACATTCCAATTTTTTTAAAGCAATTTTCAATATGAAAGCTGCTGAAGACACCAAAATGCATGTTGATATAGAAAAGATTCAAGTATAATATAGCACAGAAAATATTGAGGCCAAAGGAGAAAATGCTGGTTATCAGCATTTTCTTCTTTTGCCTCAATATTTTCCCACGTTTTGCATACTAAAGATATCTAAACCTGGTATTGTTCAAGGAAAGGCTTAACAAGCAAGCAGATTGCATGCCAAAATTCAGCAATACTTGTTGGTTTTTGTCTAGATTGTGGATGGCAATTGCTATATTTTCCTGTTACCCATTTCCTACACAATAATTGATTTTGATGGCAATATTGAGCTCAAAAACTTGATTGTAAGAGAAGAATTAGCTCACAAGCTTCTTTTTCTCAATCGCAATGCATGCCAAATTGCACAATGCTTGCTGGTTTTTGCCTAAAATGTGTACATGTATCAACACAATAGATGTTTCATCGATGCCATTATGACAGTTGTGCATGGCAATTGCATTTTCGTAGGTATCATTTCCCAAACAATATCACTGGACTCATCATTTTAAACATGTAGTTTGCATGCCAAAATTCCGCAATGCTTGCTGGTTTTTGCGTAAGAATATACACAATTGCATTATGGTAGTTGAGGCTGGCATGACAAGCAATAATAAATTACAGTCGACACTCGTTGTGTCGAAGTCAGAGGGGCCGTCAAAATACCTCGACATATCCGGAGTTCGAGTAAACCGATTTTGACCGGTTTTTGTTTGAACATCATTTGGCCTATTTGTTGCTAATCAAGTACGTTCATGATTGAAATATAGTAGGAAAAGGAAAGAAATTGCTCGAAACGAGCAATTTCTATCCTTTTCCTACTAAATTTCAATGGCTATATTTATTTTATAATAATTTTGTTTGAACTTTTTAAAATCCGTTGAAGAGGACGGGACCAAACATTCACTTCGACTTAAGCGGAAATTCGACTTATCCGATGTCGACATAACGAGTGTCGACTGTAGTTCGTTTCACACATTGTTTTCTAACCCAAAAAAATTCTTTAACTTGAAATTGCCGTCTGCAACACATTTCAATTTGAAACGAGCCAAAATTTTGCAGTCTGGTAATGTGATAATTAACCTTTTCCCAAACGACAAAATTTTAGGGTGGTCCAAATTCAAAGTTGCTGCAGACAACAAAATAGTTGTGAATAAACAAAGGATTTGTGTATATTTTAGCACAGAAAATATTGAGACAAAAGGAGAAACTGCTGGTTATCAGCAGTTTCTTCTTTTATCTAAATGTTTTCCCAAGCCTTTTATATAAGGGACATCAAAACCAGGTCTTGTTTGGGAAAGGGTTAATTAAAGTGTTCCAAAAAATCTTCCAGGAATTGGCTTCAGAAAACACCTGTAATAAGCTAATCTATAATAAGCTGATCTATAAATATTTATTCCTGGTTTGAATTAACCCTCTCCCAACAACAATGAAAAGTTATCGACAGGAAAAAGCAATTATTGCTGATAATCAGAGATTTTTCCTTTTCTCTCAATATTGTCTATGCTATAACATACTCATTTTACACTATTGACATCAATCAGCTTGCAGTCAGAAACTCCATTCAATTTGGATTTGTCTTGAATTTCATTGTTTTGGAAAGAGTTAATTCCTGCCTATCAAGTCATGTTTTTGTGATGAATCTAAGAAAAGCTGAAATGAATTGTGTTATCATTATAATTATGTCAAATGCTGGTATATATAATCAGCATTGTCTTCTTTTGGCTTAAGATATTCCAAAGCTTTTTGTTTTTGGGACATCAAAACCAAGGCTTAATTGTGTTTGGATAAGAGTCTTACTTGACATTTCCATAGAAAAATCATCCATTGAAGTACATAATAATTGCGGCAAAATCGCCTCAGGAAAATGACTCCAAATAGAAGATAAAATATTTTTGTATCACAAAATAATAATGTATCACAAAAAAAATATCAAATCCATTAGGAAACCTTACATAATTGTAGATTTCTAGACTTCTGAGATTTTGTATAGAATATTTATTAAAGCCAAATGGTTCTGAGATTTTACATCAATAATATAAATCCTTTACCTTGCAAGACCAGGCACCAGTTTCTCGAAAAAGTTTAGTACATTCTCAGACTCAAATCTGAGCACCATACTCAAATCACACGAAATCCACATGCACTTCAATCGAATACCCCTCAACCTTTGAGAGTATTCCATTGAAGTTGAGCATGTACTCATGAGTATGTACTTAAGTTTTTTCGAGAAACCAGGGCCAGGTTTCAACATCCCTTACAAAAAGAGCTTCAGGAAATATTGAAGCAAAACAAAAAATTGCTGATAACCATCACTTCTTATTTTGTCTCAATATTTTCTCTGCTATTATAAACAATATTTCATGCAAATGCGGTCATTCTAATCTTAGCATTCATTGCGTCTTTTTGTAACCATGCACAGCATTATACAAACTGTAGTTTAACCCTTTCCGAAACGACAAAATTTTAGGGCGGTCCTATTCAAAAGCTGCTGCAGATGACAATATTGGTGTTATTAAAGATAGAATTTGTGTAGAAAATAGCTAAGAAAATATTGAGACAAAAGGAGAAACTGCTGGTTATCAGCAGTTTCTTCTTTTGTCTCAATGTTTTCCCAAGCATGTTCTATGAGGGACCTCAAAACCAGGCCTTGTTTGGGAAAGAGTTAAATGTCTCAGTAAATGACCTGGCAGAGCATCTCTAGTTTGAGTTTATTGGGGTTTTACGCCGTTTTCAACTACCAGGGTCATATCGCGGCGGCTGGAGCACCTACCCATGGATTCCTGTTGTTTCTCAAACCAGTACTACCACAACACCCTTACCGAGCCTCCAGCTGCTCGCACACTTAGGTTAACGACTTCAAACCCATTGGTGGGTGATAATTTTGTCAGAAAGGGTATTAGCCACGGCCGGGTATCGAACCCGGGACCTCTCGTATGAGGGTCAGATGCGCTACCAACTGCACTAAGGCCGCGGCAAGGAGAGCATCTCTAGACTAGCTATTAGCTAGAGATGCTCTGCTCTGCCAGGTCATATACCGAGACCTAGATGCTACATTTTTTAGTGTGACCAACTAATCACTGTACTATTTTTCGAACACAAACTCACATCATATTACACAGAATACAAATCCATTAGAAGTTCCTCACTGATTTAAGTGACAGGCTAAACAGGGTGACATTTTCAACATTCTAAGGTAACCACTATCACGGTGGATAATCACATGATACAATATATTCAGAAAATCTTCAATAACTTTGTAAATACTGAATCGATTTGAATTCGGTTTGAAGCAGTGAATGTGGACAGACGTCACGCATTAGATGGACGTGGTTGATTTTGAAAAAAATCACCTGATAAAAAAGTTATTGAAGATAAACCAAAATTTTGGTTTATCTTCAATAATTTTTTTATCAGTTGATTTTTCAAAAATCCAACACGTATAGCTTATTCCTGGCATTTCCCCACCTTCTCTGCTTCAAACCAAATTCAAATTGGTCAAGTATTGAAAAAGATATTGAAGATTATCGGAAATTCTGAGTCACGAGATTATACACCGTGACTATATTGATTTTAAAAAAGTCCTAACTACCAGGTCATAAGCTAAGTGTTCTACCTACTTTTTGGACCAATGAAATTGCAGTATATTTTAAAATTTCGCCACCCTATTTTGCATAAACGTGCTGCCGTCTAATTTATGTGACGTGTATAGATAGCCGCGCCTAGTCTCCAATATGAACCCCTAGCGAACACTAAGTCAGATAGAGTCTGTATAGCAGATTCTACGCGATATAAACATTCAATGCATGCACTGTGCGCATTAATGTTTATTTCGTCTAAAATCCACAGCCTCTATCTAATACAAAGACTGTGTTTTTTTGTTTGTTTTTTTGCCACGATTTTAGCTCATTTATAGTTCTCTATTGTCACTTTTAAACAAAAACCTCATAACTGCAGCAACAAGTTACAGTTACGAGGTTTTTGTTAAACCCAATACTGCACAGTGACGCCTTCTGACTCCCTTACAAGAAAATGCCCAGGAAAACATCGTGAAAAATGAAGAAATTGCTTGTGACAAGCATTTCTTCATTTTCCACAATGTTTTCTAACCCAAAATGTGCAGATTCTTAAATTTTCATCAACTTGAAAATGTCGTCTGCAACATTTTTCAAATTGGAACAGTCCAAAATTTTGTCGTCTGGTAATGGATTAAAAGCATTGATATATAGGAATACAAAAGAAAAGATGACAAAAGATGACTACAAAAGAAGCAATTGCTATTTGCTTTTTTCCAACACAAATTCACGCTATTTTACACAGAATACAAATCCATTAGCGGTCCCCTCACTGATTTAAGTGACAGGCTAAATAGGGTGACATTTTCCACATTCCCAGTTGCCAGCTATATTGACTTTCTTGCCAAGTCATTAAAGCTTTTGAAAAAAAAGCTTTCTTTGCAATGTTGGGAATACAGCTTTGCTGGTCTGTTGCCACTCTTATGGTTCTTATAATCAGAAACCAAAATCATGTCAGAAGTAGAACTTGCTCAAAGGCCTTTCTTGTTGACTTTTCATATTCCTGAATCTAATCAGAATTTGCATGTCCTGCAGAGAGTTCCAATGGCTGAGACAGACAAACAAATTAATTGTTTTTTTTATCCTGAGAATTATGTCTTCTAAGCAAAAAGTAAACCAAAACCCAAAATGTTAAGTTATAATGAACAATCTTGTTATCATACACGGTGGGTAATCATGTGATTGAAAATTTTAAAAAATCTTCAATATTTCTGTTGATTCTTGACCAATTGAATTCGGTTCGAAGCAGAAGGTGGGAAAATGCCAGGAATTAGCTGGACGTGAGCTGATAAAAAAGTTTTTGAAGATCAACCAAATTTTGGTTGATCTTCAATAACTTATCTATCAGCTGATCCTTCAAAAATCCTACATGTTCATCTAATTTGTGACATATGCCCATCGTCTCGGCTTCAAACTTAATTGAAATTGGTCCCATATTAACACAATTATTGAAGATTTTCTGAAATTGTTGTATCACGTGATTATCCACTGTGTTATATGTCATCATGTATCACAGCTAGAAAGCTGAATAAAGACTATAAAAAGACAGCTTAATAACATTCCTAGCCATTAAAGGCTTAAGAAGAGCTCTCTCTTTTCCAAGTAATCATTCTATATTAACCTTCTCCATCTGTAGAACATGACCCTTTTCAATCTAACTCCATTCACTTATTACCATCTCAATGATTTCAAAACTAAAATCTCACTGGTGGTGAACTCGGCCAAAGCGATGGACGTTTTTCGCTACAACAAGGTATAGATAGACAACGACCTGTGAATGATCAAAGATCAGCGAGTCTAAATTGACGGGAGAAGAGGGATTTCGAATTATAAAAATATGTGACTCGAACCCGTCTCCCTGTAATAAATCGACGAAGAACTATCTGTATACAGCTACTGAACTCACACGGAATCGCGGACAGCACGCAATACCTATCATTGTTCGCTTTTATTCAGTGGAAAATAGGCACTCCTCCCTATTTACATGTATTGGAATATACTGTTACCTTTCATCGAGGCTCACGACTCGATGTCCATTTATACAGACTGATATTTTGCGTTTAAATGTGAGTTTAAAGATCTGATTGGATAGTTTTTCTAATAACAATGAATTTGTTCTAAAAATATGTATTGACAAACCGTTGGTGTTGTTATAAAATCTCGTAACTACGGCTTTATCGAAGCCGTAGTTAGGATATCTTATAACAACACCGACGGAATACAGGATCGCGAAAAAATGTCCCATGCCTTGGCCAAGTTCACCACCAGTGAATCTACAGTCAGTATGTGAACAAATATTCTATTTATCTATATATACTGCCTAACTCCCCTTTCGGGTATTACTGGCAGGTAACATTAACATTCGTTTTTGCAGCACAGAGTAGAGAAGTAAATGCATATCAAACATTTCCTCCTTCACCTTTTTCCTCAATGCTTTCATTGCTATAGCTTGGACATTATCCGTATTTGGTAATTATGATATTGTCATCTCCATGACATTTGGAATTGGAGTCCAGGACCACTCAAGATCTCATCTGTACTACTAAAGGACATCGTGCTAGCTTGTCAAACATACAAATAGGTAAAAAATAAATGAAATAGGTCAATTTTTATGGGTACATCGTTTCTGTCCATCAAAATATGGCTTCAAGGTCATTTTGACCTTCTTAGTCAAGTCTATAATCTTCTTATATCTACCCCAGATTTTCATTTCAATGTTCATGGAAGACTAGTCCTCATTAAAAGGGAAAACATTGGCGCCAGCACTAAAATTCTTTTCTTTCTGGTCCTAAGTAATGCAGTACACCACACAACTATGCAGAATCTGATTTTCCAAATGTTGCTGAAATGATGCCTGAAATATATAGCACTGGTCGCTTTAACCCTTTGAAATAGTAAACAGATGTAGTTATAGGAGGGTTTGATCTCCTACTAGTTTACTGTCTACTGAAAAACATGAAAAGTGAAATCTGTATATCATTGCTTTTCAACAAAAACCTCGTAACTGCAGCTTGTTTTAAGCTGCAGTTACAAGGTTTTTTGCTGAAAAGCGAGGATATTCCAGTGAGAACCTGTAGAATCTAAGATCTGCACGATTCACTTTATCTCAGTTAATTGGATAGAGAGAGCCTTAATTGGAAATTATAGGCATTTCTGGCAGTAAATTATGGGGCACCCTTGGGAAACGAAGCTAAATATAGAAACAACAACACATACTTGCACTATATATTGTCTAAGAAATTTCAGAACTTACCGTATGTTCTTTTGTTCAAAACCTCGTAACTACAGCTTGGTTTTGAACTTTGATTTTGCCCAGAAATTTAGGCACTTATCATACAGCATGCTGGACTGTTTTGACAAAAGTTGAATAGCCCATGGGTGCACTTGATAGCAAAAAAGCTTTGGATTTTAACCCATTACCAGACAACAGAATTTTTAGGAGGTCCAAATTCAAAGATGTTGCATACGACAATTTCGAAAGAATTGAATGAAACATTTTGTGTTCTTTTGTGGTAGAAAATATTGTGGAAAATGAAGAAAAAGCTTGTCACAAGCAAATTGAGATAAATGAAGAAAATTAATGATGAAGAAATAAATCTCCTTCCCCTTCCCCAATTCGTTCTAGGCTATAAAGTACCGTAAACATATCATTATGCTATAAAGTACCGTAAACATATCATTAATCTATCAATATAAAATTTAATCATCTGTAACAACTTAGAAACTGGACAAGTCTAAAATTTTGTTGTACGAAAAGGAGCCAAAAATTTCTACGAAATATTGTCTCTTGAAAGAGCCAGACAGAGCGTATAATACCTCGCTGCTTTTCAACAAAAATCTCGTAACTGCAGCTTAAAACAAGCTGCAGTTACGAGGATTTTGTTGAAAAGCGACGACACAATCCAGAAGAGAAATTTCACAAATTACAGCTCGAGGACAAAAACCAATTACCTTCTCAAGAAAATCTTTTATGCCAGCCATCCATAAGAACAGGGAGAATTTCTGACAGTTTTAACCCATTACCAGACAGTGATGTCTTTTGACTCCCTCACAAGAAAATGCTTGGGAAAACATTGTGGAAAATGAAGAAATTGCTTTTGACAAGCAATTTCCTCATTTCCCACAATGTTTTCTACCCCAAAAGACCGAAAAAAGCAAAAATTCGTCCACATGAAAGTGTCGTCTGCATGATCTTTGAAATTGAAACAGCCCAAATTTTTGTCGTTTGGGAAAGGGTTAAATGTCAAGACGATCTTTGACAATGACCCCCCCCCCCCCCCTGGAATTGGCCGAAACTTGAATTTTGACTATATAACTTTACATATTTAACACATTTTGAGGGCTTTGTCTCAAGAAAATCTTTTATGCCAGCCATCTATAAGAACAGGGGGAATTTCTGACAGTTTTAAATGTCAAGAGGATCTTTCACAGAGGAAAAGGTGACTTCATATAGTTCATACAGTTTTCGAGACCAGATGTACAATGTACATAAGCTAATTGAAGCTTCTAAAGGCCCTTTATTTTTTTTTTTTAATTTTTAGAGAAGAGGCAGTAAGGTTTACCTCACTTCTACCCACTCCATACAGCTGGGTAGACTGGGGCTGACATTTAAGTGTCTTGCCCAAAGACACACCTTACCCGAGTGGGACTCGAACTCGTAATCATCGGGCTACAAGTCGAGTGTGTTAACCAATGCGCCACTCCGGCTGTCAAATGTCTGTTTCCAACACAGAATAGATTTTGTGAGTATATTGTGCTAACAATAGACACAGTTATATATTATGTTTAGACAAAACCGATTACTTTCTCAAAAAAAAAAATTATGCAGTTAAAAATCTTTTTTTTTTGTGACGAAAAGGATAACTTTTGTACAAAATTATTGTCGTCTTGAAAGAGCCAGACAGAGCATATAATACATCACTGCGTTTCAACAAAAGCCTTGTAACTGCAGCTTGTACTAAGCTGCAGTTACGAGGATTTTGTTGAAAAGCGACGACAAAATCCAGAAGAGAAATTTCACAAATTACAGCTCGAGGACAAAAACCAATTACCTTCTCAAGAAAATCTTTTATGCCAGCCATCCATAAGAACAGGGGAAATTTCTGACAGTTTTAAATGTCAAGACAATCTTTGACACATGAAAAGGAGAGTCTTGTCTGTTTTGAGTTTCTATGCCATGACATTCAATATTGAAATATCCTGTCTTTATGACATCCCTTTGGCCCCCTGCAGCAACTTTCAGTTTGGAATATTGTCTAAATTTGTGTATTGCAGGAAAATGTCACCAGCTAATCCATAAGTCAGGAATTCTGACTGTTATAAACCCATTCCCATACCAGGGTTCTCCTCAGAATAATTTGAAGCCGTAGTGGCAAATTATAAGTATTGGTAAACCTTGAAAATCATTGTGTTCATGAATAAAAACATAATGGGAAAAGAAGAAATTGCTCAATTTGAGCAACTTCTTTTCTCATAATGTTTTTATAAAGAATTATTACATTTTGATTGATTATAATGCATTATTTATAAGTTTTTGACATGAAGTACCTCTTAATGTCTCTATTTGGTGACCATTTGAAGAAATTAAGCTGTAGGGGTAATTATGAAGCTGTAGGGGCAATACATTGATTTACATAAAGCTGTAGTGGGGCCGATACAGCTTATTAGGCTGGGGAGAACACTGCATACTCATATGGTGACCATTTGTAATGCTAAGTACTAAAGAAATTGATTAAGAAAATATTGAGGAAAATGAAGGAATTGCTTGTAAGAAGCAAATTATTCATTTTCCACATTTTTTTCCAACCAAAAAAGGAAATACTTAAAATTTAATCTAGATATACTAAAAATTCCCTATCCCAAATGACAAAATTTTGGTGGTCTACTAACTTTATAAGATGTAACATATTGAGACAACAAAATTGATTCTGATAAAGAAATTAAAAAAAAAGAACATTAATGAATAAAGAAATTTAAAAAAAAGAACATTAATTAAGCCCTGAAATATTGAGGCAAAAAGAGTCAATGCTGCTTACAGCATCATAGAGATTGCCATCTTGTTATAGAATTCTGACCATGAAAAAGATCTTCCTTAAATCCCTTTACCAAATAAAACCTTGTCTTGACATCCTTTGTAGAAAAGACTTAGAAAATATTGAAAAAAGAAGAAAAAAAAAACACGATTTTACCATTTTGTCTAAAATTAATGTTTTCTGTCTTTATCAACATTAATTTTGTCTTTCTTTAACACAATTTAATTCTAACCATTATAAATGTGTAATGTGTGAAAAGGGTTGAACAATTAAAAAATAACGATTCTTTTTGTTTAATTAAATCAGTGAATATAATTTTCTCTCCAAAATTTTATTTTGGTACGAAAAATATTGGGACGAAACGACAGACTGTTAAGTGACAACTTTTTCACTGTTTATGTCAAAATTCTGGACAATCACATTAAAGAGAAACAGAGTACTACTTACAAAATCCAAATGATTTCCTAAATCAACGATAAAACACTAAAATAAACAGACTTTTGTCGGAACAGTGTTTGCCATCTCTGATCGTCTAGGATTGGTCGTCGCTTGTAATCTCCCCTTATTGGTCTAAGGGAAGCAACTCGTATATCATCAATTCAAAAGTACTGTACGATTTGCTTCCCCTAGACCTAAAATATCGCCCGGAGTCATTTACACTCGAAAATGGTGCCCAGATCACATTCCCAAACATTCATTGACGCTTCTTGACGCACACAAGCTTGGAAAAGATTGAGACAAACGAAGAAAATGCTGATAACCAGCATCTTTTCCTTTCACCTCATGTTTGCTAACCAACATGATCCGATTTGTTGTCAGCTTTCAATTAACCCATTACCAAACAACACAATTTTAGCCTAGTCCAGACGACAATTTCCATTGAACAAAATTTAACATTTTTTGGTCTTTCTTGGCAGAAATCATAGTGGGAAATGAAGAAATTGCTTGTAACAAGCAATTTCTTCATTTTCCACAATGTTTTCCATAGCCTTTATTTTGTGGGGCGTCCAAAAGCGTCAATGTGTGGGAGAGGGTTAAAAAGATAATTGTCAATTTGTCAGCTTTTTGGCCGGCAGCACGAAACTCCCAAATCTACCCAAATCTACCCAAATCCAGTGGCGGATCCAGAATTTCTATGAGGGGGGTTCGGATTATATGCAAATAGGGGGTTTCGTTTTTCGAGTGTTGCACAATTTTGACTGAAATTCTGCATGAAAATGAAATAATCAGGCTACAGAGGGGGGTTCGTTCGAACCCCCCGAACCCCCCTTGGATCCGCCACTGAAATCTTACCCAAATCTAACCCAAATCTACCCAAATCTACCCAAATCTTACCCAAATCTACCCAAATCTAATGAGACTATTTCGAACATATTCCCGAAATTCATATGATCATAATGTTCTGTATTTGTGGAAATTAATTTTTGTGGAATTAGATCTAGATCTATTGTAGTTCTAGAATTGTCCTGAGCAAAGTAAGAATTCTTATATAACGAAGACAATATTGAGGCAAAATATGAAAATACCGGTTATCAGCATTTTGGTCTCTTGCCTCAGAGTATGTCTTTGTTTTGTTGTTATTGTTTTCTGTAAGGCACATAAAACTGGGTTCATTTGGGGAAAAAGGTTAGATTATTCTGACAATCATATCGGATTAACTGTTGTAACGATGATATCACAAACTTCTCAACCTGGATTAGATCGAGTAATTTGTCACAGCTTTTATAATTTACACCAATACGTGGGCCCAAGGTTGTGCTTCCCTCGAACTTGAGAATTTGTGTTTTTCTTGCGCCAAGGCAGTCGGCCACCCAGAAAACACAGGGAAAAATCAGGATCCGTGCTTGACACATAATAGATCTGGGGCCACAATACGGAAATATGTCCTTAACACTCTGACCTGTCACGCTTAAAGAGACCTTAGCGAATATCTAAAAATCAAAATGTTGAGAAACTGATCACGTTTTGCTTTAAATAACACCGACGATATTATTGTTAAGAAACATTTGTTTTCTTTTTTTCTGTAACTAAAAACTGGAATATATAGAACAGTTTGCTTGATTTGGGTAAGATATGGGTAGATTTGGGTAGATTTGGGTTAGATTTGGGTAGATTTGGGTAGATTTGGGTAGATTTGGGTAAGATTTGGGTAGATTTGGGTAGATTTGGGAATTTCGTGCCGCCCTTTTTGGCAAACGGATGAACAACAAACTCTTTGTCTCCAACTCCTTCAACCCACTGGAAAACATTTTTTCTTCAAATTTTCAAAATTGAAAGGAGTTTTCTGACATTGAATATATAATAGGCTAATGCTGCAAATAGTAGCCCGGCTAAAACTATCAAAAATGATATTTGGCTGCGGATATAGCCTACTTCAGGGATTTCCAAACGGTATGGATTTTCTTCATTTACCTCATTTTTAATACCTCTATAAAGACCTATCGCTGTTTCGACAAGAACGACGTTGAGAGAATACTTATATAGGCATACCGTTACGAAATCCCTGAAGTAGGCTAGGTGTTTCTGTCGTACATCCAGGATTTCTGTGAAGGGGGGGGGGGGGGGGTTCGAACATAGCCTAGCTAATAGGTTTTCCAACTATTAGGCTACATAATTTTTCTATTATATGTAGAAATGAAATAATTATACGCCAGGCCCTGAGTCAGGGGGGGGGGCTTGTTTGAAACCCCAACCCCTCTAAATCCGCCACCACGTGTTGTTACCAGTAGGCGAACAACGGTCAGATCCAAGTAGGGTTTAAACAAACCATCATTGGATCCATTTTTTATTCATAATCTCTTTTACAACCCGTCGTGCGTCTTTTTAAATCGTACGTTTTAAAACTCTGCAAAATCTCACGATTTATAAAGACGTACTACGGGTTGTAAGAGCGCCTCAAAATATTGTCCGGTCAATTCTTTGCTGCGTGCAGTCTGCGTCGTGGTTGCGTCCATCAAAATCGTACGTTGCACGTGCGTGCATCGCACGACTAAACGTACGTTTAACATATTCAAAAACCTCCCATGCACTACCGTCCAAGATGGCGTCGTCTTGATATAATTTCTATCATCCAGTCATGGATCATGTTTACAAATTATATAAGAATCTAATACAAACAACAGGAAACGCGATCTTAATTTTCAAGACAATTTTGCATGCGTTGTTTCGAATCTTGCAGGTGTAAGACACCTGCAAGATTCGAAACATCACATGCAAAATGACAGATGTTTTGGGGTTCAATGTCGTGTTGTTTCTATAGGTAACATTTGTAAACAAGTGTTATTAATATCGTGAGTGAAGTATAAAATGCTGATTGAGAGGGAGGCAATGTTTGGCTCTAGAAATTTCTATTTTAAACTGTCTCAGCATGTTTCAAAGCTTCCCTGCTATGAAGGATCTCAAATCAGTTCTTATTTGGAAAATGCTCAGAATTAAGCAGCTCTTTAAGTTTATCTTTATTCTGTTGAACCAGTTGACCATACAGTTCTGCGTCATCCATCAAATCTTTTTCTTTACAATACTTCTCAGCAAATTCACTTCTAGCAATGGTTACAATACATCGCATTATTTCCCTTGCTCTTTGGTCCTCTTCTTTAGTCATTCCGAGTAACGATTTCAGATCTCGGTCAATATTTACCATAACGCATTCAAAAACTTCACACGGACTACCGTCCAAGATGGCGTCGTCTTGATATAATTCCAGAAACTGAAGAAATGGCGCGCGTAGTAATACTTCGCTCTCTTCCGGATGCCGCGATAATTTCTGAATGTCCACGGCGTAAGTTGAGTACATTGTGGCAGTCGGCACGACTGATTTGTACATGTCTATGTATTCCTGTTTTACGCACACTACATGTATTTTATACAACATTGGTGTACGCGACTTGTCTCCGTTCTTGGCTTGCAGTTCTGTCATTCCTTTGATGAACTTCTTGGCTACTCGAATGTTTTTCGTTGACGAAATAAGCCCTGAAAAGAAACCATATGATACTTATAAATAACAAATGCGTTTAGGGTATTTCTAACAAAGAACAGTTTTTAAACATTATGTGAACCGGTGCAAAATAGTATTGTTTTTTTCTTCAAATTCTTATATTATTGTGGACAGTTTGAGTAAAGATGAATGTAAAGGCTATCTAATTGTTTGCTTTTATTTGCAATTACCGAGTTTTATCAACACAGCGAATTTTGATATAATTTTCAAATTTATCTTTTCTTTTACAAAATTTGGTTTCTACAGACAGTACTAATGGTGTCGCTGATATTTAAATGATATTTCTCATTTCTATAACTGTCGCTACTGATTTTAAATTTGTGCAAGGTACATTTTATTTATTATCACTTTATTGGTTTCTATTACGTGCTTGGTAGGCCTACAAACATTACCTAATGGGGTCGCTATATCTTTCGTGGATGAAAATGCCAACTGTGTTTTAAACATCTCTATTCCATCTGTTGTTGAATCAGCCCCCCCCGTATTACTCTCATTTGTTAAAGTCTATTACAAAAGTGATTTCGACAATCCTTTCCCAAACGAATCGCCATCAAGAGGAATAGTATTTTCTATTACAAAATCGATTGCCACAAATCTTACCTAAGGGTGTCGCTATATATCTTTCGTGGATGGGTAGAGTCAGCTGTGTTCGGAACATCTCTATTTCCTCTGACGTCACAGTCTGTCCCCTATAAACCACGCCCTCAAAATTCTGCTTGTCCGGATGCTTGAGAATGTAGTTATATATGTCAATATTTACAAGCTCGGTCAGAAAAAGAACCAGCCGGAGCCGCTCTTGTCCAGAAACAGAGTGTTGGTTCCTTGATATTTTGTTACACATTCCATATATCTTCTTATAGCCCTCAGTGGAGGTATAAATCTGAAAGCATGTGAAGGAAGAATCATAATTCGAAATATAAATAAGTCTATACATGTAACAAACCATTAAAAAGTCACAGACAAAAAGTCCTGTCCAAATTAATGTGCACTATAGGAGACAAGTGTTACAGAAATAAGACAAGTAAAAAATTGCTGTAATGTACAGCAAAATGAATTGTATCACGCTTAAAAAAATTATACCAAAGTAGTGAATAAAATGGTACAAGTGTCTGGTTAAGTCAACGTGCAGTGAAAACCGTAATAGGATTGCATGTCTGCATATGCTGGTGCTAGTCTATTTTTGTGTGTTCAGCCAGATTATACATTAATTAAACAACATAGGAGGGAAAGTAAGCAAATACAAAAGTGTTAAATGTTGCAGTTGAATAAATGGCGATTAAAATTAACTTAAACAAGAAAGGAAACCGAATATTTCAGCAAGGAATTAGGGCCAAGATGGTCCTGAATCGTTTCTCCGTGAAATTATTTTTTTTGGAAAAAAAAGAAGGAAAAAAGACACACACAAAAAAAAATTGAAAGTGCACCATAGTAACCACAGTTCACTATGAAATTATTTTTCGAAAAAATAAGAAAACAAAACAAAAAGAAAACAAAAACAATTCGAAAGGCTCCATGCAAGAAAGATTCTTGTTAGATTCCTATGTTAGAAGATTCCTGTTTGAATCTTGATTGAAACTGGCCTAGTAATTTTGGAGAAGTTTTCACATGTACGCACGCCGGAAACAGGACCGTGGCATAAGCCCCGCTAGCCTTTGGTCAGAATAGGTAAAATACTTTGATTAAATAGAAAAAAGTACTTGTTTATCCGTTAGCCTTCTGAATATAAAAATCGTACCAAGTAATTTCCAAACCGGAACATTTTGACCACTATAGCTTATTTGTTCGTATTACATGTATAATCATTAAATAGAGAACAGACTGTGTTGAATAGATCAGAGTGCATGCTAATCTTAGTCTATGGAATCTAAAAATGCTTTGATAACAACAGGAATGGGAAACGTTTATGATAACAGACATAGATGAACGAACGCACAACAGCCACAATGCCACGGATATGATCCTTATTACTTTTGTCCGGCGGAGCAATAAATTAAATGTAAAAAAGAGAAATACAGAAATGCCATATAAAGTGACAACTACCAGCCGCTAAAATGAAGCCAAATATATAAGGAATGTTTAAGATTTAAGCTGTAACACAATACAAGCAATACCATGTATAATTCACCCGGTAGATCATCTCTGCCAGGTCATAAATCGGGACCTATATTTGTACTTATCACACACAAAAAACACAAAGAACGAGCGACACATACGAGAAGATTTACTAGAGTGTAACAAAAAGTACAAGACTAAAGTTTTGATTGTGGCGGCGAATTGATTGAGCATAAAGTATTCTTTTGAACGGTTTTGAAATCCATCCAGTCAAAAACTGTTGAGACATAAAAATGAGTTGTTCTTTTATGTGAAAACCCCTAACAGTTTGTAATTTTTAGAAAAAAAGTTTGAGAAAACCTATTTGTTCTACTAGTTATACACATGCCTATTTAGTTCAGACGATCCCTTTAAATTATGGAATCTAATCATCCAAAATTGTACATGCAGGGTTCATTCAATACTAAAGTCTTTATCGTGCTTTGATTTCTTAGGAAGCGATGCAGTGAATCGGATAGGCCATGGGCAAACCGAAAGTAGGAATTCACATTGTAATGCAATTTTGAAAAACGCTTGGAAAAACCCATTTGTTTCTACTAGCAATACACATATCTAGTCAGATAAGACGATCCCTTGTAACAATGCAAGTTGACCAGTCCAAATTGAACATGTAGTGGTCATTTAATAGTAAGGTACTTCTCGTTCTTTGATTTCTTATTGCGATTCGAAATGGTATGCATAAATGTGTTGCATTTAAACGGATAGGAAAAATACATGTCCACCATGGGCAAACCGGAAGTAGGGACTTTCCATTGCTATGCAAAGTATAAAAATATACTAGAATTTTGTTTACACGAATTTTCAGCGTGGTCTGAGATTAAACGAACTTCGATGTATATGTTCTGCGCAAAGTAAGAATTAGTACAATTCTGGAATTGTCCTGCGCAAAGTAGGAATTCTTACTTTGTCGGGCGAAGTAAGAATTCCTAAATTGCGCGGACGATTCTAGAATTGGCCGTGCGCAAAGTAAGAATCGGGACAAAGTAAGAATCGATTATCGATTTTTAGTGCCTGCGCAATGTAAGAATGGTAGGTACAAAGTAAGAATATTTCATCTCTTACAATAAATATTTGCGTATTTGTAATTGGAAAATATTTGAATGCATATTATTAAATAGTTTTTAGCGATTAAATGCATATAATGAATGACGAATGTACATGTATGTTGAGGAGACAATTCCGTATTATAGTCATAGATCTATCTGATGTACATGTATATCATAAAGGCTGTGGCAAACTACTCATATAAAGATTGAGAAGTTTGTGATAGCATTGTTACACAATTTAATCCGAAGATTGTTATTAGAATTTTCAAACCCTTACCCCAAAATTCCAAGTTTGATGTACCTTAAATAAAGAACATGAAAAAACTTTGAGGCAAAAGACAAAAATGCCAGTATCTTCTTCTTTTCTTCACTGTATTGTACATATGTACATTATCAATATTTGATTTTTTGATGGAAGAAAAATATAGGTTTAGCAATAACCAAAACACTTCAAAAGACAAAGACCAAGCAAAGGGAAGAAATGTACGTCATAAATACGATTGATTTATTTTATTTTAAAACTATTGTGTTCACTAAAATGCACCGATTCAATATTCTTACTTTGTCCAAAAATTCTTACTTTGCGCACAGGACAAAGTAGGAATGCAAATATGCGATTTTCGAGCACTGCGCAATTCTAGAATTGTCCGGTACAATTCAGGAATCGGCGGACAAAGTAAGAATTCTTACTTTGCGCAGGACAATTCTGGAATTGTACTAATTCCTACTTTGCGCAGAACATATACTTATAGTACTGCTTGAAAAATTATACCGTGTAAACAGTTTATGTGTAGCTTATATATACGACTTTCAAGTACAAATAATTATCCCTCATGACGTAATTTCTAAAATTAGAATATGTATACCACAATATGTATCGCGCATGGCGTGATACAAAAACCACAGAACCAGAGCATAGAAATCTGGGAAAGAAGGCGTGGAAGTCTTAAATGGAAATTAATTTACACTTATAACCAGAAAATATGTTTTTTTTTAATTCAAACCCTAACATTTCAACGTAAAACATTTATTCTTAACAATGAAACTATTTTGTGACAAATATCATAAATACATGTATCATATACCATCTTTTCATAGCGTTTTAACCCATTACCACAGTGACTCCCTTTGACTCCCCACAAGATAATTGCTTTGGAAAATATCGTTGAAAATGAAGAAATTGCTTGTGACAAGCAATTTCTTCATTTAACACAATGTTTTCTACATAAAAAGACCAAAAAAATCAAAATTTTATTCGCCTGAAATTGTCATATGCATCATCTTTGAATATGAACTAATCTAAAAAAATTGCCGTTTGGTAATGGGTTAAAGAAGAAATGTTAGCGCATTAAAGGAGAATGGGGTAATTATTGTTGAATCGAGTGAAAGAGAATCAAACTACCGGTACTTTGTGGAAGTACCACAAAATACTCTGACGATTTCTCAAACCAAGCATTGATTTAGACGACCCAACAGAACTTTAGAACTAAACATAACGCGAATAATATTATGCATGCTTGTATGGTACTAGTATTATAATTAGGTTATATCCTTGGCAGCCTTTTCTACTGTACAGACAAAAGTAAGAGATATGAAATCACCTGAATGGCCTCGTATGTGACGTCATCTTTATCAGCTAATTCTTCCGGGGAAAGTCTCCAGCGTTTTGAAGACAACATCCTGTCGACTAATTCTCTTGTTATACCATCTTCAAAGCCGGCAACACCCTCTTGTTTTAGAATATTCTTTAACATATCTACCGAAATCGTGAACAGTTCATCCCAATTGCAATGCACATATTTATGAACATCTCTTAGATCAGTTACTCTCGAATCCAACAAAGAACCGCTGTAGAAAGGTTTTGTGTCTTTCAAGGCGTCGTCGGCAACATCTTCTTTGTTTCCGATGTATCTGTCGCATCTATCTTCACGACGTTCCCTATCTTCCACATCACTTCTGTCTTCGTCGTTTCTATCTTTAGTAAGCTCAGAGTTTTCGCTTGTCATGTTTTAGAACTATGGTCCAGTCAGGAAATGTGGCACAAGGTTGCAAAGTTTACCTACATAAACAAGAGAAAAGCAGTCTTATTTTCTAGATACAATTTTGCGCGTGTTGGTTCGAGTCTTGCATGTGTGAGAATCTGGAACTATCCTTGTAAAAGGAAAACAAAATTTATTTTTCCCTTTATGTCTTTCTTGTCATTCTCTTCATTCTCTTAAACGGGGCCTGTCTGTCTTTGTATCTCTGTCTCTCTGAGTCACTCTCTTATCGTGGACGTCTGTCTGTCTGTTTGTCCGTTTGTTTCTCATGCATCAAACACTTGGTCTGGTTATTCGCCGGAACAAATATTTAATGTTACTTAACCCATTACCACATAAAACGCAATTTGACGCCCCGCAAGACAGAGACTTTAGAGAACATTGTTGAAAAAGAATGTCACAAGCAATTTCTTCATTTTTTACATGTTTTCTAACCCAAAATGGTAAGATTTTTAAAATTTCATCAACTTAAAATTGTCGCCTGCATCATTTTTCAAATTGGAAAAGTCCACAATATCGTCGTCTGGTAATGGGTTAATCGGTTCGTAGACCTACATTCCCACATTTGAGACCACCGTGTATCCAGAGTTGCGTTCTTTAGAGCGAGGTTTATTGAGATATCTTGAGATTTCTTAAGATATTTTAGGATTAAGCATTCTTTAGAGCAAGATTTTGAAGACGCTCAACTTCGTGCGGAACCCCTCGGTCAACTCTGTACAAACAATATGAAAGAGATTTGACCGAGTTGTTCCGAACACTCCATAATGCATAAACCGTGGTGTTCCGAATTCTCCATACTTTATACAAATGACGTCATGACGACGTCATTTGTATAAATATGGAGCATTCGGAACAGCTCGGTCAAAGTCTCGGTCTTAAAAACGCTTTATCCAAAACTCCTTAAGAAATCTTAAAAAAAATCTCGCTCTAAAGAACGCGCCTCTGATTAGCTTATGATTAAAAAAAATCTGATCAGGATCCATGCTGCTTTCTTACAGTTGTCAAAAGTTATCCAGATGCTTTGAGACAAGAATCTTTAGGAGTTAATGATTCTAAGCTGGCTTATCTGCATCAATGTTGGCCTCAAGTGTCATTAGATATAGGCCCCTATTTTATCCAAATACCGAACCCGTACGAGTAAAAGTGAACAGATATTCAAAATTTTATAACAAGGTTATTGCAGCTTTTCATCGACATTCTCGTAACTGCAGGTTATTTAAGCTGCAGTTACGCCTTTTTTTAAGAAAAGCATCGAATTTTTCATTTTAAAGAGCACAGTATGGTAGGTACGCGGTTGCCTCCCTTTACCGTACACAGACATGCATTCCAAGATGGCGGCAGGAAACAGCACAGCAGGGTAGGTGGTCGATTCACGAGACTATATCGTTTGTGTATCTGCATATAGGACGTTGAAGTGACGTTTTCCAAGTCACATACATGTTTGTCTTTCATCCGCCACATATCGTCTGCTCGATCAGTGCCTGCATTTCATAAACTTTGGTGTTGAATCCCATGGCCAAAACGACAAGCCATTTCAAGCGAGACTCGGCGCGATTTCGTTTGATTTCTAGCGTTTTCATTTTATGATTTGCTAATTATTTGGCAGATTTGCAAAGTTTGAAGCACTGAATTTCGATATTTATCAACATGTTTGTTAAAATTGAGGTTTTTCTGGCCAAATTTTGATGTTGAAATTTTCGCTACTGTACATAGACATGCAAGGCATGAAAACAACACTGTACATAGAGATGTACGGTAAAAAGTGTACATAGAGATGCTCAAAATTCAAACCAAACACTGTACACAGAGATCATTAACAATTGTACATAGTCTCAACCTCATTCTCAAAAGAAAGAAACTTTCTTTATACAGGCAATTCAAAAGCATTTGTTTTTAAATGATATAGGATATCTGAAAATGGGTAATTCTTCATGAAAGTTGCCTTGTCGTGTGATTACTTTTCATTCATTCAGCATATTTATGGTATAACAATGACCTCTAAACTTTAGTTGATTTGCTCACATAACATAGACTTCACATTAACCCATGCGATTATTAATTGGCGTATTAGTTTTCTTATTATCTTAACTTATAACTAGTAAGGAGCTATTTATACTTACCAAGTAAATATGAACGTTCGCCTTTGCAGATAATATCAAAATGTATTTGTTTTGAAAAAATAAATGCTGCTTTGCACGGAATTTTCACAATATTGTAAAAAATCCCTGCATATTTTGTGTATTTTTTACTTGTAAATTAGCATTGACAATGATAGTAAAACGACAATAGACGCATTTTGAAGCCAATTGCCTTTGGAAATTTACGTAAAGAAATGGTCCGTTTCATATTATGTTTTGATGAAAGAGAAGACTGTGATAGAAAATGGACTACATGCCTCCCTGGCAATTAAGCTGCCCCACATTTACTGCACACATATTTCAAAACTTGTCTGTGCATAGAGTCGTGATGGTTTTTACGTTTACTTGGCCATGTGAAGCATTGGTCACAATCTTCACATTTGTATGGCCGACGGACCTGGACATCAGGTTGCTCGCAGTTCTGAACATGATTTTTGAAGGACCTTACATTTATGTAAGTCTTTCTGCATCGGTCGCAAACTTATTTGTCTGCAGCACGGCATGACCTTAAATGGTTTTCCAAATCTTGCCTTTTTATATACTTCTTGTCGCACTGTGTACAGACATGTGGCTGTTCATTGTTATGAATCTGAACATGTCTTTTCAGAGTGATATGACTCTTGAAGGTCTTTCCACATGTATGGCACAGCCGTTCGTCTAGTTCATGGAAAGACGTCTCCATCGCCTCGATGACCTCGGTACTGAAATGCAATAAATACAAGGGGTGTAACCTATTGGTCAAAAAGCGGTAGTCCTTTTTGTCGTTAATCTGTGCATTTCAAGCACAACAGAATTTATTTTAATAATCATCGTTGTACCTAAGCAATTCATATTATCCACATATATGGTTTTATTAGATTGAGACGAGACTATGTAGTTAAATGATCTCTGTGTACAGAGTTTGGTTTAAATTCTGAGCATCTCTATGTACACTTTTTATCGTACATCTCTATGTACAGTGTTGTTTTCATGCCTTGCATGTCTATGTACAGTAGCGAAAATTTTAACATCAAAATTTGGCCAGAAAAAACTCAATTTCAACAAACAAGTTGATAAATATCGAAATTCGGTGCTTCAAACTTTGCAAATCTGCCAAATAAATAGCAAACCATAAAGTGAAAACGCTTGAAATCAAACGAAATCGAGCCGAGTCTCGCTTGAAATGGCTTGTCGTTGTGGCCATTGGAATCGACACCAAAGTTTATGAAATGCAGGCACTGATCGAGCAGACGACATATGGCGGATGAAAGACAAACATGTATGTGACTTGGAAAACGTCACTTCAACGTCCTATATGCAGATACACAAACGATATAGGCTCGTGAATCGACCACCTACCCTGCTGTGCTGTTTCCTGCCGCCATCTTGGAATGCATGTCTGTGTACGGTAAAGGGAGGCAACCGCGTACCTACCATACTGTGAAGAGGGGACAATAATTACAAATAGGATTCTCAATGTGTATACATGAATGCCTTTATATAGCCTATGTATACGATAAATAAGTTGAAATATCAAACCTTCATTTATAATCTCCTTTGTAGTTCTGCCATACCATACATGTCCAATACCCACTAATGAATAAATTTCGATTTTGCAATCAATATTCTTTTTGTTATTGAAAATACTGTGTACAAATTCATGAATTAATTATTTTTGTAACTTAAAATTGAATGCTTTATTTAGGGGAAAACCCAAAACAGCAGCAAGAACACATCGCCGGTGGGGGATCAAAACCTCGTAACTCCAGCTTTGTCAAGCTGTAGTTACAAGGTTTTGACTCCCCACTAACGATATGACTTTTGTTATACATGAAAAAATGGATGCAAATACACCATGAACACATCATCACGGGTGGCTGGGTTTGAATTATTTTACCCCATCTCCATTTAACCCTTTCCCAAACGAGAAAATTTTAGGGTAGTCCAATTCAATAGTTGCTGCAGACGACAAAACAAAATATTGCCGTGGATGATGAAATTTATGTGTAATATAGCACGGAAAATATTGAGACAAAAGGAGAAACTGCTGGCTATCAGCAGTTTCTTCTTTTGTCTCAATGCTTTCTCAAGCCTATTCTATCAGGGGCGTCAAAACCAGGTCTTGTTTGGGAAAGGGTTACTACCCCTATATCTAGGGCATACCCTTTCTCAAACAAGAAGATGGGTTTGACTTCTATTGTAGATAGTAATACTTTGGGAAAAAAATAGGCAAAAGAAGAAAATGCTGATAATCAGCATTTTCTTCTTTTGCTTCAAAATTTTCATTGTTGTGTTTCAATCAAATCCTTCTTTTATTAATAGATAAATATCTAAACGTCAGAAATTCGAAAGTCTCACAAGCTAAAACTTACAGACACTTTAATTATCATTGTTGTTGATCGGAATTTTCTCCTGTCTCAATGTTTCCAAAGCTTTAAGTACGACAAAACTAGATTCTTAGTATCTGTAAGAGTGGTGGTTCAGGCCAGTAAGAAGCAATGTTATATTGGGGTTGGGGGTGGGGGTGCCAAACCCCCTGTCTGGGCCATTGTCTGAAGGGCGGGTGGTGGGGGGTGGTGGGCTAAATGGTTATTTTCCCTACATTATCAGTGTAGAATATGGAAAATTCGGCATTTTCGGCTAATTTTTGGAGCTTACCCCATAAGCCGCTCTGTTCCTACGGGCATGTGTTTGCAAAGTACGAATGGTGATCCAAAAATTCGTAAAATGGACCCATTATTTCCATTTTACTGGCTTGGTCATTGTATAATTTGGTTGTATTGTAGTTCATTATCTACAGACTGCATAAAATTAAAATAAAAGAGTTATTGCTGCCGTAAACAGCGTTACCATAGTAACGTCTGTATGCAGGATTTTTTGCGCATATTATTTTATAATAGTATGGCGTCATACCCCCCTCACACATAGCTCGCGACCTTACTGCGACCTGAAAAGTAGTAAAATAGCATTTTTCTTTCGAAATTCGTTTTGTTTTCTTTCAATTTTCCAAATTTCTCTCGCCGACGGTCCGGGGCTCCGCAGTCTAGTGTTCTGTACGTTTTTCTCTACGTCCTCGATACGACCCTTCTACGTCCATGGCGTTTCCACTGCGACTGTATTGCGTCCGTACGGCGACCCCACGACGATCATCGGCGACCCAGCTGCGACTGTGCTACGTCCTCTGCGTTCTTACGGCGACTCTACGGCGACTATTGCGTTTGTCCGGCGACTGTTCTGCGACTGTAAGACGACACTACTACGTCCTTGCTACGTCTATGAAAATAATACTTTTTTCCAGTAAATTTCATTCTGAGTTTGACGTTCAACTAGTAAAGACGTGTATTTAATTAGTTTCAAGGCGTATATAAGGTAAATAAAAAATCAAATTTCCATACACTTTGTAATTAAAGGTGATACGTTTTAGTAAACATGACAGATTGTACACGTTAATTTTGATAGTGTTTGGAACCGCCGTAAACTGGGCTATTGCCGTTTAAATGTCATCGCAATGAAATAATGCGTTCGCAATCAGGTTTCCAAAACAAAGGATATAATCTTTAAGGTATATGACTCATCATTAAAAACACCACTTTCTAGCTATACGAAATGCATCAAATTACACACACTTATAAATACACTTCACAAAAGTTGGTTCACCGTGCCATATCTCAAGATTATGCTTCGAGAAGAAAATAATTTACAAATATTAATTTACTCTATATTTATATGCAAGGGAGGTAATTTGGAACATTTTTGTCAAATATTTCCATTTATTAAGTATGCATCAATTCAAAATTATAAACCGTTCAAAATGCTTATGTTTGTATTTGGAATGGAAATGTAGCACAGTTTAGGAATAACTGGCACTTTCCAAATTTCGCCTCTGGCTCTTTGGTGCTAATGAGGGGTTGTACGTACGTTAATAAGCTTCGTCCAATATACCGGATACATAAATGGCTATACAAGATAGTTAAACGCATCAAACATGCTTCTCTTATGATTATTCAGTTTAGCGTGAAAACATCTGAAATTGGCAAGGGCAGATAGATGGCCCATAAGACATTTGGGGTCTTACCTATGACACTTTATTAAGACGTCAAAATCTTACGTAACGCCTGCATCAGGCATATCATCATCGATATGGGATGCTTGAAAATTAGTCCTTCGTGTACTGTAGAGTCAATTTTTTTTCATTCGAATTTTGCTAACGTTAGGGCAAAGTTAAAAAAAATTGCAGGGCATAGAATACGCCTTGCAATATGAACTCAATAGAATTAAACACGATACCATGAAACGTCATGTTCGATCAATGAGACCGACCGTGGTTGTCATCATTCATGGTATACTTGTGGCAATAAAGACTGAAGCATTCATCGCAAGAAAATTGCATTAATTGATCTTCTCGCGTACGTCATCCAGTTCTATGAATTTTGAAAATGACCCATAGCTCAAATATCGTAACTAAACGTCGGAAATAAACGTATTCACACTATTCAAAAATGCACCTTTTTATAAACAATTGAATTTCCTTTAATATGATACCAGTTTTATAATACGAATACTCAAAATTAACATAGAATTTCCAGTTATCTTCTGTGCACACTTTCTTTTTTGTCTCAGCATATATTATTCCAAAGATGAGATGTGGACGAGGCAAACGAGCGAGGCCTCTAAAGTGCTACACGTTGACCCAGTCGCCGATTCAGATAAATTAACATATCAATGAAGTTGGCCTTTTTACCAAAAGGCAAAATTTTATGCTAATCCAAATTCAAAGATTTTTGCAGACGTAATTTTCAGATGAATGAATTATTACATTTTTTGTATTTTTTGGTAGACAACATAGTGTGAAATGAGCAATTTCTTGTAATTTCATCGGCGACTCTACGGCGTCCTTAGTGCGAGTGTACAACGTCTATTGCGTTCTTTTTACGTCCTTCCTACGATGCTGCTGCGACTATGGCGACTCCACCGAGACCCCATGACGATCTAACCAGGACGCAGTAAGAACGCAGAGGTTCTGCGACTGTTTTGTGCATGTTTAAAATAGTCGCCGACGGTCTGCGTCCTTGTGCGTCCTTGGGGTCCTTGCTACGTCCCTGCTGCGTCCATGGCGACTGTGCTGCGTCCTGGGTCGTAGCTAGGTCGCAGTAAGGACGCAGTGAGGTCGCGAGGTATGTGTGAGGGGGGTATCAAGAAGTCAGTATGTATACCGTCGGTGTAAATGCAAATTATCGTATGTCGATTCTTACGATTTTCAAAGTACAAACTCGTTTGCCCTGTTTAGACAATTCTCGCTGGTTTTAAGATATTTTTACTGATCAGTATTAATGACACATTATTTGTGAACCACATTTCAAGTAAAACATTTCAGTTTGGGAAAAGTTCTTACACGTTTTTCCCTCCCATTTAAATTTTCCAAAAACGAAATACGAGGTTTTGCATTTACAACGATGATACGTTGTTGTTAAAGATGTTATGAAGACATTACATTTTTCAAAGGATATAACAAATCAATTGAATAGCGATATGACGTAGGCACAAACATTAGAATATCGGGCAGGCATAAAATTCTGCCACGATCTTGGTCATACACTAACACAGACATTTCAATGATGAAGAAAACAGCGAGTGCTGTACTGTGTTTTGGTGCCCACATCCACCGACACATTAGTTCATGCCAGTGGGACTGTTTGATGGAAAATATGGCAATTTCTTTTTTTTTCGTTTGTCGTCTCACATTTGAAGGTCACCAAAACACCACGTTTGAAGCAATATAACACACAAACGATGCTATTTGACTCTCAATCATTAGTAACGATGGATAATTCAGGCCCGTAGGAAGCAATTTCATATGGGGGTGGGGATGGGTGGTTAAAGCCCTTGTCCTGGATATTGGGGTGGGGGGGGCTAATCAACATGGGGGGGGGGGGAGTTAGGGCATGTAATTTATTCAAATCTTATGACGTAACTGTTGTAATCGTTTGACAGGATGGCATATTGAAGCGATTTTGAACAAAAAATAAAGGGCACATACTTTTTTCACGAACGCCTGTCCGCCATCTTTGAAATACAAATGTACCGCAGCAAAACACAGTACAGAGTTTCCATACAGTGTCAAAGACATCATGTCTACAGCTACTCTCTTAACCCTTTCCCAAACGGCAACATTTTAGGGTGACCCACTTCAAAAACTGCCACAAATGACAAAATGGAAGGTATTTAAAATAGAATTTGTGTAAAATATGGCATAGAAAATATTGAGACAAAAGGAGAAACTGCTGGTTATCGGCAGTTTCTTCTTTTGTTTCAATGTTTTCCCAATCCTTTTCTTATAGGAGCGTCAAAACCAGGTCTTGTTTGGGAAAGGGTTAAGAACAAAGCACATTATCTCTTCATTCCATTATGATAGAATGATGCTCTGTTCCCGCGGGGTCATTTCACGTCTATTCTTGGGGCCTTGGCGGGATTTAGGTGTCCAATCGTTGGCTTTACACAACAAAACAATTTAAAAAGCTGATACAAACTTTCATTGGCTGACGCTTCAAATTACCGGCTTCAGCCAAAAATAGAAGCGACGTAATGTATACGTAATCAGACAAGATAAAACTGGATGATTTCGATTCGATAATTCAAATGATGTGCTATAATTAGTTTATGACGACCAAATAGGCTGTTGGTGTATCAAAAACGGCAGAGGTCATATTTGATGGTTTAATCAATAGACCTCGGCTTTGGAGAGTAGTCTACAGCTTGTACAAAGCTATAACTACAATGTTTTTCTAAGAAAGTCAACATATTCACGTTTTGTGACAAGGACTGTGTTACTGGAAGGTTTACGTACATCTGTCACAAAACAGCATAAAGGATTACTAATTTGAATGATATAACTTAATTAATATAACGATAGCTTGTAATATTATTGTTCAAAGCATGTTTTGGGACCAAACCAATTTGCTGTTTTCATAGGAAAAAAAACCTCGTTTGTGTTTTTTTGTTGCTTTAGCCTACTGCAGACGTTAAACTTAAATTTTTATTTCAGAAATGGTTAAAGTTAACTCATAACTTTGAATTTGAAAGCGATATTCCATTTATATACAAATATCTAGTTCGAAAATCTTGGGAAAAAACTGGTTCAAATATGTGTAATGCATCGTTAGGCCTACTTTATGAATATGTTTATCATGTCACGCCGAAAGGGGTAGTCAGGGTTCAAAAATACCGGCGCAGTCAGTTTGCTCAAATCCTGCAGACTGTTACTATCGGTACTTTCACGGTGGATAATCACGTATTACAATATTTTCAGAAAATCTTGAAGCAGAGAATGAAGGCAGACGCTACGCATTAGATAGAAGTGGTGGATTTTTGAAAAATCAACCGATAACAAAGTTATTGAAGATCAACCCATATTTTGGTTGATCTTCAATAACTTTTTTATCAGTTGATATTTAAAAAAATCTACCACGTCCAGGATATAACTGACATTTTCCCGCCTTCTCTGCTTTAAACCGAATTCAAATTGGTCAAGTACAATCTCCGAGCAGAGTTGTCGTTCGTTACTCTCACATACATCTCTGCAACGGCCTGGGCGTATGAATGACAAGAATCTTGTCAAACCGAGGAAAACGTGTATTATTACTGTTTAACTGTTTCATGTGTAACATAATAAAGTAGACAAAGAAATGGTGATTCTGGTTACATTTGAAAGGCACTATAACTGATGAAATAACCCATATACAATGGAACTATTTTCCCAAGCCTCCTTACCAATGGCAGGAATTTTGTGCTAAAAATAGACTAGGTTTAATGTTTCGTTTTGATAGATCGTCGGTGTTGTTATATAATATCGTATCTACGGCTTGAATCAAGTCGTAGTTGCGAGATTTTATAACAACACTTACGAAATACTATTGTTTGTCCGAAATACGTCACTGTTAGCTGGATAAAATCGTTCCCTATCAGAATGAAGCGTACAGAAAATTTGAATGAATGACATCAATCTAAAAAAAATTAAATTATTTTCGTTGGAAAATGATATTAAATTTTAAGCAACGTGAAGTATGACATATTTTGGACTTTGGAAAAGAAAAATTATTTGTTATTGCCGTTTTGATGTGATAGAAAGTGACGTAATCCAGCAGATGATGACGCAATACTCTCTGAGGCAACTACAGAGGTGAATGTAATGAATGAACCGTGTGCAAGAGAGTGGGTCAAGTATTGACAAAGTTATTGAATTTTATAGGAAATTCTAAGTCACGTGACTATACACAGTGACTTTTACCACCCTGGTGTCGAAATCTTTCGGCCACATCGTAAACATTCATCGGCAGAAAAAGTGCTGGTTTTTCACATGTTTTACTACCTAACTTAGTCC
Organism: Fragum sueziense; assembly: GCA_963680895.1. Lineage (NCBI taxonomy): Eukaryota > Metazoa > Mollusca > Bivalvia > Cardiida > Cardiidae > Fragum > Fragum sueziense. The sequence continues at coordinate 8,539,749 of OY804608.1, forward strand.
TTGTATAAATGTTACAACGAACCACGAAAATGTCGACACCGCATAAATCTCAGACAACAAAGATTCTCTGCATTATTTTACAATTTTGGATCAAAGACCGAAAGCTGTTTTTTCAAGTTGGGGTATAGGAATCTTTGAATTTCGTTCCACAGATTATCAGCTGGACAAGAATGGACGAACGTGTACAAACAGGGAGCTGAATGTCGTATGTAAAATAGGCAGCTATTTGTCGGATGTAGTCCAAGGCGCGTCTTTAGAGCGATATTTTTTTTAAAAGATTTCTTGATATGTTTTAGATAAAGCGTTTCTAAGAAAAAGATTTTGACCGAAGTGTTCCAAATGCTCCATACTTCATACAAATGACGTCACGATGACGTCATTTGTATGAAGTATCGAGCATTATCATGGTACCATGGAGTATTCGGAACAACTCGGTCAATTCTCTCTTATGTTGTTTCTACAGAGTTAACCGAGGGATTCCGCACAAAGTTTAGGATAATGGCGCCTCCCATCGAGCGTCTTTAAAATCTTGCCCTAAAGAACGCTTTATCCTTTAACATCTTAAGAAATCTCAAGATATCTGGAGAAATCTCACTCTAAGGAACACACCTCTGGTATATTTGTCTTAGCCATGGATCGAGAAATGGTAGAAACACATAGGAAGCTGCACCAGCCCCGTATAACAGTTAGTATAAAATTAACGAAGAAGGCGAAATGCAATGGGACCCCTATTCACTTGGTACAAAGAAACCTTTTACGGTGCATTAATTTTTTATACCCTTGTCCGCTGAAACCTTGCATATGACGTCCCTGGTAGATAGCAATTTTTTAGACGAAACTGCTTCCATTTGAAGCATCATTTTCTGATTCCCCACAATAATTTCTTATTTTGCCGAAATATACCTTTATTTTTATGTTTTAAGTGATTCCGAATGTTTTGCCTGCAACATCTCTGACTTAAGATCTCTGTGAAGTTTTTTTTCTGCTGGAAAAGGGCTGAATGTGATGAAGCGCAACAGCTTTTCTACAGTGGAAAATAGAAACCATTAGATGATTACATATATACGTTACGTGTGAGTTGAGTGATGGACTGATAAATATTCGGCTTTAGATTAGCTTCTTGCTTCATTGAAAAGGTAGGAAAACATGGAATAGTAGTCTGGTCAATATATGATTTGACCTGGACAAAATTTGAACAGAAATGAAATATGCACCATTCTACTCGGGAAGCATCTACCTTTTTACAGAAAAAAATATAAAAGAATCCCTCCGTTCGGATTTTTGTAATTTTGGGTCAAAAATTGGGTATTTTGCTGAAAAATGAGAAAAAATGGAATTTTGTACTTTTTGAATAAAAAAATATTTTCATCAAGATTTTGTTTGCGAAAATGTTATCAAATATCGATTACATTGATACAACAATAAAATTTTAGCTAAAAACCATAACAAATGATTTTTTCTGATTTCTTTTTCATCAAATGGGAGGGGGGGGGGCTAGGCGGGGGGGGGGGGGTTATTTATTACTATCATAGTAATAGTTATCAATTCGTTATTGGGATTTCTATTTTAGATTATAATGAATTAATTGGAATTGGATTCAACACTCAGTTTGGCTCTTCTCTTTCAAATTGCAGTATTTGGTGCACCTGACCATGTCAGAATTACATAGTTATTAGTTTTTTGTTGTTGTTGTATTTTTTCTGAAAATGTGAAATGTAATGTTTACATGAAATGAACTGCTATTACACATCAATGAAATAACTGTAAATAAAATGTTTTTTGGCTAAAAAAAGTCAAATTATATGAATTACAGTTAGAGGGTTTGACTCGTGTAGAATATGAAAAATATATTGATACCCGGGGCTGGTGGGGATGTTAATAAAATATGCTCTCTATCTTATCAAATGCTCCCGGTAGAGCTTGTTAATCATATTTTAGACGAAAATAGTCAAATTATATCTTTTTACCGCATGGTACAGAAAATCGTGTATGATATATAGCAATTGTCATGGTCAACAAATTCTTTATTCTTCATTTCTGACAATAAATATCACTGTCTTAATCAGCTGAAATTCTGGACCAAAAGACTTTTATGTTTACGAATAATTGTCAAACATACCAAAGTCGGCGTGAATCAGTTTACAGCTGAAGAGATACAGCGAATAGACAAACAATGGAAAGATGATTACATTTTTGTCATGAGGATTGTTTTAAAAATTGTTTGACAAACAATTGAGGATGTTTCCATACTAAAGGTGTAGGCTGCAGGAAACCAGTTTCTGTCAACGCCTATGCTCCTCTGTTAATTAATGTCACTGAGACGATACTCCTAATATCAGTCATGACATAGCCAACCCAGGTCTTTCTTTGACATCTATTGTCTCTTGCTCCAGACATTACAGAGTAAATACAAGAGGATGCATGCCAGACATGTCAATACCATCTGAGGCACCGTCCGCTTAGTGTCGGTGAGTTTTAAGGGATCCTAACCTTTGTACCTATAAACCCTGTGTCAAAATGTCGTCAGGGGGTCTGTGTCAGACCCTAAAATACCTAACAGAGCACAGCTGTGTCATTTTGACTGAGACGCTTTAAATCTATAGCATTGGGTGTGAAACTCACTACTGGTGAAGCGAAGAACTCGCAAAGGCATCTAAGACCCTTCCTTGAACCTATGCTCATTTGATGACAGGAGTGGAAGGATCTTCTTGAACTTCCCCTAAGCATCACTGCATCGGTGGTGATATCAGTATTTCTTGGCGCCTGGGCAGCTTGACCCTCGCGGGCCAAGATACCCGTGAGTAGATTGCCCATGAGTACCAAAATTTCAGGGTGTATCTTTGCCCTCGCCCTTAGTATCTTGATCCCCGGGAGGCGGGCAAGATAAACATGCTGTGGTATCATGGTGATAAGTGGCCAAACGTTCCTGTGGAATCTTGGCCCCTCATGTTATTTTTACATTCTAAGTATTTCTATCGGAACTTCAGGCATTTGTAACTATAGGTAGCTCGTTTGATTATTGCTTTCCCACTTGAAATCAACTAATGAGTTTAATGACTTTTTACTTGTCTATTATTGGCGTATTCCACCTAAATTTGGATTTTACCAAAAATTTATCATTTACTAGATTGTTTTCTATCGTTTGTGAAATTTACCTTTAGACAGCCATGATATGGGATGAGGGATCTTGGCCCCCGTCTCCTAGTCCAGGCCAATTAAACGAAAAATTAATTTGATCAAAACTCATTAAACTTTGGCTTTTCTTTACATTTAACTGTAATATAGAGTAAGATTTATAAACATATCTTTGCTCTTATTTTAAAGATTGCAGCCGTGATACCTCAACCAGGAACAAACCAAAATTGCACCGAGTCCTTGTTAATGAAGTTTTGTACCAAAGAGTCTATCATATGCTCAAATAACTTCATGATATGGTCTATATGCTCAGGTCCGAAGTAGTTGTTGCATGCAAAAGAATCACCTTGGTATTTGTAAAAATAATGATAAAACTCATCTTCCAATTCATTGGGGATTAGACCTATACCATCAGTGACATTACTATCCTATGGTCATCTTACCACCTCTCTCTTAATCGGAAATGATGCTTGACAGGAATGATGTTTTTTCCACTCTTCTGTTCGCTAAGAGCCTTAGGAACCATGCCACAAGTAACTTAATGAGGGGTAGCTAACAAAGGTGATGTTAGGGCGTCCGACACTCATATTCTACATTTAAAAACATAACATATTGTGCTAACCACCGCAATACTGAGCTATAGCTCTTCTTCGTCTTTCTTACAAACTTCTCGTCAACAACATCCTGTTTTGCCATGCACATTTGCTTGGCAACTTGAAGATCTGCCATCTTCTAGGATAAACATGCAAATGAAAGCAAATAATTGAAAGCAAATAAACTAAATCATGATGCACATCCTATTGTTTTTATGACATACAAGTACCATCATTTTATTGTTAGAAAAATCAAATCACCCCATGCCAATTGAATCAGAGAGAGTCTTGCGAAGCAAAATTTTTCTTGTTTCATAATTTATTAAATCCAAGATTTATATATAAAATTCAAAGTAAGAACCGATATTGCCTGATCTAATGTTGCGAATTACCAGGAAAAAAGTTGTTTATAACTTTTCCCGTTGCCTTTTTAACTGCCAGGTAAAAAAATATAGGGCTTAATTACGGTGGAGAATGTGCATTGTAGGATGGGTAAACCTACGGACAATTCTGCCTCGCTTCAGCTAAGACATTTTGAAATAACTTTCTTATTTCTCCGTCAATTTTCTAACGCTTTTTTTTGCACGAACCCCGCCATACTGAGCTCTTTCCTGTGATGTATGACTAACTTGAATTCTCCTTGTAATTTTTTCAAGAATTGATCCCCACCGACCAGAAAAAATCAAGTCTTTTTTTTGGTCGGTTGGGATCAATATTTACGAAAAAGTATGAGGTGTTTTCAAAGGAAAGAACTCCGTAAGGTGGGTTACATGCAACAAACCGCCTGAAAATTGACTCGAGAATAAGAAAGTTATTGCACAATTCCTTACCTGAAGCAAAGTTAATTTGACAGTAATCATTATCATTTCGTTTTCTAGTCGGTTGGGATCAATTTCTGGACAAAGTAAAAGTATTCCACAAATAATTCATATTATCTCAGAAATGAGTACAGTAAGGCGGGGTACGTGCAATAAACCTTTTGAAAATTGACGCAGAAATAAAAGAGATACCTGTATTGCAAAATATTTGACCAGAATCGAGATTATTTTTGTCTGTAGTCGATATCCATCCCATGATGCATAATCTCCACTGTTTTATTGTAGAACCATACAAATTGGGATATTATAACTTTCAAACATAGGATTATGGGTTCAATGGCTGCCTTGGTTATTATAATTTTTGTCCTTTGACAAAAGTTGTTTTCTCTCGAAACAGGACGAATTATTTACTAATGACCAGTATGATGAATTGAATTTGAATTTGTGTCTGCACTGATACAAGAAATATCAGGAAAACATGATCAGGTGCACCCATGACAACGCCATATGACTAATAATTTTATGAAATGAGGACTTAATCATAATTTCACTCATTTATTCAATTACGATCTTAGTCAAATAAAGGAATACATAATATATTTATTACTATGCTAGTATCAGTAATCCCCCATCCCAATACCCCCCCCCCCCCCCAACAATAGAAAAATTATAAAAAAATCATTTTTTTTCTTTTATAGCTAATTCTTTTTTGGTATCAAAGAAAATCATATTTGATAACATTTCTTCAAAAAATTACCACATAAACAATAATATTTTTCACAAAATGATAGATTCCAGTTTTTCACATTTTTTAGCAAACATACCCAATTTTTGCCCCAAAATTACAAAAATCCGAACGGAGGGATTCTTTTATATTTTTTTCTATGAATAGTTAGATACTTCCTGAGTGTATTGGCATAGGTTTCAATTCTGTTCAAATTTTGTCCAGGTTGCACCAATATTATTTTAGTTTGACCAGACTATAGAGAATGTTACAAGCATTGTCCGAACGTCAAATTTAAACTGCACAAGTTTAATGAAAGCTGCTGCAGGTTTACAAAATGATGTTTGTAAATGTTGATGATAAGGAACTTTTGGTTTTTTGATAAATCCATTACCACACAGTGACTCCTTTTGACTCCCCACAAGATTATGGCTTAGGAAAACATCGTGGGAAATGAAGAAATTGCTTGTGACAAAATGACCATAAAATGTGAAATTCCATTCAATAAATGTGAAATTCCATGCACTTGAAATTGTCGTCTGCATCATCTTTGAATTTGGACTAGTCTAAAATTTAGCTGTTTGGTAAAGGGTTGTAGAACACACGTAGAGAAACAACGTAATGTATACAATAAGCATTTTCTTCGTTTTTGGTTATGTTTACGTATTAGATAGAGGCTATATAGTAGATTCTACGCAATATTTATAAACGTTCAAAAGGCGCAGCCTTTGAACGTTTATGTCGCGCAGAATCTACTACACAGACTCTATCTGACTCTCTGTTTGTCAACCTGGGCAAGGGTCAACTACTTGCCTGGCCACAAAAACGATTGGTTTAGTTTAAATTGTAATATAATGCAAACCATTCAAAGAAGCGACCGACTTTTTGATTTTGTGACTCCTGATGTATCCGGAAAACCAATCATTTACGTTTTGATTGGTGAACTAGCTAGCCTTTAGAAAATCAGCAATTTCGTGATCTTGTGAATTTGTCACAATGGTTCAATAAGTTCAGAATTAATTACAGTCCACACTCATTTTGTGGAAGTCAGAGCGGCCGTAAAATTACATCGACTGTGTGTGACGACATATTCGAAGTTCGACTCATCCGATTTTATCTAGTTTCGATTAAAATGACATTTGGCCAGTCTTGTAATTCACCAAGTACGTTTCTAATTGAAATATAGTAGGAAAAGGAAAGAAATTGCTCGAAATGATTAGTTATCTAAAACAAAAACGTATTTAGATGACACACGCATGCATTGATACAGGTGCGAAAGCTTTTCAATTAGACTGATTGACTTTATGACATAATTATTGACATTTGACCTATATATCTAAGTAATAAAACAAATGAAAGGCAGGTGATTCTGATTCCGCAGTAATGCGATACCCTCTTCAACCCCACCACCACCACTGCCATCATATCTGAATTTCGGATTGATTGCCGTGGATTATAAGAATTAGATTTTAAATTTGACTTGTTAGGATATTCTTTTTGTGTCTTTGTAAGTTACAGAGTAGAGCTAGAATCCATATCTTGCGAAATTATTGGAATCAAGACCAGGTTCTTATTTAAAAGTGTCAATGCTAGATACACCAAGAGCGACTTCAGATGGCAAAATGAAAGTTACTTTTTAAAATTTCCAAGAATAATATGGAACAAATCTATTGCATTTTTATTACATAATTTGCACTAATTTATTACGATGTATTACAAGATACGAACAAATCTCTGGACAGCATTGCGTGAAAGGAAGAAAATAATTAATCAGACGTCACAATCAAGGATTGTATAGGAAAAGCTTCTTTTTCTTACCGCGTGAATTTTGCCTTTTCCAGAATTGCCGAAACTAAAAAGATGCTAAAGATCCCTTCTGGCGTTCTATTGGTGACCGTTGCCTATTTGTTTGCGGTGAATGATAATAGAATTCGGTCCCACGAACAAAGACCAGCTTGCAAGAATGACTTGCCGCATGAAAGGTATTTACTAAATGAAAATTATCTTTTGACTTTTAAGCTTCACATGAAATGGCATGTCATCTGCTATACACATATTTGACCTTTTCCCCTGTATTTGCATGTGCATTATACAAGTGGAGTAATTTTATAAGTCTGAGACATCATTGTCGGTATTCATGCCGTTAATAGTGACAACAATTTTTAAAATTACCACATTTACAAATGTTATATTATTCAAATGTTATTACCTTAGGAGTATTGATATTTGTCGTATTAAACATTTATGTTCTTGGATTGTTTTACCGTTTCCGAAACGGATAAGTAAGTATTTCATATTCCGGCCTGCCTACAAAAATACAAAACTAATTTGACAATTTCAATCTTTTTTATCTTCAAGCTAGAACAGCATTCATTCTATTTATTTCTCTGTCTTTCAGTGACGGATTTATTTATTGCATGAGAATTTTCACTGGTAAGTGCATGGTACATTAATTGTAGGTAAGTTACTTTGCATTCTCGATATTAATTTTTCGAATAAAACTATATTGTGCCTTCGGAATATAAATTGGAAATGTAAATAACTTTCCATAGTTATGTTACTTGTTGTTCTTTTTGTTTTGGTATAAGGATGAGAATCGATCATGAAATCTTGAAAAAAAATCAATCTTGAAATACCGTTTATTCGTTTCAGATAATCTTGGAGACTTTGGCCGTCTATCAGATGTCATGCTTGAGCCAGCAGCTACTTGTCGCACAGCTTCTGCACTACCACGTGACATAGAAATGCCTCCTTCTGCAAATTTCGTAGGTTCGTCGTTAGCGATTGACCTCAATACAATGACACCAGCATGTTTCACTGATTCTGCATTACCACTTGACCAAGAAAAGCCGGCTTCTGCAAATTTCGTAGGTTCGCCGTTACAGATTGACCTCAATACAATGGCACCAGCGTGTTTCACAGCCTCTGCATTACCACTGGGCCTAGAAAAGCCGGCTTCTGCAAATTTCGTAGGTTCGTCGTTACCGATAGACCTAAATACAATGGCACCAGCATGTTTCACAGCTTCTGCTTTACCACTTGACCTAGAAAAGCCTCCTTCTGCATATTTCGTAGGTTCACCCTTACCGATTGACCTAAATACGAGGACACCAGCATGTTTCACAACCTCTGCATTACCACGTGACATTGAAAAGCCGGCTTCTGCAAATTTTATAGGTTCGTTGTTACCGATTGACCTAAATACAATGGCACCAGCATGTTTCACAACCTCTGCATTACCACTTGACCTAGAAATGCCTCCTTCTGCACATTTTGTAGGTTCATCGTTACAGATTGATCTCAATACAATGACACCAGCATGTTTCACAGCCTCTGCTTTACCACTTGACCAAGAAAAGCCAGCATCTGCATATTTCGTAGGTTCGTCGTTACCGATTGACCTAAATACGAGGACACCAGCATGTTTCACAACCTCTGCATTGCCACTAGACCAAGAAAAGCCAGCATCTGCATATTTCGTTGGCTCGTCGTTACCGATTGACCTCAATACAATGGCACCATCATGTTTCACAGCCTCTGCTTTACCACTTGGCCTGGTTGGGCCAACACCAGCGTGTTTCACAGCGCCAATTTTAACCCATTACCAGAGTGAAATCTTTTAGACTGGTCTAATTTTAAAACATTGAAGAAAACAGTTTTAATGCAATGAGGTTAAACATTTACAATCTTTCTGTGTAGAATATAACGCGAAAATGAAGCAATTGATGGTTACACGTAATGTCTTAATTCTAAACAATATTTTCCAAGGCGTCTTTTTGATCAGGCGTCACTGTACAGGAAAGGGTTAATTTTTAAACATATCGTCGGCGGGAAGTCAAAACCTCGTAACTACAGCTTATCCAAGCTGTAGCGCGCAAGCGCTAAAACTTATCCGACAGAAAATGGTGCAGTAAAAACGGCGTAAACGTGTCTTGTCTTAACCCTGAATAAAGTACGTTTATTGGCGGCATTATCCTCACAATAGACAAACTGATAATTTTGATAAAAACAATTACCAATCTTTGTTACCACATCGAATACATATTTTGAAACTTTTATATATGTTCTTTAGACAATATTGATAGACTATGCATAAACATAGGTTGATTCCGGTCCATCGTTGTCTCAAATGCATTATTGACCCGAAGTGTTCGACCTAATTGTTGGACCAATGAAATTGCAGTATATTTTCAAATTTCGCTGCTATATTACGCATAAACGAGACTGTTGGCTAGTTTATGTGACGTTTATACATAGCCACGCCCACGTCTCCAATGAATCGCTAGCGAACACTAAGTCAGATAGAGGCTGTATAGTAGATTATACGCGATATAAACATTCGATGCGCAACGCGCATTTGAATGTTTATTTCATGTATAGATCTACTATACAGCCTAAATTTAATACACATTCCAGATCACAGTCATATTCTTGTAAACTAAGAATGGTTCATCTACGTATTAGATAGAGGCTGTATAGTAGATTCTACGAGAAATAAACATTCAAATGCGCACAGCGCATTGAATGTTTATATCGCGTAGAATCTACTATACAGACTCTATCTGGCTTAACGTTCGCTAGACTGGGCGTGGCTATGTATAGACGTCACATAAACTAGCCGGCAGCCCGTTTATGCGAAATAGAGCGGTGAAATTTTAAAATATACTGCAATTTAATTGGTCCAAAAAGTAGGTCGAACACTAAGTAACAGTTTGTTAGCTTGCTCATGCAGATACCCGTCTTCGCAAGCCAAGGGTTCTACATCCACTTTGTTCCTGACGAACGTTCGTAATGAACAAAGTAGAGGTAGAACCCTTGCCATGCGAAGATGGCAGATTCAAGGAATGTGTGCTTCATACTTGTAACTTGTTTTGTTGTTACCATTCAAGTCTGAAACAAAATAACAAAATCGGATTATGAATTTAAAACCCATATACCAGTATAGTGCCACCACTGACCTTGAGACTCAAATGTACTTTTAATTGTTGACTAATCCACGTGAGAGGGGTTGTATGTTTATACTGTACGGTGTATTTTTGTCAAAATAATTTAATACTGCTACGTCAACACAAAGTAACCGTGGTCGAGTGGTAAAACAGCGTTACCAACAACTACAAGTTGGAAGATGTGGGTTCGAATCTCACATAGTCGCGTTTTAATTACCATTTTTGTTTTTATTCTTTTTATCATCAAATTATTCATTTTTTCCATCACCTTAAATACCGTTCTTAATGATAGCTTTGCACGTAGTTCTGAATAATTCAATTAAAGTAATACAATTTGTTAAGTCATAAATGTCAGATATGTCTGATTTGTAGGCTTACATAGATATAACCCTGATGACAGAGAACTCATTTGAATGTATACATATTTTGTATGGACGAAACATATGAAAAGAAAAAAGGCACACTGTAAAGAAAAAAGAAAATAGATCGAATAATAAAAAAATAAATCACGAAAAAAATATAGTGGAGTTTTTTGGTATCGAACCATGGCTAAGATATTTCGTTAGGTTGGGAGACCACCGCCTTACCCACTTTGCCACAGAGACTATTTGTTAATGAGAAGTGTGTTTTTAAATCAAATATTGTAACAACGGTTGAATTTAAACAAAGGGGTTCCGAAAACCTGTTTTACCTTCTACGTTGGACTCGTCTGTCCAAAGGTCACGGTTTATTTATAACACATGGTCGGATTGGTCGAATAACCATCCTCCCCGAGTACGTATCTATTAACCCTTTCCCAAATGGCAAATCTTCAAAATTTCCATTTCAAAAGCTGCTGCAGATGACAAATTGACCTTGTCTAAGATCAAATTTGTGCACAGTATAACATGGAAAATATTTAGACAAAAGAAGAAACTGCTGGTTATCAGCAGTTTCTTCTTTTGTCTCAATATTTTCCCAAACCATTTTTATAAGGGACGTCAAAACCAGGTCTTGTTTGGTAAGGGTTAAATAATACAAAATGTTAAAGAGACATTTCATTCCAATTTCAATTTTTTAAAATATGTCTTGATGCCAAAATCGGTTATTCTAATGAGTATAAATACTATTAGTTTTTTTAAGTTGTTGCCAATAAGCGAGAATACGAATTTAAAGTTGAGACATAATCGATAAATTGCATATAAATCCGAACTGTTGTCCACAACAATTTGTTTATTTTCAACACAAACATATATATATTTCTCATAAACGGCGCAATATTTTGGCTTGAGATTTTCAGAATTTTCATAAGGAAATGTGCTCTTTCAGACAAAAATAAAAGTATCATTTTTTTTTGAAAACTATCGTGAAATGTCACTTTAAATAATACAACATGTTAAGAATAACGGGTAAGAGGTAGAACGTCATATCAAATAATGATAGTTATTTTTCTTCAGCTAATTTTTCAATGTTTTAATTTGTAAAAGGTTGCAGACGACAAAATGGTTGTTAATTAAAACAGAATATACAAATATACATCTTCGCTAGCAAATGTTGACCACACCCATGATGTTAGTATTCCCTCGGTCGCGTGGACCTCGCCTTTGGTTTACGAAAATGTGAACAAGCATATCACATAAAATACCGAGACCAAAGGAGAAAATACTATTTACCAGTATTCTTTATTTATTTACCTCAACGTTTTTCCTGTTTGACACAAAAGGTTAGAACTGAAATAGTTTCACCTCGTGCTGTTTCTAATCCTTTCTGGCAATATTGTCACCCATAGATGGGCTTGAAATCATTAACCTAAGTGGGCGAGCAGCTGGAGGCTCAGTAAGGGTGTTGTGGTAGTACTGGTTGAGAAACAACAGGAATCCATGAGTAGGTGCTCCAGCCGCCGCGATATGACTCTGGCAGTGGAAAACGGCGTAAAACCCCAAAAAACTTTTTCTAATCGACATCGACAGTGTTTTCTAGCATTTAGATAATATCATCAGCATCACCTAGCGGTCTCAGTCGAGATTGAAACAACTACATTTTCCATGGTTGTTTATCGTTCACGGCTATAACTCATCGGCTATAACTGTAGACTTGTATACAAACACTTTACTTCTTGTTGTTGATAACTGGCCCAACACAAACACTTCCTCTTTTGGAAATAAAAGAATTAGGACATTAATTCGCTCGTATAGCTCACGATAAATGGTTTGGTAAATGTTAAAATTAAGTATTTGTTTTTTAGTGTTTGTATACAAGTCTACAATTATAACCAATAGACTATACAAATAGATCTTCTTTAAAGATCGACGCGTCTCGTTTGATCACATCTGGGAATGTCATTTTGTGTGACCGATTGTCAGATGTTGCACGGTGGACAATCACGTGATGCAACAATTTCAGAAAATCTTCAATAATTTTATCAATACGGGACCGATTTGAATTCGGTTTGAAGCAGAGAATGTGGACAAACGTCACGCATTACATAAATGTGGTTGATTTTTTGAAAAATCAACTGATAAAAAAGTTATTGAAGATAAACCAAAATTTTGGTTTATCTTCAATAACTTTTTAATCAGTTGATTCTTTTAAAAATCCACCACGTCCAGGTTACTTGTGACATTTTTCCACCTTTTCTTCTTCAAACCGAGATAAAATTGGTCAAGTATTGACAAAGTTATTGAAGATTATCGGAAATTCTAAGTCACGTGATTATACACCGTGTGTTGGGTGTCTCCAGAGTACAAATGATGAAACAAGTTTGCATCGTTACCCAGAGCAGCTCTAAGCTCAGATTGGATATTGCGGTAGTACGGTGAGAAATATACCAACAATCCATGTCACGTTGCAAATCTATTGTTGACAGAAAAATACCTTTGTCAAATGTCAGTAAGAATATTGGCCCAGTCGGTGTTCGAACTCACAACCAGTACCCGAGTTCTAGAAGTGACATTTAATGTTCTAGAAAGTTCTGGAACAGTTCTTGAACTTTTTCGCCGGGACAGGGCTTTAATAGAGCCCCCCCCCCCCCATATAAAAATTGTTTCGTACGGGCCTTCACTTTATTACACTTGCAAAATAAAAGATAACTGTTTTTAGCTCCAAAATATTCGATAATTCACTTTGGCCCCGAAATTTAAAATACATCATTTTAGACTAAAAACCTTTGGTGGCCCCTTTTTGAGCCCCAACCTGGTTTCCGTTAATTACCGATTGAATGTATAATGTATACGGTATTCTTTCAGAGATTAAGTATTAAGTCATTCACACATTTTACATGATTTCGACACCACTTGTAAAGGAGAGAGGTGTGTAAAGAAAAGCAATGAGGCAAACGAAGAAAATACTTATAATCAGTATTTTCTTCTTTTGTCTCAATATTTTCTCTGATCTAAAATGCACTTTGCCTATACCATCTTTATCAACACCCTTTTTGTTATCTGCAGCAGCTTTCAATTTACTCTTGTTTTTGTGGTTTTGAATGTGTTGAGATATGGGTGCTTATAACAATCATCAATTATCCATTTTCCAAATGGCAAAAATTTGGACTGCTCCAAATCGAAAGTTCTTGCATGTGACAAAATGGACATTAATGCAAATAATATTATGCGTAAATTATAGGATAGAAAATACTGAGGGAAAGGAGAAAATGCTGGTTATCACAGAATAATAGATGGACAAACTTGGTCGCGTCATAGGTAGGATGTTTTTTCTCTTTCTTTCTTTTTATGTCCCCGTATAGAAAGATCGGGGCATATTGGTTTACTGTTGTACGTTTGTCTGTCTGTCCCTCCGTCTGTCTGTCCAAACATTAGGTGAACGTTTTACGCGGGGTGGTGGCATTGGTTTTTTTCTCAGACACAAGTTTTTTACCCTTTCCCAAACAGCAAAAATTGGACTTTTCCAATTTGAGAGCTGACACGGTAGACAAAATGGATCCTTTTGGAGATAGGATTTGTGTACAATATAGTATAGAAATCATTGAGGCAAAAGTGGAAAATGCTGGTTTCAGCATTTTCTTCTTTTGTCTCAATGTTTTCTCAAGCTTTCACTTTTAAAGACGTCAAAACCAGCTCTTGTTTGGGAAAGGGCTATTTTTTCAGTATAACTAGCAAGGTATGTTGTAGTTCAAAATAAAGGTTTAGAATTAGGATGTCAGATTTAAAATATTACAATAGACGTTACCGTTCAATTGTTAGCAGCTTTTTAACGTTTAAACCTTTCCCAGTCAATAACTCACTATTGACGTTAAAGAATGAACAGAGACGGAGACAGAGAAGTTTAAAAACGTTTGGGGGAAAGAAAACCATGTTGATGACCGACCTTTCTCCTTTTACCTCAACGTTTTCTATTGTATGTGGTTTGAAGTACATACACGAGGATTTTGATGACATTGATTTTTAGTCTTGTGCACCATCTTAAAATGTAGCGTTTGGGCGTTTGAGAAAGGGTTAATCCAAGAAAACTGTATTTCCCTTGCCAACTCACTCTCCTCTAGAGGATAACATAACAACAAACACAAAAAATATTATTTTTTGGCGTAACAGTTGGACTGTATACCGACTGCGGGCCGTTTATTCTCATCAATCGTACAATACAACACGCGTATTACAACAACAATACTCCGAACGTCTCCATACGTTCGCGTTGATACCATGAACGTACTCTCACGTTCAAGAAACATTCCGAACGTACCCTCACGTTCGTTGCAGATGACTACGAACGTACTCACGTTCGCTAGCGGCTCAACATTCAACTCCGAACGTGAATCACACGTTCAATAGCAGATGACTCCGAACGTACCTGCACGTTCGCTTGCGAATTGCGTAACGCACCCACGCGTTCACTCACGAATGACTCTGAACGTACCCACACGTTCACCGCCGCTCCCGAACGCACCCTCGCGTTCGCCTTAACCATGAACGGAACCTCACGTTCACGAAACATACCGAACGTACCCTCACGTTCGCACTAACCATGAACGGACCCTCACGTTCACGAAACATACCGAACGTACCCTCACGTTCGCACTAACCATGAACGGACCCTCACGTTCACGAAACATACCGAACGCACCCTCACGTTCGCCTAACCATGAACGTTCCCTTACGTTCACGAAACATACCGAACGTACCCTTACGTTCTCTTGCAGATGACACCGAACGTACCCTTACGTTCGCTTGCAGATGACACCGAACGTACCCTCACGTTCGCTAGCAGGTGACACCGAACGTACCCTCACGTTCACTTGCAGATGACACCGAACGTACCCTCACGTTCGCTTGCAGATGACACCGAACGTACCCTCACGTTCGCTTGCAGATGACACCGAACGTACCCTCACGTTCGCTAGAGCTTAACCATGAACGTACTCTCACGTCCAATGAATATTTAACTCCGAACGTACCGAAACGTTCGCAGCAGATGACTCCGAACGTCCTTGCACGTTCGTTTGCGTAATGCATAACGCACCCATGCGTTCAATTCCGATGGACTCTGAATATACGTAAACGTTCGCTTCTGGCTTATCATGAACGACACCTCAACTCGGACCAACACGGTCGCATGCAGATGACCGCAATCATTCCTGCAAGTTTACTTGCGCAATGCATAACGCATAATGCGTCTAATTACTACAGACCCGAACATGCTCATAATTCATTGTCACTTCATAACGCATATATGCGTTCAATTTCATATAAATACAAACGCACACACATGTTTCAATTCATATGACTCTGACTTTATCGACACGAACGCTTGCAGATGACCCCGAACACATGCACTTTTGAACTTGTAAATGACTACAATGTTCATTAAATATCACGAACGCACCTATACGTTCGGTTACTTAAAAGTATCAATTGAGCTCAATATCAGTAATCATGAAACATGTGAACATCTAAATACTCAATGACAATAATTGTGCTTATATAAGGTACTCAACAGCAAATAACTAGCAACACATCAAATTGCTCAATTACACTCAACTATGACCGCGTCTGAACTTTCAACGTCTTTCAATATTGGAATTGCACTTATGAATATATAATTCAATACAGTTACAGATACGTATGACTTTACCTTATTAACATTCAATGATAAATGATATTGAACATGCAAAAATGTCCAATTTCACACTATAAATGAATGTTCTTTAAGTTCAACTCATCCATGTTTAGTGTATACGAACGTATCCACACGTTCACTGGCTGACTGCTACACTTAAAATTACTTACTAGCACATGAAATAACATACATTTTAGCATATCTACACATTCAATGCCAACGACTTGTCTTTATTTAGCACTCAGCTAACTACTATCAACATAATCGCAATCAACCAATCACAATCGGCTATAGATACGTCGTAACTTTCAACTTCTTTACGTATCTATGAACATGTCTTATATAACAGCCGCTATATGTCATGAAATTAATTAGTCATTCGTTAATACATGACATTGAACATTTCAAAACGCTCAATACCACATGAAAGCGAATGGCATCATATGCCCAATGCATAAACAAGTAGTACTTTTAACATAACTAATGTGTGAAATAGCAATTGAAGAAATTGTTCATAAGAGAACACAAGGAAACATTGGTAATCAGCGTTCAAAACGAACTTGCATATATCATGCACCGAATGTATTGCATGGTATTCTGACATAACTGACTTTCTACAATCATACATCTAGCTTACAATATTAAAAACTAAAACAATAAAAACAGCAATACACGTCCGCCTACAGTCGGTTTCCAACTCTGAGTGAAGGACTTACAAACGCACGAGCAAGCTCGTGCACTATACAACGCCATCTATCGGAGCTTAGACATAGCAAGGGAAATTAATTTTCGACTAATTCGTTCCTCAAACATCGAAAATAATATTTCCCTTGCCAACTCACTCTCCTCTAGAGGATAACATAACAACAAACACAAAAAATATTATTTTTTGGCGTAACAGTTGGACTGTATACCGACTGAGACTAAAAGAACGGGTATGTCATAGAAGTATTGAATACTAAAGCATTTATCAATGGATTCACATGAAATTCTCAACATCCCTATTACCAAACGTTGTAATAATAAACGTTATTACAGCAATACAAACATGTGTGTACAGTGTGCACATATTTAACATCATCCACTGGTATTTAATTATTTTCTATATTCATCATAAGCAATAGTTTTCCCTGGCATAGTTACAATACATATACAAAGCAACGAACGTACTCAAAAACATTTCAATGCAAACAACAATAACCCAATAGATATTCATTACATTAACATTGAACTAAGAAGTAAATAGTTTTATCCCGTAATTACTAGCAATACGAATTTTGCACAACTATACATATCGATATACATGTAGCCGTGCAAAACTCTCATCATAACAACTGGTCCGAATCTATATGCAACTTAAAACATCATATATCATGGCAAGTTCTGGCTGCTATGCCATTTCTTGAAATGGCCGAACTTAAATACAAGTATTTTCGATGCCGTAATTTGTGTAATTACAATAGGCCAATAATAGATAAATGCACACGTACGAAACAAATGGTTACAACAATAATATACTACATTTACAATGCGTTTCATTCAAGTTACGGTAATTCATTTTACCTAACATTCGTAACAACGCTCAACTTCCGGAATTATGTACTATATCAACATTTTCTTCCACGTTCTAGCATTCTGTCATAAACCTTGAATAAGTAGCAAACTAACCAAATAAGGAAATAACATTCTCGTACAAAAACTTTAATCAATGTTAATTCCGGCATGAACTATAATTAAAAGCGTTAAACAGTGACGTAGCATATTAATTAACAATTACTCGAGGACTAAATAGAGCTGTGTCAATACAATAAATGAATCCACAGACAATATGCATAGATTCTTTTATAATCACGCAGTAATTCGGGCTAATTCACCAGTGCATCCTCTGGAACATTTATGTTGACACGAAATTCTAGCTTCACCACCTTAACTGTACATCAGTAAGACAACATCCCGCGAAGTCAAACGTCAGTCACTATAGTGCTCACAGCCATTCAATTTCAATCGCCATCACTCTGCGGTACCCAAAATATTCTGAAAAGACAGAAACAGTAATGTAATGCCCATACACACGAATAAATACAGGCAACAAAACTGTTGAATAAATGGATAATTTGTTTCTTGCAGAATTGAACAATTCAATTCCATAATGCACATGATATCATGCCAATTATATCAATTAAACAGTGAAGCAAACAATACTATTTCGTCAGTGTAAATAAAAAACGTCGCAACTACAGCTTGATAGGATCTGTAGTTACACGATTTTATAAAAACATCGACGATTTACCAATACATAACGGTAAACAAGATCTATATTTAGCACAAGATCCAATGCCATTTTTGATACGTAGACAGCAAAGTGTAAACTCATATATAAATTTCATCCTTTCTCATACTATTTCTAAAATACTCCTTTACACACAATAATTTAATTTCAACGCGATTAAGAAAAATAGCCTAGGCTATTTCTATTCAGTACTTATCTTCAATTATCGTCTGCAGTCATGCATAGCTTTATTTCAATTTACGTCTTCTAACACCCCATCGCTCCATGTCGAATGTGCACTGTCATGTAGATCAAGATGAGACATCCCAGTAACGATGCAGATTCATCTAAACCCATGTAGCCAGTTCGTCATTTGGAAAGAGAAACACGTGCTACACCGCCCAACGACAATAAAAACAGCAATACACGTCCGCCTACAGTCGGTTTCCAACTCTGAGTGAAGGACTTACAAACGCACGAGCAAGCTCGTGCACTATACAACGCCATCTATCGGAGCTTAGACATAGCAAGGGAAATTAATTTTCGACTAATTCGTTCCTCAAACATCGAAAATAATATTTCTCCCAAACATAGAAAAGGTCATCATCTCACGTTGGGGGACCAAAAAGGGGTTTTACAAAGCTGTGAAACGAAAATGGTTTATCTGGATTTTTGGAGCTAGAATGGATTATCTTTTCTTTTGGAGGCATACTGAATTAACTTATCAGACTTATATTTGGAAAGCATGGAGTGCAATTATTTATTGCTGGGAAAGGAACTTACCCTTTCACCAAAAATATCTGGTTTTGAAGTACCTCATAGGAAATGCTCGGGAAAACAATGAGACAAAAGAAGAAAATGCTGATAACTAGCGTTTTGTTCTTTTGCGTCAATATTTATGTAATATGGTATACACAGTCATATCCTATTAGACCTTGAGCCACCAATAACCCCTGCTCCCCCCCCCCCCCCGAGGGAATTTTGAAGGGTATGATTTTCTGAAAGCTTATAACAAATGCTACAAGATGAGCGTTGTTTGCACTTTGGCCGTTGGGGCTTTTGGCTGTAACCCTTATCTAAAACCCTTAACCCTTTCAAATTTTTCATTTAAATATACAGACAATTATTTGGTCATATCTTGATTGAATTTTAATCTACATATGTCAAAATGGTATCAAATGAAAGCTTATGACTTGTTCTTCAATTTGTAGTTATTTTATGCAAATTAGCTCATTTGCATATTCATGAATATTAATGATTTTCCTTAAAATTGCTATTTTTTGATGAAAATTTGGTTAATACTTTCCAAATGAAGGTGTTTCTGTCCAGGGGGAGTTTTGTAAACATGGTTTATCTTAAAGTACATTTTATTAGAAACATTTTGAGCCTTGTTTGCACTCATGCGTTTGGGGCTTTTTGCCGTAACCCTTATCCAAACCCTTAACCCTACCAAATTGTTCATTTAAATTTCGAAAATGAATTTGGTCATATCTTGATTGAATATTGACACACAGGTGTCAGAATGGTATCAAATGAAAGCTTATGACTTGCTCTTTCATTTTCAGTTATGTTATGCAAATTAGCTCATTTGCATATTCATGAATATTACTGATTTTTCCTAAAATTGCGATTTTCGACAAAAATGTGGTAAATACTTTCCAAAACAGAGCATTTTAGTGCAGGGGAATCATGTAAACATAGTAAATCTTCAAGAAAATTATATAAGAAACATTTTGAGCGATGTTTGCACTTTGACCATTTGGGCTTTTGGCCAAATCCCGTATCTAAACCCTTAACCCTATAAAATTGTTCATTCATTTCAAAATGTTTTTGGTCATATCTTGGTTGAATATTGACATACAGATGTTAGAATGGTATCAAATGAAAGCTTATGACTTGCTCGATAATGTGCTATAAATTTTATGCAAATTAGCTCATTTGCATATTTATGAATATTAATGTAATTACTTAAAACCGTGACCTTTTTTCCGTATATTTGGTAAACACTTTCAAAAACATTGTGTTTCTTCTCAGGGGGAATCATGTAAACATGGCTTAAATTAAAGAACAGTTTATAAGAAACATTTTGAGCAATGTTTGCATTCTGGCGATGGGGGTTTTGGGAGGTGACCCTTATCTACACCATTAAACCCCATCAAATTGTTCATTCAAATTTTCAAAACGTTTTTGGTCATTTCTTGATTAAGTATTGACCTACTGATATCAGAATGGTATCAAATTAAAGCTTATGGCTGGCTCTTCCATGTGCTTTTATTTTTCATGCATATTACTTCAGTTGCATTGCCATATATATTAATGATTTTCCTTAAAATTGTGATTTTCAGCGAAAATGTGTTAAAACAATCAGAAACAATGTGTTTCTGTTCAGAGGCATTATGCAAACATAATTTATCTTAAAGAACATTACATGAATAACACTTTAAGCAATGTTCACACTGTGGCATTTGGGTCTTTTACCCAAACCCCTTATCTAAACCCTCAACCCTATCAAATTGTTCATTCAAATTTTCAAAACGTTTTTGGTCATATCTTGATTAAATATTGATCTACAAACGTCAAAATGGTATCAAATGAAAGCTAGTGAATTGCTTGCATATTTGCAATTACTTCATGTCGATTTGCTCATTTACATATTCATAAATACTATTGATTCTTAAATGTTTTGGACAAAAACACATTTATTGTGGTAAATCCATAAAATGTATTCCATTTGACAGTGCTATATGTTATATAGTAATCCTGTTATGTTATGTACATAGTAACCCTGTTATCTTTAGTAATTGATCTATATCGGTTTCCATCATGATAAACTTGCCCAACTCCCACAGTTTTAGTAAATCCAAGATTGCCACCAAGTGCGATGTGAATCATTTTTGGTCAAATTGTTCTAAAACAGTGCAATAAGTAAGTGTCTTAATATGGAATTCCACATGCTGATCTAAACCTGGTAGCATAGTCATAGCATTTAAATATCAGGAAAATATTGAACTGAAGATATCTTTGGCCATCTAATGCCATCCTGGAAAACATATGCCATATTGAAAGAGATTGTATGTGTATCGCAAGGGAACTATTTTCAATTTATTGTGCGGTGGTACTATTCTGAAAGCACATATAAGAAATATGTGTAGAAAATGAAGAATATGAATATTCATTCAGCATGGGCTGTCGGTAGTATGGATCAGTTCACATCTGTTCTGATCTGATACAGACAAATAAATGCATCGTAATAAATGAAATAATCTTTTGATCACAACCAGTAATTGTCTGTACTCTAGCTACATACATACATCGCGTACATCTCTTAATTTTATGCATCTGATACATACTCAGCTTTACATATGGCACCCCAAGCTTAAATTATCTGAATTGAAAATGCCTTATTAGAGCATAAAGAATGGTAACACCAGTGTCCCTGATCTGTCAACTACATATCAAATACCCTTAAGGCCAACAAATTGACTTGTCTATGAGGAAAACACAGAGAATGGCTCTACAGATGGAGAAAAACCATGCTGTTTTCTCCATGTGAATGGCAAAAGTAAGGCCTTGATAATTGCTTAACAATGTTATTTTGCTACAATGCAATTTGTCTACATTCAAGGATCTCTGTTCAGCCATAAAACTTTAAAAAATAATTGGAATGATTAATGTTATATGTGTATTAGAATAAAGTCCCCCATTTTGTATCATTCTATGGCATATGATAAAATGTGTATGTTTAAAGTCCTATTTTGCGTCAATTTTGGATTCATGTAGCAGTTTTACAAAGGATAACATTCTGTCAACTAAACTAGATATATGCAAGAACACCAATACAATAAAAGAAATCAATTTAACTTATTTGCACTTAAAACAATAAAGATTAAAAAGATTAAAAGGAAACTAAATACATACATTGAAAATAAGATTTATAGGAACAAAATATAATGTGCTGCACACTTTAAAATTACTGTTACTTCCAAACAAAACATCAAATAGATTTCAAACAAGGCTTAGATTTTGTTAAAAGAGTGAACATGGATATCAAATGGTTGAAAACTCACGAGAAAGAAACAATCGGACCTTTTGGTACGTATTTAAAATAAAAAACCTTGCAAAACAATCAAAATTTTGGACAAATCATTAATATGCATGCTTATGCAAATGAGCTCATTTGCATAAAATACCTGCATATTAAAGAATAAGTCATTAGCTTTCATTTTATACCATTCTTACATCAGTAGGTCAATATTCAATCAAGATATGACCAAGCATGTTTTGAAAAATTGAGTGAACAATTTCATAGGGTTAAGGGTTTGGATAAGGATTATGACCAAAGGCCCCAAGCGCCGGAGTGCAAATATCTCTCAAAATGTTTCTAATAAAATGTTCTTTAAGATAAACCATGTTTACATGATTCCCCAGAACAGAAACACAATGTTTTTGAAAATATTTACCAAATATTAGCAAAAAGGTCACATTTTTAAGTAAAATCATTAATATTCATGAATATGCAAATGAGCTAATTTGCATAAAATTTATAGCAAATTATTGAGCGAGTCACAGCCTTTCATTTGATATCATTATAACATCTATAAGTCAATATTCAAACAAGATATGACCAAAAACGTTTTTAAATGATTGAACAATTTATAGGGTTAAGGGTTTAGATAAGGGTTTTGGCCAAAAGCCCCAACGGTCAAAGTGCAAACATCACTCAAAATGTCTCTTGTATAATTTTCTTTAAGATTTGCTATGTTTACATAATTCCCCTGCACAAAAATGCCTCGTTTTGGAAAGTATTTACAACATTTTTGTCGAAAATCGCAATTTTAGGAAAAATCATTAATATTCATGAATATGCAAATGAGCTAATTTGTATAACATAACTGAAAATGAAAGAGCAAGTCATAAGCTTTCATTTGATACCATTCTGACACCTGTGTGTCAATATTCAATCAAGATATGACCAAATTCATTTTCAAAAGGCTTTAAATGAACAATTTGGTAGGGTAAAGGGTTTGGATAAGGGTTACGGCAAAAAGCCCCAACTGCCAGAGTGCAAACAAGGCTCAAAATGTTTCTAATAAAATATACTTTAAGATAATCCATGTTTACAAAATTCCCCTTGGACAGAAATGCCTTTTTTTAGAAGTTATTTATCAAATTTTCGCCCAAAAATTCAAATTTTAAGGGAAATCATTAATATTCATGCATATGCAAATGAGCTAATTTGCATAAAATAACTACAAAATGAAGAGCAAGTCATAAGCTTTCATTTGATACCACTTTGACATCTGTAGGTCAATATTTGATGAAAATATGACCAAATAAGTAATGTAAATTTTTATGAAAAAAATGATAGGGTTAAGGGTTTTACATAAGGGTTACAGCCAAAAGCCCCAACGGCCAGAGTGCAAACAACGCTCAAAATGTTTCTTAGATAATGTACTTTAAGAAAAAACATGTCTACAAAATTCCCTCTGGGGGGGGGGGGGGGGGAGCAAACATGTTTCTAGCTCAGGGTCTATATCTATATTAACACACATTTTGTCGTCTGCAGCTCATTCATATAAAATTTGAAATGTGTCGTTTTGGAAAATGATTCAAGACAACAAAATAAAATGGGTTTTCCAAAATCGAAGAAGAAAGGAAAATCCATTACATTCAAAACCAAGGGATGACAATTTCAATCCTTTCCTAAATGGCAAACATTTAGACTTTTAACATTCAAAAGCTGCTGCAGAAGATAGATAGACACATATGTGACATTTTGTTTTTGACTTCACGTCGTCTTTGATGACACTCGGTTGCTATTTCAAGGAATTCCCGAATAAATAAATAAATAAATAAATAAATAAAAAAAAAAAAAAAAAAAAAAAAAAAACTCCATTCGATCATGTTGTACACCCTGGTGCACTCGATCATTTTGATCTTGAAGTTGTAAAAAACAGCAACAGTACACTCAAACCCAAGGTTACATACGGACCAATTAACCCTTTCCCAAACGGCAAGTTTTTAGGGCGACCCTCTTCAAAAACTGCCACAAATGACAAAATGGAAGTCATAAAAGATGAAATTTGTATGAAATATGGCACATAAAATATTGAGACAAAAGGAGAAACTGCTGATCAGCAGTTTCTTCTTTTGTTTCAATGTTTTCCCAAGCCTTTTCTATTAGGGACGTCAAAACCAGGTCTTGTTTGGGAATGGGTTAAGCAATCGAGATCAATGACCTCTTTAACCCTTTCCCAAACGACAATATATTTACATGGTCCAAACCAGAAGGAATTGTAGACGCCAAATTTAGTGCGTATTCATGTGGAAAAATTCTGTTGTGAAGCATAGAAAACCATGTAGAAAATGCTGGTGATTAGCATTTTCTTCTTTTTTTGCAAGGTTTTCTGAAGCCACGTGCATTAGAATCGTCACAAAGAGTCACTCAAAACATGTTTAAGAAAGAGTTAACCCTTTCCCAAACAGCAGAAATTTAGACTGTCCTAATTTGAAAGCTATTGCAGACTACAATTTGAATGGCAATAAGGACAAAATTTCCACACAATATAGCAAAGAAACTCTCAACGATAAAAGATAAAATACTGGTTATGAGCATTCCCTTCTCTTACTTTTATGTTTTTTTTTTAAATACTTTCTATAAGGAAAGTCAAAATTTGGCATTGTTTGGGAAAGTGTGCAAAAGGAAACCACTACTTGAATTCCACCATGTTGATGGAAGAACCAAAAAGTGCTGCTGAGTAGGCAGTATTTCTTTTATTTTGGACCGTGTGGACACTTTCTCGATGTTACAATAGGGATAGATACTGTGAGTATATTGTGCTAAAAATAGACCAGATTATACTTATTAGCTTACCGTTAGTGCTACTGCAAAACTGCGTAACTCCAGCTTGATTAAAGCTGGAGTTACGCGGTTTTGCAGTAGCACCGACGTTACACTGGTCTTTGTCTGAATGTATGTTACTGTTTACATGATAAAATCGATCCCTATTTTCCCTTTCCTAGACAAGACCTTTTTTGACGTGTGCAATAGAGAAAAATTGGAAAACCTTGAGTCAAAGAAGAAAATGCTGAAAATCAGCATTTTCTCCTCTTTGTCTCAATATTTTCTGTGCTGTATCTTTCACAAATTAATCACCTTTCAGGCAACATGCATTGTGTCGTCTTCAGCACCTTTCAAATCGGATCAGTCTGAAATTTTGAAATTTTGCCATGTGGCAAATATGTTAGATGTAATGAAATATGTTAGATGTAATGAATAAAAAAAAAAAAAAAAAAAAATTATGGGAGACGCGTATTTTATCTTAAAATATTGAGACAAAATCCCGTGAGATAATGTTGATTATCTGTATCACAGTTCTTCTTTTGTCTAGATGTTTAAAACAGCCTTTTCTTTGAACGTCAAAACCACATTCTGTTTGGGAAAGGGTTAAACGTAACCATTTAATTTTGAATTTAATAAGGGTGTTAAAAATTATGTGTATTTTGTAAATTTACAATGTCGTTTCAATGAAATGGAGTGTATTTGTATTTGAATAAATCAAAAATGGGGGTTTATTCATATTTCAACACTTGACGAGTACCCCATTCATAAAGATGTGTTGAATACAAAACTGGATATATAAACAGGTAATTTTTTCATATTTCAAAATTTTCATAAACACAAAATAACCCGACCGAAATAACCATTTTCCTAACAATACACTCTTTTGGCGTCCCTAATCGAGAAGGCATGGAACTACATTGGCGCAAAAGATGAAAAGGGTAAAAAAAACCCCAGCATTTCGTCGCTTTTTTCAAAAACCTCGTAATTGAAGCTTAAATGAATCTGCAGTAACGTGGTTCTGCAAAAAATGACCGTCTGTCTCCTTTTTTGTCTCAATATTTTATGTGTCATGTGGTTTAACCCTTTCCCAAACAAGACCTGGTTTTGACGTCCCTAATAGAATTCGTTTAGGAAAACATTGAGGCAAAAGAAGAAAATGCTGATGATCAGCATTTTCTCCTTGTGCCTCAATGCTTTCTCAGCTATATCATTCGCAAGTCTCATCTTCAGTAACAATCAATTAGTAGGCTGCAGCAGCTATCGAATCCAAATCGTCTAAAATTTTGCCGTTTGGGAAAGGGTTAAAAACATTTCCTTTATCACACATTCTATTCTGCTTTCTGTGACCAAAATTGTGTTATCTGCGAAGATGTTGTTCATTTCCAAAACGACAATGACTATTTCAAAGGGAAACAAACTGCCGACTACAGTGCAGAACCCAGTAACTTATTCCCAAACGCTGATAATTTAGACTGTATCCATTTAAAAGCGCTGTAGACGCCAATTGATATGTTTGTTTATAAAAGGTCTGCTTCGTGCACAGCGTATCGCAGAAAATTTGATCACCTGTACTTTCTTCTTTTGCCCCATTGTTTCGCATTTTTTACATGTACGCCAAATCCACGTCTTGTTGGGAAAAGTTTAATCTGAGTAACTGAGATTCCAAATATCAAGCTAGAACATATTGACGATGGAAGAAAAAAAAAAAAAACTGGCTAACAATGTTTTTATTACTTTTTCTGAAAAAAACATTGTCAATAAGTCAAATATCAAAAATGTTGGGAGCGAACTATTTCGTTTGTTGGTATTCTCTGCGCTGAAACATTTTGTGTTAAATTGTCGTCTTATACATTCAATTTCAACAGATGTGACGTATTCTTACACACTTATTACGTTTCTACAACAAATATTTTCTCCTTTTCCTTTGTGTTTTAATACCATAAACTTTTCTGCCTTTAAAACATTTATTTTGTCGACTATTTACTTAAAATTCAAAATTAATCCAAAATGTTTTCGTTTGGTTAAATGTTGGTTAAAGTAGAAAATAACGAGCAATTTTATATCTTCGATCTTAAAAATGACAGTTAGACACGATTTACAGATTTGACATGAACATGTAGATTATATAAACATTTGCAATATTTATGGCGATATAATAGTACCGGCCGAAATTGACAGTGACGTGGACTAATGTTTATTACTTGACAACCAATCAACTCTGTTCGTATTTTTAACGGTGCAAATCAGACGAATTGATTGGTTGTGCAGCAGTAAACATCAACCTACGTCACTGTTATTTTCGGCTGGGACTATTGTACAACCCACCCACTTTAAAGGGCGACGGTAACAGATGGTCTAATTGCAAAAAATGATTTTTTTTTAAAAAATATGCAAAACTTTTGTGTTGACAACCTCGGGATGGTTAATAATATGCGATTCAGACAGAGAATGAGCCGAAATTACAAGACAGATAGCTGAATTTAGGGAGAATCCAAACCTAAATTCAACCCCATCACTGATGGGGTTAGAATTATTTTGAAATTGTTGCACATGCGCATACAGCGCGGACCATGATTCAAACGAGATTCATACTTGAATTTCAATATGACGTCATCATGTATGTTGTGACGTCATTTAAGAAAGTCGCATGTCCTACTGTTTTGACCTACTTTCGATATCGCTTCATGAATTTGGTATCAAATTGCGAAAAAATGAGTCGTTGTTTCAATAGTTTGTCGTAATCATTTAATCAGGTCATATAAAGCTTAAAAAGTGTACATTTCGTTTGTATTTGACAATTTTTGGGTCCAAATCTGGGAAATAGTAGCTTTAACGCCGCACTATAAAGTTAATCAAGTGATCCATCCTATTTTGTCGAGCATACAAAAAGGTACAAAAATATATTTAAGAAATGTGTATGTTCATGTATGTTTATTATGTCAACAGGAATGGCTAGGTAGTTTCTGTCTAGCGGAAATTCGCATTAAGATAATTTAGATATATCAAGTCTGTATTATTATTCCCGCAATTTTTATTTCTTCAAGTAGTAACATTTTGGTCCTCTACAGAAAACCCCTTACATCTTACACATTTTCTGCTACTAATTGTTTTCTACAATTGTTGCTGTTGTTGTGCCACATGATTCCCTTATACGCGGAAAAACGTCTGACACGGCATTTGAGGGCAAAATGGATCTAAACAAGACTGTGCATACTCACAGTCTTATCAAGATCCATGATGTTCGCTAATAGCTTTATTTAATCTGTAGCAACTGTTTGAGTGCAAACCTGATCAGTCTGGAAAGACTGATCGCCAGACATGGTATTTTCAATTGCTACAAGTGACTCATTTCCAGATTCCGACTCGGTGTTGCATATAACTCTTTTAAAAAGTCATCGATGTCTATTCGCAGGCCTACCTTCACCACAAGTCACAAGGTAAAGATGAGGGGAGGCGGACAGACAAGTTTTGTGAAGTTTGGAATCATCATGATGATTTCCCTTCTCATCACTAACATCATCATGATGGCAGTCCTCCATCAACATGCCAACGATACAACCATCATATTAAAGGAATTCCGAAAAATTAATGACGTCAATTCCGGTACTGGCGTAGCCAATCACAGAGACAGACACGAGTCACGTGATGGTGTCGTAAACAATGACGTCAAAGTAGGTGTTGAAAATGGTAAAAGCAAACCAGATTTAGAACGGTATGAAGATAAAAGAAATGGAAAACTACAAAAAGGTGTTCACAAAGATGTCAGAAAACCAGACGAAGCGGGGAAATCAAAGAAAATTCAAGAAGTAATGTTAGGAAACAATAAAGCTTATGACGACACAGTTTCATCGAAATTTAACAAGAATTTTAAACATAAAGAACAAGTGTTAGATACCAAAGATGTTGACGCCATGCTAAAGCGTCTGAATTCAACAAAATTAGAGTCTATATTTCCAAAATCATTCTGGATGCAGGACTTGGCACATTTTGTGAGTATTGCTGGAAAAAGAAAACGCACATCCGGTTCCGGTTTGCCAAGTGTGAAGAGAACCTACAAAACGTAAGTTTTAATTACGTCGGTTTTCATCAAAAATCTCGTAACTGCAGCTTGTTATAAGCTGCAGTAACGAGGCTTTTGTTGAAAAGCAGTGAATAATCATTTTGCCATCTTTATGGCTGTTCTTACCAAACTAAAATACAAAAAGTGTTATCAAATTATAAATATCTTAAATGTTAAACGATTTTAAGTTTGCACGGTACCTAATAGGAGAAATGGTTATACTCAGTATCACAATAAACTTATCACTGATTATTTTGGTAAGCTTTGGAATAGCACTGCTTTTCAACAAAAATCTCGTTACGAGGTCCTTGTTGAAAAGCGACGATATGAGACTAATTTGGAGGCAGACGTAGCTCGTGAAATATATACTGACGTCAAATACAAACGCTCCAATGAAATTCGTCGTTATTTTCCTTATGCCTATTACGATATTAGTGAAATGTATCCTGTATATAAACATTTTGACAGACAATTACGACAAATACAAAATATGCGTTTCTATTCATCAAGAAGTCCATTTCCGGTGACTAGTCACGTTTTCTACGCGCGTCGTGCATGTATACAACGTGATGAAATTGGTCACATTTTACACAGTAACATCATGTGTTAGTGGATAGACAATCACGATTTTAAAGATTTTCTTATAAAACATCCGGATTGAAGGATACCAAGGCTAAATTCTGAAAAGGGGGCTCGTAATGTGTCCATTTTTAATGCGAGACATGCACAATCAAGTGATAAGATAGTTAAACTTATTGTGTTTCTCGATTCGGTGTCTTGATCAACGCGTTAGAGATCCACAAATGTTTATCGATCGGCCACGCTCACCTAGACATCGTGTAACACTTGTAAAACCTGATAATTCCTCACGTTAACGTCATGTACGTTACAGGTTTTTGACGTTGGGATGGACGTTTCGTCGAATAATGGCTCACTGTGGAGGTCAAATAAGTGTTTTTATGGTAACTGTTGTTGTTGCAAGTAACGTTTGAAACAAACACTCTGTTCAGAAAATAGAGCTCGTAAAATAGCCATTTTCGAATACGGGAAACTCAAAAACAAGTCGCCGGACGTTTTGACGTATCGCATTGCACGATTAGGCATCTTGGTCGGCAAATTAGACTTACAGAAACATTTGCCTATCGGCCACATTCAACTAGACCTCGTGTAACGCCTGTAAAACAAAATAATTCCTTACGTTAACGTCGTGAACGTTTCAGGCTTGAGACGTTGAAATCGACGTCGTGTTTAGTATTAATTATGGTCGCCAAATAAGACGTTTTACGGTACCTGTTGTTGTCGCAAGAAAAGTTTGAACCACGAGCTAGTGATCTTTAAATGTAAATTCTGATACCGCTTTGTGCCATTTCTTCTAAACTGGAGAAATTTGGTAATTTCTCTACCATCATTTTTCAAAAACAGATATTCAAATTTACAGAAAGAAATAATTTTTGCAATTTCAAATCAGATATACCGAAAAATCTGACATTTGTTAGGACTGAGGCGTTTCTATTTGACGCCAGTATACATACAGTGAAGCGTTTAAACAGTCTTATGATATACTGTAATCCTCATTTTATTACACAATGAACGAAATGAGAAAGAAAAGGACACAAAACTATGAGATGTTTTTAATGAAGTTCAGTATGTTTGAGTGTTGTTTTTCTTTATCTTAGTTTAGGCCAGCCCATCATTTGTCTTGTGTGTAATTATAAAGCATGTCTTGTAATTTCAGCACTAGTCCAAGCTGGAAGAAATTTCACCTACACATTCAACATTACGCCCTCTATGATTCACATGACCCTGTTATTGATGACCTACTGAAAGATCTCACACGACTCAGAATCAAATCAACAGGTATTTCATTATTGACTCGTGTCGGTGGGCTGTTTTCAAAATTTGAAGAAAAAAAGACCTGCTTTTGATGTCCAAAGAAGAAATAGTTTGGCACAAGTACAGGGATGGTCATGAGACCTGATCTCTTCCTTGTAATCCGCATATGATGCCGAATTTCTCTACATACCGAATTGAGGTCAGTTACTAATTAATTTCTGAAAGTTTATCGGGTTGCATGCCGAGATCTTACAGAACATATATATCCAGACATAGAGTCAGGCAGTCGATCTGACCCATTTACCTTTACAGATCTACTATGGAACTACTCTTCAAGCCTATTTGCTGATCATGACCTCAATTATTTTGAAAAAAAAAGCGAATGTGTCCATAATTTGTGTCAGTTTTAATGACAGAGATATTAAAGTAATCAACCATTTTCAACGGAGTAGAATTATTATTTTTTTCTCTTGGTTTTCATTATTTAGTTACAGTCACGTGATACATCACGTGGTCTGACGGACTACTTTCCTATTTCAGATGACACAGAGAGCGGTACCGAGCTCAAGGTCATTGTGACGCTGGAAGATGGCGGACGTGCCGTTATGAAACCTATGAGGTTAGTTTTTTTTGCGACCGTCTCGAAAAAAGGGTCGTCTGTGAAGTTTTAAAAGTATCGACCATATACAGATTGAATAAAGCCAAAACATTCACTCCGAGATGATCTTTTGAATCAAGAAGGTATTTTCTCACCTGATAATTACATTCTACGTTCAATTTTCTTCGATATCTGGGAGACATCTTTTGAGTCCGATCTAATTTCCACACACCTTGGTTTTATTGACTTCCCGTCTTTTTCCCCATGACGGGCCAATTTGATCTTTTTGGATAGAATTGAATTTCACCGTCTTTTTTACTTTACCGATGGTGTTTTGTTCTGGCATTTTAGATATCCTCGTGATTGGCCTGTAAATCCGAACACATTTGTGTTTGATGACATGGAGAGACATTATGCTGAAATAGCTGCATTTCATCTGGATAGGTGAGTGTCGTACATATTTAATCTGATTGAAACACCATCTTAATCAATAAAAACTCAATCTAGCATCGAATAAAAAGCCACTGTTGTAAACATGGTATAATAAGGGCAATGATTGATACAAGAACACAATTTTGACGAACTGATTCTGTGCTAAACTGCAAATTTTTAGAAACTACATTCATGGGCGGATTTGGATGAAATCACCGCGGAATGTTACCATTTTCCTAAAATTGATTATACGCGTTTTAGAGGTTTTTCCATTCACAGAAAAAGGGGTATACTGCAAAAAGTTTTGTATATTCTGAATTTGCCTCTCTTAACTTTTATTTTTCTATTTTTCAGGCTTTTGGGTTTTAACAGAGTTCCTCCCACTATTGGTCGTAAAGTCAACCTAACCGAGTTTTATAAAGTAGCTCCGAAAACTGTGAAGGACACCTACTTCACATCACCAGGTATACATATGAGCCGGGATCTCAAGATCCATGTTGTTCTCTTTTAGCTTGTACCCCATGTATTTCTCTTAACCCTTTCCAAAACGGCAAGATTTTAAGGTGATCCACTTAAAAAACTGCCACAAAAAATGACAAAATGGTTGTTATTAAAGATAGGATTTGTGTAAAATATGGCACACAAAATATTGAGACAAAAGGAGAAACTGCTGGTTATCAGCAGTTTCTTCTTTTGTTTCAATGTTTTCCCAAGCCTTTTCTATTAGGGACGTCAAAACCAGGTCTTGTTTGGGAAAGGGTTAAGTTAAAATCAAATTGGCACGTGATGATCTAGAAGCCTAGACACAGAATAGTCTCGTATGCAAACGTAGATGTCCATAACAATTCTCCTCTCGAGGTTCTTTATAAAGTGACATCGAAATCTGAAAGATTCCTACCTCACGTCACTTTTGTGACACTCGGTATTCAAATTAAAAAGTTATTTATGACATATCCATCCAACATCTAGAAATATTGCTGATACATCTATGTGGTTACCCTTGCAATCAAAAAATTGTTTTCTAAGCATTGTGGAAACAAATGAGCCAGGATCTGGAAAAATGTCTCTTATAGCATTTGAGAACAACATGGTTCCAGGTCAGCCTGCGTATACACGCAGCCTGACCAGGAACCATGTTGTTCTCCAATAGCTTTCACATGGTCTGTAGCAACCACTTAAGAGTAGCATGGATGCTGGCTAGACTGCATCTAGCCACAGATTGATCTTGAAACATGACTGTCTCAAATGCTATAAAGGACGTTTTTCCTGGCTCAAATACAGTTTTACATGTTGATTTTTTTCAGTTGGAAACACGTGTTTTTACGGAAAGTGCGACTATTTTTGCGACAGTGCATTTCCGTTTTGTGGCAGTCCAGATACTATAGAAGTATCCATGATGGCGTATCTCCCATCTAGAAATATTGCTGATAGAATGTCCTGGTATCAACCGTATAAAGGCACTTACAGGTATGATTTTTCTTCCAGAATCTCCTGACTACAGCTTTTGAAAAGTTGGAGTTACAGGTTTTTAAGCTGCAGTTACAAGATCATTTGAAGAAAAATGCCTAAATGGTTATATTTTTTTCTTTTCGAACATTTCTAAAGGATTTATTTCTGAATATGTGATAGCAATGTTACAAATATCTGAATTTACATTTTCTAGATCTACTTGAAGTTCAAAGCTTTCACCTAAAAATTATCCGAACTTTCGGACTACCTAGCTGATACGCATGTCTGTGCAATTGTACGAGGGCTGTTCGAAAAGTTCGTGGTATTTTGTCATTAAGTCTAAACTAGCTAACGGATTCTAATATAATAATTCACAAGCAACATTTGCAACCTATTTTCTTTATACTGCGAAAATTTCATGAACTTATGGTCATTTTCAGGAAAAATACACTTACAAATGTAGTTAAATAACATGAGTACATCATGCGCATCTTGATACAGCGCGCCAGTAAATTACGTCACAGAACAACACAACTTTATTTCCATCGACAAAGTCCGTTGAGTGAGTGTCTTAACCCTTTCCTAAACAAGACCTGGTTTTGACGTCCCAAACAGAAAAAGCTTGAGAAAACATTGAGGCAAAAGAAGAAATTGCTGATAATCAGCAATTTCTCCTTTTGCCTCAATATTTTCTGTGCTATATTGTACACAAATTTCATCTATATTGATATTCATTTGGTCTTCAGCAGCAGCTTTTAACCCATTACCAAACGGCAAAATTTTAGGGTGGTCCAAATTGAAAGATGATGCAGACGACAATTTCAAGTGAATGAAAATTAACATTTTTTGATATTTTTGTGTAGAAAGTATTGTGGAAAATGAAGAAATTGCTTGTCACAAGCAATTTCTTCATTTTCCACAATGCTTTCCAAGGCCTTTTTCTTTGGGGGAGTCAAAAGGAGTTACTGTCTGGTAATGGGTTAAGTTACATGCCCGAAATTTTCGCTGTTTGGGAAAGGGTTAAGAAAAATTGCCGAAGTTGGGTCATTTACATACTCATATGTCCTGTTAACTAGTGTCGGCCCACTATACGCCGAGGGTCGGATCAACTTTTGAATAAGAACAGTCTTATAAGGACCCATATTTTTCTCCTATGGTTAATGAAGAAATATTATATAGAAGTATGTGGATTTTGAACATAACTGTGTATGTACTCGCAGACTAATGTAATGTGGATCCTTATTGGTCTACAAAGTCAGAATGGCTCCTTTTCCATATCCAAATCCATGTCATTTAGATTTACTTATGAACATCTCTTTTTACACAGTAAATGGAAGAAGCCACTATGGGAGAAGGACGAGCGGTTTTGTGACACATTAAAGAAGAAGTATCCCTACAACACAGGGAAGCTGCTGCTAGATATGATTGATGCACATACATTCGACTTTCTCAATGGTAATTATTGTCGCTTCTCGTCTAAGCCTCCGTAAATACAGCCTATCTACTTAAAATCAGATGTTAGCTTTTCAGTAAAACCTGACAGGCACAAATTAAGGCTCATCTAAAATTATCTTCAGAGAACTTCCTTCCGACCAATTTAAATTAACGCCTCCAAGATTCTGAAAGCGATAAAACTTAAAGGGGGAATAACACTTAACATCTTACAAATTTTCAGAGAACTTCGTGCAAAAAATAAATATATATTATGAAAATATGGCCTTTAAATTGCATCTATGCCAAATCTTAGCTTTCTATCTTGTGTATTGGCTAGGATGTTGACGGATTTAAAACCCCATATGTTTTATTAATAATTTTTATCCCCCCGACAAAAAATCATGGCGTTTTAAATCCGTCGACATCTAAGCCAATACACAAGGTAGAAAGCTAAGATTTGGCATATATGCAATTTAAAGACCATATTTTAATAATATATATTTATTTTTTTTGTACGAAGTTCTCGGAAAATTTGCAAGATGTTAAGTGTTATTCCCCCTTTAAATATATGCCATGACGACATCAGATTTGCATCAAGAGTGCAGAATCATATATTCTCATGGAAAGCCATATAATGAGGTTGTTTACACAACACGTTTATGGTTAAGTATCATATTTGCGCTTTCAAAAGTGTTTTGAGAACCTCTAGATATTGCAGTAGGTATCAACACTTCAAGTCCAGTCAACCTTTAACAAATGATAAAATAATGGGTTTCTTGATTTTAGAACATGCCCTTTTCTGACTGTTATGTTCGTATCGCTGTTTTTTTTAATATTTTCAGGAAATATAGATCGGCATAGCTTTGCATTCTTCAAAGAATTTGGCAACTTTTCCTTTCCTATACTGTATGACAACGGCAGAGGGTAAGACACTTATATAAGTATCATTCAAGTTGTGAATTAGAATTAAATCTTTTTTTATATCTTGATCAAGGAAAATCAATTCAAACAATAAAGGTATAAAAGCATTTACTATGAGTAGTTACGCATTCACATGTGAAGGGTAGATAGGCAAAGAAATAACTGATCCAAAATAGAAAGCGTAAATGACCTTGATGGCATTTATTATTTTGATAGCAACGATCTTCCCAGATCCCTAAAATGATGACAACTTCATACTATGGGCGCACTCTTTTCATTTCGGACATTTATACTGGATTCCTTAGACTCAATCTAGTTTTTTTTCGCTGTCGCAGCTATAGAATATCAATTCACGACTCGGTACATATTCTAGGTTTACTGAGACTTTGTTGTCAAGAAGTAAAAAATTCTTAAATACACCACATTTTACTCCGGTATAGGAGATATTTGCACATATTTACAGAATTTATACCTCACGATAAATGACCTGGCAGAGTCGCCCATTCTTATCGAGTGAGATGCTCTGCCAGGTCATTTATCGTGAGGTATACCTGCGAAAACAATAAAGAATATCCTTAATCTACTGTGATTTTACTTGCGATGGTTGCGAATTTCGCTTGTTTAACTCTTTATTGACCCTTTTGGACGCCCCACAAAATAAAGGCTTTGGAAAACATTGTGGAAAATGAAGAAATTGCTTGTGACTTCATTTCCCACAGTGTCTTTTCCAAGAAAGACCAAAAAATGTTGAATTTTGTTCAATGGAAATTGTCGTCTGCAACACCTATGAGTTTGGACTAGACTAAATGTTATTATTTGTTAATGGGTTAAACAGATGAAATACGTAAAGATATGCCATAATACCCTATCAGGACTATATCATTCAGGCTATATCCTTTACTAACTGTCACATATCTTTAACCATATTTCTATTTCTTGTTTCAGATACGGAAGTTCAAGTCATGATCCGGTGCATATTTTGACTCCGTTGAGACAGTGCTGTATAATCAGAAAGTCAACATTCCTCAAATACGTCAAATTGTACTCCGGTCCGGAAAGATTATCCGGATTGATGGAACAAAGTCTATCGACGGACCCGGTTAGTCCGGTATTGCTGGATGATCATTTAGAAGCACTTGACAGAAGACTGGTTAAGATATTACAAACAGTGGCGGGATGTCTAGAAAAACACTCCGTCAATGAAGTTGTGATATACGATGGATATTAACCAAAGATTTTATTAGAAATACCAAATGAATTATGTGCCATGAGAATAAAATGTGATAATACAAATTTTACGTTAACACTATTCAATATAATGACGATATTTTTCACAAGTCCCATGTGATTAAGGATTTGGTAACACCGTGGAAAATGCAGAAACTGCTTATGACAAGCAGTTTATGCATTTCTCACAGTATTATCTAATCTGGAACATTCCGCCGCCGAATGTTTACGACCGCCCGAAAAGGTTCGACGCCGCTCGAAAAAATCTGATGTTTTATGAATCTCTAAAATCGCCACATTACTGGTATTGTAACTTAAAGGGACATAACATTCCAATTTCATATTTTGAAAGTATGCCTGGATTCAAAAATTGCTTATTCTAATGAGTATAACTGCTATCAGTTTTTTTTAAGTTGTTATTTATAAACAAAAAATAGCGCCTTTAAAGGTGGGACAGAAATGGCAAATTACATATAAATCCGAACTGTTGTGGACAACAATTTGATTAATTGGAGCACAAAAGTATATCGTCGTTGTAAATGCAAAACCTCGTACCTCGTTTTTGGAAAATTTCAACGGGGAGAGAGAAAAGTGTAATAATAATAATAATACCCAAACTGAACTGTTTTACTTGCAATTTTGACATATTGTTCACAAATAATTTGTCATGAATACTGATCAGCACAAATATCTCAAAACCTGCGACAATTGTCTAAACTGGGCACACAAGTTTGTACTTTGGAAATCACAAGAATCGACTTACGAGGTTTTGCATTTACACCGACGATATATTGCTTGTAAATGGCGCAATATTTTGGCTTGAAATTTTTAAAATTTTCATAAGAAAATATACTCTTTCAGATAAAAATAAAAGTAAAATTTATGAGAAAAATCGTGAAATATCACTTTAACCTGACGTATCATTCAGCCACACAGGACATTTGATAATAAATTTTAAGAAATGTTACATTCCTGAAGATATGTATGCAACAACAAGATGCATAAACGGGATTTTTTTATATCCTTAAATTAACATTCTGTTAATTATGATAATCTTATTCAAGTTCCCATCTTAATTGGATTATGTTAATTATGATAATCTTATTCAAGTTCCCATCTTAATTGGATTATGTTAATTATGATAATCTTATACATGTCTCATGTTGTACAACAATTTACCTAGAGTCAATAAAGAGTTTTGTACTTGTAGTTCAATTGATATTTGAAATCCACTCTGGAAGCGCAACAGCCTAAGCTTAACCCTTTCCCAAACAAGACCTGGTTTTGACGCCCTATTAGGAAAGGCTTGGGAAAACATTGAAACTAAAGAAGAAACTGCTGATATCTCCTTTTGTCTCAATATTTTCTATGCCATATTTTACACAAATTCCATGTTAAATACATTCCTTTTTGTTATATGTGTCAGTTTTTGAAGTGGTTCATCCTAAAATTTTGCCATTTGGGAAAGGGTAAACTTTTCACAAATATGACCTGGTTTTTACGTTCCAAACAGGAAAGACTTTGGAAAATATTGAGGCAAAGGAAGATAATGCCGATGATAATTTTCTTTTTTCCCTCAATAACTTCTGTGCTATAATGTACACAAATTCTATGGTTATCAACACCCATTTTTTTCCTGAAGCAGCCTTTAAGTCACACTAAAACTGTATGTTGTCATATCTAGATAGTTTCTATTCTTTCCCAGCAAGCAGACCTATATCGGGCCGATATCGGCTGCGTATCGGAATATCGGTAAATTTTGCCGATGACGGACCGATATCGGGACGATAAGATTTGACGATTTTAAAATTATTTCATTGTGGCATCTCAGTGTTTCATTTGATATTTTTAATGACTAATCTTCGTTAAACTTCAATTCAATAATACATTGGGAACAAAAAAATACATTCTAGACATTAGATATCGGCCGTATGTCGGCCCGACGTTGACTTGGCTTGACAACCCGTTTACGTTTCTTATCGTTCAAAAGTGTGTTTTTCTGAAATAAAACACTATTGCGTTGAAAAAAAAAAGAAAAAAAATTAGATAAGAAGCCTAGTATTCAATTGATATCAGTATTATTGAATTGTCAATATCGGCCCGACATCGGCCCGACATCAGCTGTAAGTACGCTCAAGTCAATATCTACGTATCTGCCTTAGAGCGGACATTATTTTTCTTTTTTTTGTTGATACACACTTTTGTATTATAAGAAGGTAAATGGTGAGTTTTAATTAAAGTTTCTCCTTTATTATATTATTTAGGGACTGCGAGTACTTTGATTATGTATTGTATTTTTCATGACTTAGTTAGTGTAATGCCTTGTTTGAAAAATGGCTCAACAATTTGTTTCTCCAAGTTTAGCCTTGAGTTTTTGTTTAATCCCTCAAGATATTACATTTTTTGCTGACGAAGATGAGTATTGGCAAGATTGGGGAGTTCCTGGAGGGGAAAGAGTCCGTTGACAACGAAGTAGAGTGAGTGGAGCTGTATTTTCGTGGCTAACTAAATTGACAACGACAAGAAGGTTGCTGTTTTCCTATGAATAATTGAGAAATTTGGTGCAGCCAGCGTTACCAAAGGACAAAACGTTCAATTAGATTAAGGACACCCTTAAGATTCATTACAACCCAAAGTCTTTGATCATTTCTGAGCGTTTTAAGTTTCATAAAAAGGGAACAAAGAGATAATGAATCGGTTCCGTTTGGTGGAATTTAAGGAACTTTCTGTCTATTGTTACTATATACGATGCAATTTTACCACACGCGTTAAAGGACCAACTGGTGTGCGGCTTATGGTCTGAGCAAATTCTGTGAAAAGTACTGGCCGAGGCTGATTTGACTTTTGACGCATTCAAAATAGCGGTCACTATGGAAACTGAACATGTCGTAAAGGACCAGAAGGGTGCAGGTGACAGTTAACCCAAATCTAAAAATAAACAGTCGCAAAACAAAGTTGAATGTTTCCGTTGCGGTGGCGAACATTATGCCGACAACAAATGCAAAGCAAGCAAGGCAGTTTAAAAACAGTAAATGTTTTTTTATGCCGCAAAATTGGTCACATTTCAAGGTGGTGTAAACCAAAATATACAAATCATCATTACGGAATCTGACGGAGAGGAGATCGTGAACTTGCGGTTTTTTCCTTGAGTGTAAAGTATACGGTGCAGCTCGGGTTGGACAACCATAATGTCACGATGGAGATCGATACTGGCAGTGCCTGTACTATCATAAATGAACACGTCTATTGTGCAAAATTCAGCAAATATAAACTGGAGACACCGTCTGTCAATTAAACCCAATACCAAACAGCAAAATTGTAGGGCGGTCCAATGTGAATGCTGCTGCAGACGACAAAATCAATGTTACTAAGTGCGGGAAATGTGAATATCATAGCAAAGAAAATATTATGACAAAAGGAGAAAATGCTGATTATCAGCAAAAGGAGAAAATGCTGATTATCAGCATTTTTTTTTGCCTAAATGTTTTCCTAAGCCAATTTTCTCAGGGACATCAAAATACGGTCTTGTTTGGGAAAGGGTTAAAGTCATATTCAGGTCAAAAACTAATGCTCAAATTATTGCCTTGTACACTGGATGAATACTTCAAATGGAGGCCTCAGTGCAAAACTATCGTAACTACATATTTTCAGAAATTCACTTTTGCATTTTTTTTAAATCTTTAGGAAGGAATACATCATGTACTTTAATATTGGGTTTCAATTCTGTATAATTAGAATGATATATAGAATTAAAAAAATATTTTATCTCTTTATATTTGAGAAAGTTATTGAGTTTTTTCCCTCTCCTGTAAAATTTTACAAAATGTAGGTTACAATAGTTTTGCACTAACCCCTCGAAATGACAACATTGTAGATACTAGTTAGGTGATATTCGGTTGTTTGAACTTAAGATGGCACCAATTAGTCTTGTGATAACTGGCTGTCATCACACCCTTGGAAGTGTCTTCCGACAGCAAATTGTCACCAGACTATCTATCTCGTTGGAGGCATTTGTCAGCAAGGCTGAGACCTGGTTATTATTTGTAAATTCTTGGGAAAAAATTGAGTCAAAAACCGAAAATGCTGATTATCAGCGTTCTCTCCTTTTGTCCCAATATTTTCTAGGTTTTATACAAAAATCTGAACTTTATCAACATTTTTCTGTTATCTGCAGCCGCCTTCAAATTTCATCACCCTAAAATTGTGTTGTTTGGAAAAGAAAAATGATGCCCATCTAGTCACTACTTTATGTGCTTTAAATTATATGCGAAGTTTAAACTAGTGATAATATCTATTCTTTAATCTTTTGCATTTTGTCTCTTTGCCTAGCCCATTTGTTACAAAACAATAATGTCGAGACTGGTCCAAATTGAAATTGCAGGCGACAAAATAAAGGTGACTGAAAATATGAATTTTATTTGGTGAAGGGTGGAATACATAGTGGGAAAAGAAGAAAATACTGGTTACCAGCATTCTCTCATTTTCCCATAATATTTTCTAAAGTCTCCTGTCTCGGGGGTATTAAAAGTAGGGATTGTGTGGTAATGGGTTAAAAATTTAAACTATGGAATTGACCTCATGGATAACAGGCTGTTGCTGTGATACAATTGAAATGACATTGAAAATAATCTGAAAACAGCTTAAAAATTTGTCATTTGTACTTAAGGAAAGTTTGGACAGCGCCCACGTGACTTTTCATTTGGAACACCACGGACATTTCTGTCGAACCATACCAAATGTTTATTGTACGGCTACGTAGACTGGATTTGGTAACTAGGCCAGGTATACCAGTCAATGGAAATAACCGGAAATAAAAACAAAATAATGGCGGACAATTGACCAAACGCCAATCGATAGATCGCTCCGCCCCCAATATCACGTGACGTATCGATTCGGAATCTAGGACAACGAACACATGGCGGATGTAAACAAGCTCAAGGATTTACCGGCCGGTATCGGTACTTTCCAGCTATTTGTTCTAATATCGACGATGTTTCGACAACCCTGATAGGGAATGGAGTTTTCAAAAGAATTAAGCTACGTTCATAAGGTTAAATTTCGAAGAAAAATTACAACAACATCGCTATAAAGGCGAGTGTGATACGGAATGCAGATCAACACAAAGCATTATGAATGTGTTGGTTGACACACAAAAAAAAGCTGTTACAGAAGCTTTCTTTGGCTGCAAGGGTTGTTATTATTTCATTTCAATTAAATGAAGATTTTCCTTGCGCTTCGCCCCAACATTTAGGGCATTTAGCACGCATACTTTTACTGTTTAGGGTTATTTTACAAGTGTACCTTGGTTCGGCAGTAAAGAAATTCGGACATCAAGATCTTCCTCCACTATGTAGACTCTACACGTATTTGTGTAAGGAATCAGTGAAGCGTAAACGTCTTATCATATAGACTAAGCATTTCATTTAATTCTTTCCCAAACAATGACGCCTTTTGAAAATCTTAACAAGGTTTGTGAAAACATTTAGACAAAAGGTGAAAACCCTTTCCTCAAAAGCAAAAAATTTGGATGTGCCAGTATGATAAGTTCCTCACTATCAATAGTTTGATTTTTTCATCAGCATATTTTCCCAAACTTGTCTTAATCAGGTAATGTTGGCTATAATGTGTGTTTGGGAAAGGGTTAAAAAGTATAGCCCTCATTCATCTTCATAGCAAATTCCAGCTCTATCATTTGGCAGGGCTGGGGGTGAGGGGGTAGGGTAACTGGTACAAATGACTACATTTATTGTTCAAAATAGAAAAAAAAAAATATAAGAAAACAATGAGGCAACAGAAAATGCAGATAACCAGCATTTTTCCCTTTGTCTCAATGCATTTTACTTTTATTAAAATTTTATAAATTTTGTCATAATTATGCAACAATGTTCAAATTGAACCAGTCTGAAATTTTAATGTTTGAGAAAGGTTTAATTCACTTGACCCACAAAATCCTGTCAGAGAAAACAGGCCTGTAGGAAGCAATTTCAAATGGGGGGGGGGGGGGGGGGGCTAAAGCCCTTGTCCTGAATATGGGGGGGGCTAATTTGGATTTTCCCAAAATTTTCAGTGTAAAATTAAGAAAATTTGGCATTTTTCGCCAACTTTGGGGGGGGCTTAGCCCCTAGCCCCCCTGTTCCTACGGGCCTGGAAAGCGACTCCTGCACAAGTCCTACACAACAGTGACATAAACCAAGGGGGTCAAGGATTAAACCAGAACCTGTTTCAACAATGGTAATTGCAAAACCGGGTACCCTGAGGGCCGAACAGGAAGAGGCGGTATTTTATGACTGATTTTGGTGATAAATTTTTTGTTGGAAATGAAACTGACTTTTTATTCAATACAAGTAATTGAATACATATACAAAACAAGCAATATTCTTTTATTTTTAATACATGTAGGTATTGACAGTAACAAACAGACAACAGAGACACTATGAGGATTTTCTTCTGTTCAGAATGTTCTTGATCTTTAACTGTTCTCCTGGCATCTTCATATCCCAGTATTTATTGAGTCAATTTCTCCTTTCACATGCTGTTTTAGGCACCAGGGACAGAAATTCTTC
Source organism: Fragum sueziense (assembly GCA_963680895.1). Taxonomy (NCBI): domain Eukaryota; kingdom Metazoa; phylum Mollusca; class Bivalvia; order Cardiida; family Cardiidae; genus Fragum; species Fragum sueziense. The sequence continues at coordinate 8,583,643 of OY804608.1, forward strand.
TAGTGATACAGCTGGAAGTAAAAAAAAAGTTTTAATTCTTCATGTCATTCATTCTTGTAGGCATTCCATTTTTAAAAGGCTTTATAAACATTTGGACAAAAGAAAATTATGCAGATAATTAGCATTTAAATGTTGGGATGATATTGTTTGCTTTTTGTTTTAATAAATGCTTTCTGAAACAAGACATGGTTTTTCGATCCCTAATAAAAATGGTTTTCGGAAAACATTGAGAGAAAAGAAGAAATTGCTTATAACCCACATTTTCTACTTTTGCCTTGACATTTTCTGTGTTTTTATAGATTTTGTTCTCTGCATCAGCTTATAAATTGGAACAGTCCAACATCTTTACATCTGATCCCTATAATGTTTTAGTTATGTTAAGGTAGTCCATCCCAAATGAGATTCATGCAAGGTCATAATGTTTCGTGACATCGTTAAAAATGTTAATGAATCCCAATCTATTTGGGCGCTGTAAAGATCTGACAGTTTATATTGTTCCACCGCCGAATGTTTATACCACAGCCCGAACAATTCCGATGTTGCATAAATCTCATTAGGGACTGACAGTGACTACCTTAATACTAGGCTTCTTTGGACTTAAGTACTTATTTACAAATTAATCATATTCAGTCCATGGCTCAGACACAACATAGCTGTCTCAGTCTGTTTGTAGTGTCTTAACAAAAGGATAAAAAGTGTATAGCTTCATATTTTTTTCAAAACATTGCCTGATCTGATCACCTAAATGAAATAAATTTTCTTTTATATGCATAAATAATTATAAAGCATTCGTTTTTTTTCTTTTGAATACATGTTCACAAATGATATAAATATGTGTGTATACAAATGTAACATGTGATTGGGTTTTGTCCTAGTGTTTACCTTGTGATTTCTTCAAGCCCAAGCCTCTTTTTTATTGTCGGTTCTGAAAGGGCTCGTTTCTTCGCAGGCAGCCTTTTAGCAAAATTCTTCAGTCAAATCTTCTGGTAATGGATCTGGGTAATATTTGTCTTTTGGACTGCCCCCTGTGAAGTGCTGAAGATAGAAAGAAGGGAAACTTTAAGTAAAAACGCTTTCCCAAACAGCAATGTTTTATATGGTTCTGACTTGAAAGCTAAAGCCGGAAAACAAAAATAAGTAGTTTACTTTAAGCTCATTGTATATCAGTCCAAAACTGCTCGTGTTTAGGAAATGGTTAACCAATTCTAATTCACAACAAAAGCCGAACTTGAACCGACACCGGGGGGGGGGGGGGGTAATAAGTCGACGATAAATCTGCTCACCTTCGCGCAAACAAACAGCAATGTGATTTTCCTGAACAATGTTCAGGTTGAGCCTGTCATGAGGACGTCCGTATGTTTAAATCCATCCGATTCTTATGCATTTTTCGAGATTTTCCCCGAAATCTCGGAACGACACACCTTGAGTACGATCCGTTAAACTACAGTCTGGTTACAAATGCACTATCGGAATCGCTTCACAATTTTCCATCGTCGAATTTACACCATAGTAAACAATATGTCCAAACAAAAAACAGTATATATTACTTTCTTTGCTTTAAAAATGCGTATTATCGATATCGATGATGAAATGTCCATTGTCCTAGAAGCGTGGTTTGTTTATTTTACGCTGAGGTCGTGACCCGGTCGTGACCTATTTCCTGGTCATTCATTGGCTAATCGATTTTTTAGACTGGGAGTCGGCGTTTGGTCAATTTATCGACTGAAAGTGTTGAAAGTCGATTGTTCTTTATTCTCTGCCTTCGGTTGAAAGATACGAACTTCATAACGCATTTAAATCTTCGATTAAGTGGAGCATTATCGCTTGCCGTTGTTGACGAGTCACCAAATATCCAGACTACGACGAGGCGGGCCTAAAACGAGACAGTTTCGACGGAACAAAGCTGTGACAGTGAAGTCTTCGAGTTCAAATTCCACTTCCACCAGCTTCCACTACGTAAATACCGTCACCACGGGACTAATAGACGAGGAAATATTTACAAGTCATGGACATGTAAACCATAGATCACCAAGAATACAGCTGATTACAGATTTTTCGATAGGAAACGATAGTGAATTTGTGGTGTGTTTTTTTTTAAAAAAGAAAGTCTACCAAAAACAAAGTGAAACAAGAATTGAAGACCCGTTTTATTATTTATAATTAAAATATAATAATAATAATAATAAAACAGGTCTTCAACTCCTGTTTCACTTTGTGTTTATTAGTGACTCGTCAACAACAGCAAGCGATTATTATTATTTTTTTTTACACTAACCCTTTCCAGAACGACGAATTTTTAGGGTGGTCAGATTCAAAAGCTGATAAAAGACAGAAATATGAAGTTAACCCATTACCACACAGTGACTCCTTTTGACTCCACACAAGATAATGGCTTTGGAAACATTATTGAAAATGAAGAAATTGCTTGTGACAAACAATTTCTTCATTTCCCACAATGTTTTCTACGTAAATTGACCAAACAATGCAAAATTTGAATCACTTGAAATTGTCGTCTGCATCATCTTTGAATTTGAACTTGTCTAAAATTTTGCTGTTTGGTAATGGGTTAATTATTATGATTAAATTTATGTATGATATAGCATAGAAAACACTGAGACAAAAGGAGAAACTGCTGGTGATCATTTAGTTTCTTCTTTTGCCTCAATGGTTTCCCAAGCCTATTCAGTTAGCGACGTCAAAACTGTGTCTTGTTCGGGAAAGGGTTAAAGAGCTACAAATAAGAGTTGATTAAGGCATTCTAAATATTTATTGCGATCCCAAACCATATGTTGTGGGTACTGATTTAACCCTCTCCCAAACAAGACCTGGTTTTGACGTCCCCAATGGTAAAAGCTTTGGAAGAAATTGTTGATAATCAGCAATTTTTCCTTTTGCCTCAATCTTTTCTCTACCATATTACACACAGATCCTGTCTTTATCAACACCCATTTTGTCGTCTGCATCAGCTTTCAAATAAGGATGCCCTAAAAGTTTGCTGTTTGGGAAAAGGTTAAATTATTCCGAGAGATGATTCAGATCAATTAGATCTACCTACAACACTGGGTTTTATGGAAATTGAATATTTTGCAAGAACAGATCCAGGATTTTTTTCCAGGGGGTGGGGTGGGGGGGGGGTCCAAGCACAAGATTTTTTTCCAGGTGTGGGGGGGTGGGGGTCCAAGCCCATGTTATGGCTTAAATTGTAGTAAATAAGTAATATTACACTAAATTTATAGTCAAAATTTAATTTTCGCCTTTTTCGGTCAATGCCATGGGGGCCGGACCGCCATTTAAAGCTGTGATCCATAATGCATAATCATATGTCTGCTTGATATTCATTTGCATTGAATTTCCTAGCAATTATTCATTGCAATTTGATTGGCCAAATTCCCAATTTAAAATAAAGTTTACAATACTAGTCTCTTTCATTTGTCACTTTTGTAATCAGTATTTTTAATTGGTTTTATACCGGTATAATTTGTAAGCATTGACTGATGATGATATGATGAATAAAGTTCTTAAACTGATTTATGACTTGTGTTAGTTGTTTCACTCTGTGGATGTTGGTTCAAAGAGTGTATTCAGTGCCTCTAGTTTGTTTGCATGAAAAACAAAGTTGTCAGATTAAGATTTTGATTGATACCTGCATGTGCAGATCATTGGATGCAGTGTTCTCCCCAGCCTAATAAGCTGTATCGGCCCCACTACAGCTTCATGTAAATCAATGTATTGCCCCTACAGCTTCATAATTACCCCTACAGCTTAATTTCTTCAAATGGTCACCAAATAGAGACATTAAGAGGTACTTCATGTCAAAAACTTATAAATAATGCATTATAATCAATCAAAATGTAATAATTCTTTATAAAAAACATTATGAGAAAAGAAGAAATTACTCAAATTGAGCAATTTCTTCTTTTCCCATTGTTTTTATTCATGAACACAATGATTTTCAAGGTTTACCAATACTTATAATCTGCCATTACGGCTTCAAATTATTCTGAGGAGAACCCTGGGATGGGGCCTGGCCCCCTCAAACTTGTAAAACAAAAGGCTTATCAAAGTGAATTTCAGTAAATTAATTTTTCCTGCACAAATGCAGTCGGGCCCCTTGAAAACATGACCCTCACTAGGAAAATTATCTGGAGCAAAGCATGGCCTGTCTATGCTGCATTCATTCTAGAGGCACTGTACTGATTCACCCCCTTAACCTATTCACATGCAATGTCTCTTTTTGACTCCTTACAAGGTAATGACTTTGGAAAACATTGTGGATAATGATGGAATTGTTTGTGACAAGCAATTTCTTCATTTCCCACAATATTTTCTCCCTAAAAGACCAAAACATGTGAAATTCAATTTTCTTGAAATTGTTGTCTAGAATATCATTGAGTTTGGACAAGCTTAAAATTTTGTTGTTTGGTAAGGGGTTAATTGGATAATTGAAAACTTGATGTGTGACCAATTGCGTGATCACCGTACAAGTAGTTCAATTGGATGCTGAATAACGACAATGATACTTATTAACTCTTTACACAAAAAAAGACCTTGATTTGATTTCCCTTACAGGAAAAAGCATGGGGAAAGATTGAGATAAAAGAACAAAATGCTGATAAGCAGCAATTTCTCCTTTTGCTTTAATCTTTTCTGTGCTATAACAAGCACATTTTCTACTTTTGATATCACTTATCATGTCATTGCAATACCTTAAGCTTTAACTTTTGAGTATGTTAAAATTTTGCTGTTTGGAAAAGTGTTAATAAGGTAAACATGTTGTTAAAATGACCGAATCAATGACCTGACGACAGGTATACCGGGTACCTCACGATAAATGACCTGGCAGAGCAGCCCATGTTAATCGAATGGAATGCTCTGCCAGGTCAATTCTTGTCCGCTATAAATTGATCAAAAAGAGCTGTATGGAGAGTATTTCAATTGGTGCAGTCAGCATTTTCTCCTTTTGCCTTAACCCAATACCACAGTGACGCCTTTTGACGCTCAACAAGATTAAATCTCTGGAAAACACTTTGGAAAATGAAGAAATTGCTTGTGACAAGCAATTTATTCTTTCAAAATTGTTTTCTACCATGAAAGAACAAAAAATGTTAAATTCCATGTATTTGATATTGTCCTCTCCAACACCTTTTAATTTGGAAGTCTATTATTTTGCCATCTGATAATGGGTTCATATCATCTGAGCTATATTGAAACAAATCTTGCAACCCTTTCCCAAACAAAAAACCTTTTTGACATCCCTTATGGAAAAAATTATTGAGACAAAAGAAGAAATTGCTGATAATCATCATTTTCTCTTATTGTCTTAATTTTTTTTATGAGAACTAATGTTATAGCAAATTCCTGTCTGGTTTTGTCGTCTGCAAAATCAATTAAATTTTGAACAGCCCAAAATTTCAACGTTTGGGAATGGGTTAATCATCGTAGATTTTGTCGCCTGTGCAGCATCTTGAGACTAGAAGACTGGAACAGTCCAAAATTCTGCCATTTGAAAAAAGTTTATTCGGTATCGCCTCAGACTCTCAATCATGAAGTCCCTTGTTCAATCCCCCGTTGCAGCAAATATCGTCTCAGACATTGTCTTCCAACAATGACTGGGTAATCTATTTAGGAGAGCAACTGGTAGCTCAGAGAGGATGTTGTGTTGATAATGCCCGTAACATAGGATTTTAGTTCATAATTGTCCAGAAAATATTGAGGGAAGAGAAGAAAATGTTGATCATCTTTTTCTTCTTTTTTCTCAAAGTTTCCTTTATTCTTTCCATCAAAACCAGGTCTTGTTTGGGAAAAGCCTAAAAAAGATTAACATTCAGGGACAACATATCCAGCTAGTTCTAAAAAACAACAACACCCTGACAGCCCTATTTAGGGGATTAAACAAAACATTGAATTTGAAGGAAAAGAAGAAAATGTATATTTCAATCAGAGCTTTTTCTTGAATTTTTTTATTATCCATAATGGACAAACTTCCTGCTTACATGTGACCTGTCACGCTAAAAGGGACCTTGGAAGTGTACAACATATTTGCCAGAGTCAGTCTGCATAGACTGGTTCTGGTAGGAAGTTTAAAAGTTATATATTTTTCGGAACATAGAATATCTAAATCCTATCTTACAATACAAACCCAATTTTCAAAAGACAGCATCTGGTTGAATGACCTCTGCTGAGTCTTTTAAATTACTCGAAATTTTGTTTTAGGTAAGGGACATATCAAAAGGTCCCTTTTAGCGTGACAGGTCACATGTCTTAACCCATTACCGAACGACAAAATTTTTACTTGTCCAAATTCAAAGATGTTGCAGACGACAACTAAAAATGAATGAAAAAATATGTATTTCAGTCATTTTGTATGGAAAATATTGTGGGAAATGAAGAAATTCCTTGTCAAAAGCAATTTCTTCATTTTCCACTATGTTTTCCAAAGCAAGTTTCTTGTGGCCCTTGAGGGGAGTCAAAAAGAGTCACTGTGTGGTAATGGGTTAACCCTTTCCCAAACAACAAAAATTTAGGGCGGTCCAAATTGAAATCTTCTGCAGAAAACAAAACATATGTTGATAAAGATAAGTTTTGTGTAACATATAGCTCTAGAATATTGCGACAAAAGTAGATAATCAGCATTTTCTTCTTTTGTCTCAGTATTTTCCCAAATCCTTTTTAATAGGGACGTCAAAACCAGGTCTTGTTTGGGAAAGGGTTAAATGGACCAGAGCTAATTTGTCAAAAATGCAAACAGATTAAAGAGTCTTGATAAATTACATGAAGTTTCGTCATCTTGGAAAGGACAAAGCCAAAAATCAAGTTTCGAATTACAAACAAATGCATCTGCAATGCAGGCCCGTAGGAACAGGGGGGACTAGGGGGGCTAAGCCCCCCCCAATGTTGGCCAAAAATGCCGAATTTTCTTAGTTTTACACTGAAAAATTTGGGAAAATTCAAATTAGCCCCCCCCCCCCCCAATATTCAGGACAAAGGCTTTAGCCCCCCCAATATGAAATTGCTTCCTACGGGCCTGCAATGAATGAAAATAAATTGGTGAAGAGTACATGTATATCGATAAATCGTTGGTGTTGTTACAAAATCTCGAAAACGCGGCTTCAATCAAGTTGTAGTTGCAAGTTTTCGAATACCACAAAAAATACTGTTGTTTGTCCGAAAATATGTAAAGGGTTGCTTGATGAACTCGAACCATATTCACGTTCCTTTCTATAGATCTATGCATAATTTTGCAGATATCATTTTTTTATTCACACAGGGTCACACTTAGTTGCAATAATGTAACCGCAACATTTTTGAAGTTTGATCTCGGTTTCACCAACCATTATACCCATAATCTACGATATCGCAGCTAGGTCACACTATAAAACCATAGGCACTTGGGTTCAGGAATTTTAACAACTTACAAGAAATATAGTCTTATTATAAGACTATATTTCTTGTAAGTTGTTAAAATTCCTGAACCCAAGTGCCTATGTATAAAACATGTCGCCTCAAATATCATTTATGTCTTCCTCAATCCTGTCTATTGATTAGCTGTCTAAGAATGAAAGTTGTTGTCAGCACTCAATTTTACACAAACAACACTGTTCACCACGAGACCGATAGATGCCAGGTTTAGTTTCTTTCTGTTGGACGAAAATGTGCATTTGATATTCTATGGATAAAAACACAGAGCCATCCCCAATGAGGCCTTCCATTAGTTCCAATGAATCTGGACATAGCTTTGATAGTGGGTTCTGACAAAAGTCTCATCCCAAAATTCACCAATTTCTCGAAATAACAACAATTTGAAGACCATCCGGAGCTCATAGAGGACAACGCAGTTCAAGATTTTTCATGTTTTCTTCATTCTCGTGTGTTGGATTTGGTCCAAAACCAAAGTGTGCTCGTCGATTCTCGATCTCATTTGATCATTTCTAGTCTACTTTTCCTTGACAATTTAAAGCGAAAACATGAATTTCACGTCTGTTTAGTCTTTTCTATGGTGAAACTGTTGAATTGTCTGTCGGCGGCAAACATCTGTTGTATTTGTAGGCTGAAGCAAGACCAGTCGCGATCAATGTTATGGGTCGAGAAAAGTTGCGAAAAATTTGGACGAATTTGAAACCGGAAGTCCAATTATGAATGTTTATTTTGCGGAATCTTATGCCAGATGTTCGACTGTTACTGACTGAAATACCGAAAATGGCCTTTGTTCATGAAAAAGCTAGAGTATACAAGTTTCATTTTGCTTTGAAAATTGATAAATAAATCGTTTTCACCATAATATAATGATAGAGTGTTCAAAATAAAGGCATTTACAAAAATCAACAAAGTTTTTTTATTTAAAAGTTTCCAAAATAGTTAAAAAAATGAAACAAAATGAAATTTATACAATGAAAGTGTCCGATTCTTTGGAGAATGGTATTTTTTATATACCAAACTAAGTTTCTAAAAGTATTTCAGTATAGAATTTTGTGTTTACAGGGTAATCTAATACACAGTGGCAGTGGGTGGGTGGGGTAACATTGAACTTAAATCCTGTTGCTGTTTAACAACAATGCGAAAACCTAAGCCTGCCATTTTAACAAATTTGACTAATTTTTATCGATCATACCAGCATCTTAAGGATTTTTTTAATTACATTAAAAATACAGCATATGTAGCAAAACAGTGTTTTTTGTGATTTTGACCCAAAATTTGGCATTAATTAGCTCTCTTATTCACGTGGAAATGTATGTTGATTTTTCCAGCAAGAAACCCTCTTTGTATCACCTCTAACATATCCAAAAGCAAAACAAATTCATTGGGGAATTTTTTTGAAAATCGAAAAAAAGTTGCAAAATTTTGCCAGAAATGAGTGCAAAAACTACGATTTTTCAACTTTTTCCATTATTTTTTCTAGGAAAGGATTTGAAAAAAAATCTTTCAATCATATCATCGCTTTTGTGAATATGTTATGTCTCTAAATTGATATAACAGTTGAAAATATCCATTCAGAATAACTTGCTACATGACTTTTTAATCATACAGGTAATTTTGCAAAAATTGACCATTACTAGTCAAGGGCAGATAACTCTGACACGAAAACGAACGAAGAAACCTACCCTGATTTTTTGATATTTTGTTCAAGAAATGTTATTTCACAACATATGTGAAAATAAAAAAGATTCATTGGGCGGTTAAAAAGTACCCCCCCGAGTCCAAACTTACCTTAACATCAAAATGTTAAATTTAGGTAATGCTACGAAAGGGCAATTTTAAACCTTTCCCAAACAACAAAATATAAAGGTGTTCCTGCAGAGGACAAAATGTATGTTCATAAAGATAAGTTTTATGTATAATAATGCACAGTCTCAGAAAATATTGAGACAAAAGGAGAAAATGCTGATTATCATCATTTTTTCTTTTGTCTCAATGTTTTTCCATTTCAATTCTGTAAGGAACATCAAAAACCAGATCTTGTATGGGGAAGGGTTTGTAAATATGGGTGAAAATATTCTTTAACTCTTTTCCCAAACAAGACCTGCTTTTGACATCCCTGATAGAGATGGCTTGGGAAATCATTGAAACGAAAAAAGAAACTGCTGATAACCAGCAGTTTCTCCTTTTGTCTCAATATTTTCTTTGACATATTTTACACAAATCCTATCCTTAACCCTTTCCCAAACAAGACCTTGTTTTGACGTCTTTATTAGATGGGGATTGGGAAAACATTGAGGCAAAAGAAGAAAGTGCTGATAATCAGCACTTTCTCCCTTCGCCTCAATATTTTCTTGGGCTTCATTATACACAAATTATATCTTTATAAGCATGAATTTTGTTGTCTGCAACTCCTTTCAAATAGGACAAGTCAAAAATTTGCCGTTTGGTAAAGGGTTAATAACAGCCATTTAGTCGTTTGTGGCAGTATTTGAAGTGGATCACCCTAAAATTTTGTCGTTTGGGAAAGGGTTAAGGACAACCTTACAGATCATTTCTTTTAAAATTAACAGTTGAGGTGATGGCTGATTCTAGTCAAATATTTCCACTACCAATGTTTAAAGATTATCAAGTCACTATGAGGTGCATGTATAAATAGTTGTTTATCAATAAGATTCATTGCTTAGATTTTAGTCTACCTAAATCTCACCCAAAATGTGACTTGTGTAGGAACTTTTTGTTAATGCTCGACCTCCATGCCTAAATGAAACTTCGATATGTATTGAAGATCACTAGGGTAGAGGTCACATGATAGAGGTCCTTTTAAGGTCACCACAGGGTCAAAGGTCAACTAAGTGCAAAAATAAATGGTATAGCAAGAAAATCCGCCATAACTCACTTACTACTGTGTCTAGACTAACAACTTTGGTATCAAAATGAAGCTGGGATGTTCATCTTTATTTTGCAGTATGGATATGCAAATCAGCTAATTTGCATATATAAGATTTTGAAGATTTAATTAGAAATTTCGAAGATTTTTTGGTCATTTTTTATAGCATAAAGTTGGAACATAAGCTATAACTCATTAAGTATGTGGTGTAGATTCACGAATTGGGTACCAAAATAAAGCCTAGACATCTGTCCTCAAGTATAGATAAGCAAAATAAGTAAATTACATACGTATGCTTTTTAATTATTTTTCTAATTAATTGATGAAAATATCGCCAATTTGTGAATATTTGATTCACACAGTAATCAGACTTAAAGGTATCACAAGAAAATTCTTTAAAAATCAATCATAGGGCCATTTCCAACCAAACTTGGTTTGAATGTTCTTTGAGTGACCCTATTGAAGATGTGCTATCAAAATTTTGATTTGACAAAAAAGTGGGCGTGGCAGGGCGGGGCTTATTTGCCTTAGAGAAATCACAAGAAAATTCTTTAAAAATCAACCACTGGGCCAATTCCAACCAAACTTTGTATGAATGTTCTTTGAGTGACCCTATTGAAGATGTGTTATCAAAATTTTGATTTGACAAAAAAGTGGGCGTGGCAGGACGGGGCTTATCTGCCTTAGAGAAATCACAAGAAAATTCTTTAAAAATCAACCACTGGGCCAATTCCAACCAAACTTGGTATGAATGTTCTTTGAGTGACCCTATTGAAGATTTGTTATCAGAATTTTAATTTGACTAAAATGTGGATGTGGCAGCGCGGGGCTTATCAGACTTAGAGATATCACAAGAAAATTCATTTAAAAATCAACTATTAGACCAATCTGAACCAAACCTGGTATGAATGTTCTTTGTGTGACCCTTTTGAGCATTTTGATTCTTAAAAAAATGTTGGCTTAGCATTGCGTGGCGATGCTCAGCGGACAAATTATAAGAAAATTCGTTAAAAATCAACCGTTGGGCCAATTGTAACCAAACTTGACTTGAATGTTCTTTGAGTGACCCTTATAAACATTTGTTAACAAATTGTTTGATTCATTAACGTGGCAGGATGGGGACATTTTCAACACGGGGAAATCATGATTTAAAAAAAGAACATTGTGCTAATTTATATACAGCTTTGCTGAATCTATTTGAACAAAATTGTAACTAAATTGATCATGCAAGAATAGTTTTACGTTAAGCCTAATCAAAACAGAAAGTCCCTAGTTATAAGCATTTGCATTTGACAAAATTGTCATTTTCGCTCATGCCATCTTGGTAAAGATTCATGGAGGGTATTGTATATGCTGCATAATGCACAACTTCCCGTCACAAACAGAATAAATGTTGCTGTCTTTTTACAGAATCATATTGAAATACAGTATACTAGAGAGTGTGTTTTCCATGGAAGCGTATCTTTAAAGAAGTTTGTTGAGGGGTATAGCTGGAGAAACAGCAATATTTCACTGCATTCTGAGTGTAGACTACCAATTACTATGTCAAAATTAAGTTTTTGCATCTGTCTTTATTTCATGGGAATTTCTATGCAAAGTACCTAACTTGCAATAGCTCAACCGCATTTGGGTTTGAATAGTTGATATGAAATTTTGATTAAATTGTCTTCCGTTTGTGAATACCTGTATATGCCCACAGTGCATTTTGAAGTTTCTTGTAGGACTCAATTACAATATAACCATATTACATATATTATACATATATTATTGATATTATTTATGCTGCCAAAAATTTAGAATTTTTTGGTTTATAATCTTTCAATACTGTATGTCTTTACATTTGTCTGCATAACTTATTGCGAGCACTTAAGCCTACTTAAAATGTCTTATCGTTTACATTTCAATAGCTTAAATTCGGTATGTAAGTTTATATCTTTTCGTACCAGAATTTGTGTCATTCAAATATCAGGGTCAGATAAATATCCCTAAAGGGGAATCAGTTATGCCAAGAGTAGACGCTGTTCCGTTATAACACAGTTGATTTAAGGCTTCCTTTAACAGTAGACAAAGTTGCAAACTGTGCTCATTTTCTTATCAAAGGAAATATGCCTAAATCCATTTTATCACAATTTCGTGACATTAAGCTGTCAAAGTGACGAATTGGGGGATCATGAATTTGGTCATCATGGATTTCCCTGGGATGTTTGTTAACTGCTTGTCTCTCTTAAACTCACTAGTCATTGAAAGTACTTATCTTGGCGAAAAAAAATGAAAATGTCGTTTTTCTTTTCTTGGTAGAATCTAACGCCTACATGTTTTTGCATACAAGTGCTTTGGCACTAAATGTTATTTTAGAATATATGCTCTACCTCATCTTATTGAACCTTTGATTGTCACAGGGGCTTGTCCCTTTGTCATTTATAGGGCTGGTCTCTTGTCATTTAAAGGAAATGCATTAAGTATTTTGATAAGATTTGCATTAACCTTCTATTCCAGTCTGTTTTGGAGCATATTTGTATGGACAGTCTTTAATTAAAGTACCTCCTGGTGACGAACAAACATTCTCTTATCAATGTGTTTTGTTTCTGTAGCCAGAAGTTAACCATTAAATCGGGGTTTTTTCCCTTACTATAATTAGTACCTGTAAAAGGAACCTTTCCCAATGACTACAGGCTCTTTCCCAATTTTAGTACAGGCCGTTTCCCAATCTCCATAGCTACCGTTCCAAATGATCTTATGTGCCGTTCCAAATGGCCAATCATGCCATACATTTTAGTTTGACTAGAAATATCTCATCCAAACAGTTTATGTGGGTTACTGAGAAGTTGAATACTTTTTAGACAGATCCAAATTCAAAGTTCTAAGCTTTCAACAAACCAAAGCATCATTTCCCAAAATAGAAACACTTCCAAAGTAGCTAGGAAAAGATTTAGATTAGAACATATAGAAGAATTTACATCTACAAACATTTTGTGTTTAGCTCCAATGCTTTCTTAACCCTTTCCACAATGTCTTGGAATGGTGTCACTGTGAAAATAACAGGAATTTTTTATGCAGACAACACAATTAATGTTACTTTAAATGCCTGGAAAGTATTGAGAGAATTGGAGTGAATGCTGGATTTCAGCATTATCTACCTTTGAACAATTTCTAAATATATATATAGAGATATAATAAATGGTCAAAATATATGGTCACAAGTATGTTCCTGTTTAAACCAAGACCTTACAATGATATGTGGTGCAAAATTTAGCCGCTAATGATAGATAAATATGCACCTTTAAGATTCCCAATTCATCAATTTTGCGAATTAATCTTTTCCCAATTTGAAGATTTCACGACGCGAAAAATTCCCAACCGTAGGGGTATAGGTACCTTTCCCAATTGGCGAGAAAAAACGCTGTTAAAGTCGTTATATGCCCCTCAGAAGCTTCTCCAACTATCACTCAATTATTGACATTCGAGTACTGAGAAGTTGATAATCTTCAGTACGTTAATGGCGGCAGTAAGGGAGGTAATCAGGTAAATACTAATTTCTGGATTCGTCTATACGTTTAAGTCGATACACAGAACTTTAAATAATCTGTGTCTAATTTTCCAAATGCACTCCCAAAAAATGACAATAACTTTATCAATCATAGCAGTTATTCATTTTGCATAAAGCTATGCTGGAACATTTAGATGGATGCCTAACCTTCATTTTGATATCATAACTGTTATCCTACACACAGAACACAGTGAGTTATATCTGCTTCTATAGCTATATCCTCTTAAACGACCTTTCAAAGATATGTTTTTATGGAAAACGCACTCTCTAGCATACCGAAGTTCAAGCTGATTTCCGAAAAAAGACTTCAAAATGCTTAATTTTTATGTTGGGCGGGAAGTTGTGATTTACTAGTATTTCCAAGATGCTTGAAAATACTGTATGTATCTAATATTCACAAGTTTGTGATGTGTTCATCATAATTCTAAAAATCTATTAAAAATCATTTAAATCGTGGACATGCAGATATGCTTATTCCCAAATTTTAAGTTAAGAATGGATCTGGCTTTATTTCAATACCAAAATTGTTTGTGCACACCGCAAAGTTCGTGAACATAAGCTACTTTCTTGCTATATAGGAACCAAAAACAATGGAAAGTTCATGAAAATTCCCATTAACTGTTCAGAACTATACATTTGCAAATTAGTTGATTTGCATAACTACTAGGTTGCATAACTTTACCGAAAAATAAAGATGAATGCCTATGCTTTTATTTGATGCCAAAATTGTTAATCTATACCAAGAACTGAGCTATATCTGATGTTCCCAATGTGCTCTATAAAATTGATGATAACTTCATCAGTTATTCTAATAAATTCTACAAAGTCATGATTATGCAAACCTTTTTTTGCATAACAATTCTGAAAAATAAGGACGGATGTGTTAGCTTCATTTTATAACACATCAACTGTAAATCTAAACCCGGTATTTGTGAACTATAGCTGTTCATCCTGCTAAACCCCACAGTCACAAGACATGTTACCATGGAAACCACACCCTCTACGATACTGTAATTCAATCGGACATATCTAAAAATGCATAATCATGTTTTTGATTGGATGATTAAATCAACCCACAAAGCTTCAAGGCACCGTGTGTATCAAATATTCATAAATTGACGATAAAAATCTTGCTTATGCAATTTAGCTAATTTGCACAATCGAACTTGAGGACAGATGTCTAGGCTTTAATTTGGTACCCAATTCGTGAATGTACACCACAAATTATAGCTTATGTTTCAACTACATTATAAAGAAAATGACAAAACAATCATCAAAATTTCTAATGACATGAGTGAAAATGGCAAATTTTTCAAATACAAAGGCTTATTACTAAGAACTTTCTGCTCCGATCAGGCTAGAAGTACAACAGTTCTTGCATAATCAATTTAGTTACAATTTCGTTCAAATCGATCCAACAAAGTTGGGTATAAATTAGAACAATGGTTGTTTTTTAAGTATTTTTTCATGCTTTCTCCAAGTTGAAAATGACCCCATCCTGCCACGTCCTTATTTGTTGTTGATTTCAAACAATTTGTTAGCAAATGTTCAATAGAATCACTCAAAGAACAATCACGTAAAGTTTGGTTCAAATTAACCAGATAGTTGATTTTTAAAGAATTTTCTTTTGATTTGTTTAAGTTCGACAAGCCCCGCCCTGCCAAGTCCACGTTTTTTGACGAATCAAAATTTTGTTTAAAAAATGTTCAGAAGCGTCACTCAAAGAACATTCATACCAAGTTTGGTTGGAATTGGCCCAGTGGTTGATTTTTAAAGAATTTTCTTGTGATTTCTCTAAGGCAGATAAGCTCCGCCCTGCCACGCCCACTTTTTTTTTGTCAAATCAAAATTTTGATAACACATCTTCAATAGGGTCACTCAAAGAAAATTCAAACCAAGTTTGGTTGGAATTGGCCCAATGATTGATTTTTAAAGAATTTTCTTGTGATACCTTTAAGTCTGATTACTGTGTGAATCAAATATTCACAAATTGGCGATATTTTCATCAATTAATTAAAAAAATAATTAAAATGCATACATACGTTATTTACTTATTTTGCTTAACTATACTTGAGGACAGATGTCTAGGCTTTATTTTGGCATCCAATTCGTGAATCTACCCCACAAACTTAGTGAGTTATAGCTTATGTTTCAACTTTTTGCTATACAAAATGACAAAAAAAATCTTCGAAATTTCTAATTAAATCTTCAAAATCTTATATATACAAATTAGCTGATTTGCATATCTATACTGCAAAATAAAGATAGATGTCCCAGCTTCATTTTGATACCAAATTTGTTAGTCTAGACCCAGAACTAAATGAGTTATGGTGGATTTTCTTGCTACACCACTTATTTTTGCACTTAGTTGACCTTTGACCTTGTGGTGACCTTTAAAGGACCTCTATCATGTGACCTCCACCCTAGTGATCTTCCATACATATCGAAGTTTCAATTAAGCATGGAGGTCGAGCATTAACAAAAAGTTCCTACGCATGTGTTTTCTAGGGCCTTATTTCTATAATTTAGGTATACTATTTGGGGTTCTTTTTGCTGTACAAATCAATGATGTGTACTATGATACACTGTAATTTTAAAAATGGGTTATAGTTTAAAATCTCTGATGTGATTTAATATATCCCTTTAGTATTTATAATTTATTTGAAACTTGTCCTTATAGAAAGTAAAAAGTTTGTAACAGTGCTAAAATTTCTTTCTTTTGACCAGAGATATGCTGTGCACCACTCAACTTTGCATATCCTGACTGTCCGTGAAATGTTCTAATAAATACAAATGTACCTAGAATATCTATTTCGGTCCCTTGAAAGTTCTATTTCTATTTGTTGTTTGAATGCAAAAGTTGACATTCTTGCAGGTTTTCAATGTATGAATATACATTTTTTCTTAATAAATGATTACATATTGTTAATATGCCTTTGTGTCTTTGTGGTTGTGCTTTCCCTCGAAGATAGAATTATATAAATAATAAAATCACGGGATAAGTTGTATAAAACACCGGACCTTTGAGTCGATGTCATTATCATTACAAAAATATGATCAAAACCTACGTTTGATTTCTCTAGGTTGCTGATGTTGGGCTGATGATGTCAGCCGATATCGGCCCGATATCGACAGCCGATGTTGGCCCGATATCGACAGCCGATGTCGGCCTTATGTACTAGTCGATATCGGCCCATGATCGAAAGTGGTTGCAAATCGATATCGGCCCGATGTCGGTGCCGATATCGGGACGATATAGAAAGCGATA
Organism: Fragum sueziense; assembly: GCA_963680895.1. Classification (NCBI taxonomy): domain Eukaryota; kingdom Metazoa; phylum Mollusca; class Bivalvia; order Cardiida; family Cardiidae; genus Fragum; species Fragum sueziense. The sequence goes on from OY804608.1 coordinate 8,600,761, forward strand.
TCGGCCCGATATCGACAGCCGATGTCGGCCCGATGTACTAGCCGATATCGGCCCGTCATCGAAAGTGGTTGCAAATCGATATCGGCCCGATGTCGGCGCCGATATCGGACCGATATAGAAGGCGATATCGACCCGATATCGACAGCCGATGTCGGTCCGATATCGCAGCCGATGTCGGCCCGATGTACTAGCCGATATCAGCCCGTCATCGAAAGTGGTTGCGAATCGATATCGGCCCGATGTCGAGGCCGATATCGGCCCGATATGGAAGGCGATATCGGCCCGATATAAAATGCTTGCTGGGTTGACGAGGGTAAAATGCAAGACAGCAACATATGTAATAGATCAGACTGCACATTTTTGTTGATTTCAAAAGGCAAATGGTACATTTTTCGAATCCAACTTCTTAGCAAATTCAACATGGCTGCTACTTTTGAGAGTACTTTAAGTTCTTACACATCTTCAGTTCCTTAGTTCATAAACGCGAAAACAGTCCGAATGTGTAGAGAAAATAATCAATCGTTGCCTTTTGTCGTCATAACATAAGTTCTGTGGTTGCAACAGGCCATCATCTCTCACTAACTTACCTAGTACTGTCTTACCGTCCTTTACTTGTACAATATTATTGGAGCTCTCTCCAGATACTAGAACAACGTTGTTTCCTACATGACAAATCCCGCTTGGTGTGTCAACTTTTACTGATGTTAAACCCAAACAGTGACCATCCCTGTTAAATGTTACGACGCCCTTTTGTGAATCTAGCACATAGAGGCGGTCACCTGATTTATTCAAGGTCAAACTTACAGGTCGATCGAGCCATTCAGTGCCAAATGCCTTATCTTTATTCCAATGTAGGTCATACACACCGATACGAAAGAAGTCATTAGAATCTTCACATTCTTCAATAGCGTAAAACTTTCCTCGACAAAAATTGAGAGCACGAAATTCGGAGTTTATGGTGGAAAGCTTTTGGTTGAATAACATCCTTTTATTGTTCAGGCTAACGGAATAGACATCTTTCTTTGCACAAAATATCAATTCATCTTCCGAAACGTTGGTTAAACTTGTCGGCAAACACGGTACCTTAAGGGCTTGTATCAATTTATACGCTCGATTGAAAAGTTTCAATGCTGAATTTAACTTATCTGCAACTATTAAAGAACCGCCCGACATTAAACAAGAATCAAATGATCCATATTGTCCAACATCATTCTGATCTCTTAGCAGGTAAATTCCCTGTAGTGATACATTCATCTCAACAGTTGTATCCAATCTAACAAGAGGACAGTCTGTGGGTTTTCTAAATGATTCAACTCCAGCTAAAAAATCTTCAATTTCCTCATTAAGTTCGAAATCTGCTTTCAATGCGTCTTTCATTGTTCCATTTTCTTTTGCGTGTGAAGCACATTTAGTTGCCTTTTCTTGTACATGAACGCTACGTTGCAATGCAATGAACAAATGCTTATCACTCACATCGCTATCGGTCTCAAGTTTCCCTAGAAGACTTTTAACACTAATTAGTGCGTCGTTGATATTCTGCATCTGTGCGTTGAGTCTTTCAGCAATCGTAGTATACATCGAATCAATCTCCACACGCGTTTTTCTTTCTACTTCATCTATTCGTTTGAGAACCCTGTCTTTGAATTCATTCAATTCTACTAGAGCATTCAAGCGGATGGTTTCGATTCCTTTCAGTTTAACACCAGTTTGCTTTTTTACCTCTGAAAGACTTCTTACTAGAACCTTTAAAGAGAAAGACGCTCGTTTCAATGACGCGCTTTCGCGAGTTCCGGTAGCGACTTCGTCTATAGTTTTCAGGCGACACTTTCTGAAAAAGAAAGAAAGGACTTAGAGATTTAGCTCTACTTTACAGTTTTGTAGTTATCTTCCAAGCTTGTAAATAATGATTGCAAAGGTTCTTCTTTTTGCCTGTTTTACATATATTTACCCTCTGTATATTAGGGCATATTAAATCAAAGAAATTATCAAATCAATGAACCCTAAGACAGATTGCTTACTCATTGTATAAAACAAAATTTTATGCACATTGTTGTTGGTAAATATGTTTAAAACACTAGAGAAAAACGTCCGACGACCGTGATTAATTAAAACTCATTTTTATTGCTGGACATAACCATTTGGATATTGTCCATTGAAATCAACAGAACACAATGACTTACTTGTGAATCATTGCTACACATCGCTTGCAACATAAGGCGATATGGTTCTCACAGAAACCGATGACTTCATTTCCAAAATGAACACGACACTCCGACATAACTTTAATGATGAACAACAATTTATGTTTATCTTCTAAAAGGAACGCCTAAAATTAATGTTCCAAAACGATTTATGTAAAGTATTTAGGTGTATCATATTTCATTTTTTAAATGTAAATTGTATCGCACCACAACGAAAGGAGATTTTAAATGCATAGGCACAAAGACACAGACGTATATTTCCTCTTTTCCTCTCCCAATATTTCAATTTTCCTTTGAACGATTCCTTGTTATTGCCTTCCAAACGCGTACCATTTGGGATAGTGTTTATATTGTCGCAGTTTTTCTGTCTTTCTTAATGATTTTAGTTTTCAGTGGCGCGCTAATATGCGTATCCGACTTGGATCATATTACTTTTCGGATCATGTTTCAACTAACAATTTAACAGTGGAATTTGATTTTTCATTTGTATTGACTTTAAAATACTATATAAATGTCGCAACATATCAAAAGGAACTGAACCCTTTCCACATACTGGTACGTTTGACTGTTCGATCAGATAAAGAATTGAAAAAATACAAATAAAGTGATGAAACTGCTTGCGTCAAGTAATGTTTGCATCTAACAACAGTCTACTATTAAAGAAATGTAAATTCAATTTACTTGTAATTATCGTCTAAACCATAACATCTCCAAATTTGGACCAGTCAAACATTTTACCGATTCCTAGTGGTTAAATTATCTACGTTCTCTAGATTATTAAGACACAAGAACAACATGGGATAATAGGGACATGACCATTTATGTCGTGTCGTGTACGTCATCTCGGGTAAGATCTACCAGTAAGTCAACAATACACAAACTTGAATAAGGAAACCAAAATAACATTTAGCCATTTGTTCTTCTACTAAATTCCCTTACAAACGGCAAAGAATCGTGTGACGAACAATTTCAGAAAATCTTCAATAAATATGTTAAAATGTGGATTCGGTTTGAAGCAGAGATGGTAGAAATACACCAGGGATTATGTGGATGCAGTATTTTTTTTTAAATTAGCACCAAAAAACTACTGACAATGATGTCACTTTGCCACCAATAACTTTTTATAAGTTTTTTTTTACAATTGTACCACATCCAGGAAATTCCTGACATTTCCCACCTTCTTTGCTTTAAGCCAAATTCACATTGGTCACGTATTAACATATTCATCGAAGATTTTGTTTAATTCTTTTATGATGATCAATTTATAAGAAAAAAAACTAATTGGATGCTGCATTTTTAAATGTATCATATTTAGCTATATTTGGGTGAAGATTACAGATGCATAAAAACGTCTTACAGTTATCACCCTGTACAGTGCATTTATAACCCATGTGACTTTTGGTGTCACTATTCGGTATGGGGTAGAGACAAATTAGGAAAATACATCTCGATTCAGGTAAGACTTTCCAATAACTGTACTTGTGATTTTCTTGTCGTTAATGTTCATGGACGAGAGCTGACTTGTTGAATGCTCGACCGTCGGTTGGCATGGATTCAAAGATGATTATATAACCTTGAGAAACTTGGCCTTACATGATTGAAATGAGCTGATATTTTCATCTGGATTCAGAACGATTTAAATGAAATTCTGAATACTTTTTATTCTTCCTATTATATACGCCTTGAGAAAGTAATTTGGAAAGTTTTCGAGAGTTTTTTAGGGCATTAACGTACGGACTCACTATTACATTGATTCTTTGCGATAAGCAATGTAAGAATTATGTCCCAAATTGAATCCAAAATGAATTTCTTATCTTTCGTGACTTGACTCTGAAATTGGAAGTTAATAATGGAATCAACGATACAGTTTATTTTACTTTTAGTTTGTTTTGGTAAGGAAGTGTTTTTTTTTTTCTAAAATCGTTGCTGCGAGTTGTTTTTATAATAATATTATTTTTAAAGAAAACAACAACAAAAATAACAACAATAATAAAGTCACTCAAAGTATGATAAGAATAACACAATTATAATCGATTCACTATTAAACGAGAAAAATTACAGTTGAACTGCTTTATCAAAACAACTGAAATTATTCTCGTTTAATAGTGAATCTATTATAACCATGTTCTATCTCGTGAGCTGTAGTCCACATAATCTAATAGAAACATGACCTTGTCACATAAACATTTTCACAGGCGGCAATCACGTGACTTTGTTATGATATGCTTTCCTAACTTATGTAAACAAAAACATTCGATAAGTACACATTTTTCTCTAAATTAAAATCAAATACTTAACACTCAATATTGAGATACGTACCATTCGATACGTCATACTCTCCGGTTTATATAGATACCAAGATATTCCATCAAATCTTTGTCAAAGCTGAAAACAATCGTGCAAAGCGCTGACATTTCTTGAGAAATTATATCACGGTATCAGGGATTTTGAGGGAAGATCTTGGTATCAAAATGAACCGAAGAGTACGACATATCGAATGTCACATGTCCCAATATTGAGTGTTAAGTATTTGAAATAAATTCCGAGAAAAATGTGTACTTACCGAGTGTTTTTGTTTACAAAAGTAAGGAAAACATATCATAACAAAGTCACGTGATTGCCGCCTGTGATTTTGTCACCATGGCATGTACATGTGTTCTTTCAAAGTAGCAAGCTGGTGAGGCATCAGAGAAAATGTTTGCTTCCTTGTTCTTGCTGTTCATTAAATAATAAACTGTCGTAATGATAATGACGCATAGTTTGGTGTGTGGATGTGCTGATATTATCCTATTTTGTTTGACAAATATTTAAAAGTAACCCTCACAACATCGTTTCCAAAGCCTAGTCTATAAGTGGTATCAATGCATGGCCTTGTTTGCAAAACTGTTAAATAAGCAATGCGTGGTTGCCGGCTGGACTCATGTACGAGCAATAAGATAATTAAATACGGTTATTGCTGACACATCCACTTCTCTTACGAAATTCCTATTTACAGTATTGTTGACTGTCCCTATATTGTAGGTTCATGTTACTGTCTATGCCCGGATGGATGGGTGTATTTCAGAGGTTCCTGTTACTTGTTTTCACATGATAGTAAATCTTTTACGGAAGCAGAGGTAAAATGGCTACATCTTTTAATAATCCCGCATTAAGAGATTATACTCTGTCTTTTATAGCTTTGACATAGTCAATACATTTACATTTGAATCGTTTGTGATTGAGTTTGTTTTGATGTCTCATTTTGTATATTCCTAACGCAGCAATTGCATGGAAGCGTACACGCCACAGACTCTGAACAAAAATGATGGTGCTTTCGCCATGTGCATGTTTATTCTATGTCAAAAGAAAATTCCTTTGATATGAATGTAAATGTTATAAGTCAAAGTAAATATCAAATATTAAGGGCACGTTTCAAACAGCAACAAGTCTAGATAAATTTTCTTGGTCAAAGCCAAATAATAAGATTATAATTTCGAAAACTTTGGTGCTTTGTTGTTTCACAAGCATATCTCGCTTTATTGTGATTTCAGCATTTCTGTTCCCAGCAGAAAGCACATCTGGTTAAAATAGAGACGAAGGAAGAAAACCTGTTTATAAAGTCATTTTGTGCTGAATTAAAAGGTATCCAAGTATGACGCTAATAAACATTTACCCTAGAACATAAAGATCATTATTAACTGTACCATATATTGCAACATGCGTTAGATAGAAACAATGAGGAAATAGGAAACAATGCAGATGATCAGGGGTTCGTCTTTTTCCATTACCTTTTTTGCAAAGAATATTGTCCAATGTTATAGGAGCCGGTGATGTGCCAGGCCAACAAATGAATGATTGTCGATGCACCTACTGCACGCAACTAACGGAACTATCTCCTCATTTTCGTACGAATCATAAATGGTTTTGACAGAAGTAACTATTGATGAAACAGATCAGCGTATAAGCGAGTACCGACCTCACAGTCAGAGCTACATATAAAAGATGGTGAAGACATTCTAACTTTGTAATTTCAATTCAAAAGCCTATGATGTGTGTCCTCTTTTCGTCCTTCCAATAGGAACCAACCACATAGAGTTTGGCGCTCTATTAATTAAAATGCATTTTGAAAAGTTTTTACCTCCTCTTTATCTGCAGATCTGCATAATTTTATACATTAGCCTCACCCTTTTTTGTAGATGTTCCTCATTGGATTGGTTTAACCGACAACGTAATAGAGGGAATATGGAAATGGACGGACCTGACCACTGCGGAATTTACGGACTGGAACCCTGGTCAGCCTAACAACCAGAAGGCGTCTAATTGTGTGGCGTTATGGATACCATTCAATTATGCATGGGGTGATGAACCATGTGCTGCACCATACCATCCCATATGCGAAAGACCGTGAGTAGTATTTTACTGTGAAATGATAGCTCACGATAAATGACCTGGCAGAGCATCTCTAGCTAATAGCTAGAGATGCTCTGCCAGGTCATTTGTCGAGACATATACCCATCTCCCAAATAACGCGTAGTTTTGACTACCCTGAAAGACATTGTACATATTTTTGTGCGAAATCCGTTGTAAATAATTTTCATGTATAAGTCTACAAAATGGTTCATATGCACAGTTTTGACAAACGCATGTGAGTTATCAAAACATAACTCGAAAAAATAGGTTTCTGACCAATATAAAAAGCATAAAAGTTATGTAAATTGTTCGTTTCGGAATGACGCAAAAGGGTTTGCAAACTAACTTTCGGCGTACTCGTATATTGAAAAGTGGACACGGCAACATCCACTTTGTGGAATCTAGGCAAGGATATTATTCTGGCCTAATATTTGTACGAAGACAAGTTTATTTGGCAGATACTAAAGTAGTTATCAATTGCTCTAACGAATTGAGATTTTTTGATGAATTAAAAGTGCATTTCTATTTTAAAAAAAAACTGCCTTCGCTACATATATATCCACTTCATTATTTTTTTGTTATTTTAAAATCTAACGTTTCGACTGATCCCCTTTTGAAAAGAAAGTAAGCTTTTGTAAGGTAGTGTGAAAAAGAACCCAGTTCTCCTACCCATAAACTCTAGTTCTAAAATCCCTGTACATAATGTAGCTCCTTTTCCAACTAACGTCGAGTGATTGGTAAATGAAATATGTTTTTTTTTTCTATTTCAGAGAATCATCCGAGTCAGCAATCATTGGTTAAAGATTTGTTTAAGCTCGTGAAAGTTGTATTGGCTTGAAATTCTCTGTTAATTGTTCGAATAAAACTTTTTCGATGAAAGCTCGAAGACATTTATTTAGTTAGATACACATCATGAATCATGATATTATGGTACATGTTTACAAAATGTACCCAATGTAAACACTACAAAATCGAACTTAAAACTATTTTAGTTTAGCATGGGATGGTTCAAACATTGAAGGTGAGAGACACCTGCAAGATTCAAACATATGTGACCTGTCACGCTAAAAGGCACCTTATCCGAACTCCAAAAATCCAAATGTTGACAAACTTGTCAGACTCACCACAGGTCAACTAGATCCCGTATGCGAACAAAAAATATAGTAAGAACATATAGTAAGATAGGAAAAACATTCCGGATTTAGAAAAAAAAAATACATTAAGTGAAAAGTGTCGGCTCTAGTCTGGCTGCGCGGACTGTGCAGACTGCCTAGGGTCGATGTTTTTCACATTTCTGATAAGGTCCCTTTTAGCGTGACGGGTCACATATGCATGCATAATTGTATAGAGACTAGGAAGGCATTTTCCATTGATTACTTATGTAGAATTGTAAACATGTGCCATAATATCGTGACTATATAGTCCAACGATATGGAAGGGGCGGATGTGATGCAGTGGTAACGCACTGGACTTGAAACGCAGGGATCGCTGGTTCGATCCCCCGCTTCTCCAGTCTTTCGGATGAGACTTTAAACCGAGGTGCCGTCTCCATATGACCTTAGCTATTGAGTGGGACGTAAAACTCCATACACTCCAACCCAATAACATGGAGTGACCCCTGAAGCACCCAAACGGTCTTGTGTATGTAGACTCAGCTGTGTAAACTACCATGACCAGCTTTACATTGCAATATTCTGTATGGTGATCCATCCATGTAATATAATGGATACCATATAACAAACACTTCGTATAAACTCTTTGGAATCTCTCGTCAATTTCCTTTGCCACGGATCATTGCAAAACAAATTGACAGGGTATTAAGATTTTAAATTCCGGATCCATAAACTTTTGTATGTAATGATGGATTGAATACCTTGAGGCCGGATAAATCAGTCTTTACTCACCTTATGGGGCCATCACATTACGGATACAAATCCCATAAATTGTTGCACATCGAGGAATTTAGAGGTCCGTATGTGATCCATGGGAAAATCTCATACTTCTAAGCTGAATCACACAGCGATGATCAGCAGTAAAGCACTCCCCATCGTAACTAAATCATATTTGAGCAAGACAAGTTCTCGACTATTTCCGGGAATTCGTAAATTCGTCAAGTAATCACGAATCGGGCCTTTACACCCTGCGAATCGTAACGAAAGAGGAAAGGGAAAAAAGGTTATTATTCTCGATTAACAGGTTCAAATATGAACTGCTTTTAATATGTCGGTGCCCTCGAAACAGGTATTATTATAATACTAATCTAGATAAAGAAATACGGTCCCTAAAACAGGTCAAATCTTGTTAGAATATGACATACGTAGATAACGCCATGATAAGAGAACCTGTAAGAACCAGATAACCCCGAAACCAAAATCCAGTCCTTGAACTAGATCTATTTCTTATGTCTAGTAACTCGAACTTGAAATCGGGAATTAAAATGGAATATGTGATACGTTTTGCTTCGCTTTTCATCTACTTTGGTAAGGGCACTTTAACCGATTCCCATGTAGTGTCGCTTTTTAATTTCCTGCATGATCAATGCTTCGGAAAAATTGTGGAAAACGAAGAAATTTGCTTGTGACTTTCATTTTCTTCACTTCCCGCAAAAAGACAAATGTAAAAGTTTATTTAGGTCTACTTAAAAGTCGTTTTAGAATTTAGACCAGTATTAAGTTTTGCTCTTCGGTAAAACGTCAAACCTTTTTGATCAAATTGAGTCTTAGAGGCTACAAATGGTTTGGACACTAGAGCAAAGTTAATCCTTTCCCAAACGAACTAATCCAAGGGTGGTTCTATTTGGAAACTGTTGCAGATCACAAAAGGATGTTCTCAAAGAAGGCATTTGTGTACAATATAACACAAAAAATATTGGAACAATTCTCAAAGGGACGTCAACGTCATGTCTTGTTTGGGAAATAGTAAATTGGCGGTTACATTAGATGGTCCCAAGTAGCACAGAAGGAACTAATAATTTGTGACAATGTCGATTGGAATAAATCTATCTATGAGATATATTTATGAAATAATAACAAGTTAAGCGGTCTTTATTGCGCAAATAAAACCCGATGTGCGACGGACTACATGTGTAGGTAAAAACCGAGGCGCACCGCGCCGAGGTTTTTTGTCATAACATGTAGTCCAGAGCACAGAGGTTTTTATTGCGCAATAAAGACCGCTAAACTTGTTATTATCTCCATTATAACACTGTAAATAACAAAACGCACATTCGAAATGTGTTATTTTGTTGAAATTCTGCCATGAACTAGTTTTCAGCGTAGGAAACGCATTGGCGATCAAGTGACGTCATTGATGGCGTCATTTGACTATACCTTAACGCCACGTGACGTTTTGGCACATACACAAAGCATAATTACATAGAGTCTTTATTGGTCAAATAAAACCCGATGCATTTCTTCTTTCGCTATATACGGATTTTACGGAAACGTGTTATAATGAAAAATCTGAACAAGGAAATGTGAAGGAAGATGTGTGAGTATTAAAGGTTTGATTTACCTCTAGTAAGTTTGTCATATTTTTTCATCAAATAATGTACGTTTTATTCATTCATTTTACAGACACGTGCGGCAAGATTGAAGATTGAAATCATGCCTACCTGTACACTTAATTGTTTACGGATATGCAGTCCCATATATCATTTGAATAGGTCTGTGTCAAGGAATGAAGTTGGTATCTAGTTCGTTGTATTCAGGTTGAAAAGATTCTTTAGTATTCTCCGATAAGCAGTCATTTGGGTTGACGCATTCCTTCAATGACCGAGGACAGTATCACTTTAATGATGTAGGTATCTTTTTAGAAAAATATAATTCTTGTTCGTCTTATATTCCACAAAAAAGGTTCTTTAAGTCATTAAAGGAAACTGATTATATTGTAGGTACATGCCACTGTCTGTGTCCAGATGGCTGGGTGTATTTTAGAGGATCCTGTTACCTATTTGCACATGATGGAAAATCTCATACTGAAGCAGAGGTAAATTGAATTCGAAAATCTTATTGTGTAAAAAATAACAAGCCCCAAGATTGCAAATTTGATATCGTATAAATAACGTATGATATGGCAGTTCTTACTCGTCTTTTTCATAATTATACTGAACAAAAGTGAAAACGCTACACTGCCAGATTTCTTATTTCTGGAAATGTATCGAACTTACAGCATAGAATACATTTGGACGTTATTTCCAAGGCTTTCAGCAATTGTTTTGTCGAAGTTTCATTGCCTTGTCTCCTTTAATGTAAGAGTTACAGCCCTCAATGCGTTTAGAGCTAATTTCATCTAATGTCGCTGATGCGCATGCGCAGAAAACGATTAATTATTTTTCGGAATTTGTCATATCCAGATTGCCGAAAAAACACTTTTAAAATCTCACTCATCTCTTGTAGCAAGCTCTAAAATCAAGGTCTAATCTGTCAATTTTGCGAATTATCTCCCTTTGACATAAACAAATAGGGAATTTAAAATGTTTGGTGTTCTGCGCAAAGTAAGAATTAGTACAATTCCGGAAATGTCCTGCGCAAAGTAGGAATTCTTACTTTGTCGGGCGAAGTAAGAATTCCTAAATTGTGCTGACAATTCTAGAATTGGCCATGCGCAAAGTAAGAATCAGGGCAAAGTAAGAATCGAATATCGATTTTTTACTGCCTGCGCAATGAAAGAACGGTAGGTACAAAGTAAGAATATTTTATCACTTACAATGAATATATGCGTATACGGGAAAAATATTTCAATGCATATTATTAAATAGTTTTGAGCGATTAAATGTATGTAACGAATGACGAATGTACATGTATGTTAAGGAACCATTTCCGTATTATAGTCCCAGATCTGTCTGATGTAAATCATAAAGGTTGTGACAAACTACTCGTATAAAGATTGAGAAGTTTGCGATAGCATTGTTACACAGTTTAATCCGAAGATTGTTATTAGAATTTTTAAACCCTTAGCCCCAAATTCCCAATTTGATATCCCTACAGAAAGAACCTGACAGAACTTTCAGGTAATATACAAAAAATGCCAGTATCTTCTCCTTTCTTCATTACATTGTACATTAACAATATTTCATTTGTTGACGAAAGAAAAAGATAGGTTTTAGCAATAACAAAACACTGCAAAAGACAAAGACCAAGCAAAGGGAAGAAATGTACGTCAAAAATACGATTGATTTATTTTATTGCAGATTACTTGAAATGTAGCAACGATTGTTCTCAGTAAATGCACCCGATTCAATATTCTTACTTTGTCCAAAAATTCTTACTTTGCGCACAGAACAAAGTAGGAATGCAAATATGCGATTTACGAGCCCTGCGCCATTCTAGAATTGTCCGGTACAATTCCGGAATCGGCGGACAAAGTAAGAATTCTTACTTTGCGCAGGACAATTCTAGAATTTTACTAATTCCTACTTTGCGCAGAACATTTGGTATTCACAAATTAATCACGGTTTCGATTGGTTTTTTTTTTTGCAGCATCATGCAGGCCTTACAGGGGATTTTTGAACCATTTCTCCGACTAGGATTGCTCCTAGATGTCCATGCAAAAGCAATTTCAATTTCCTATGGAGATTGCATTGTAAAATTTTCAAGCTTGTGAACATGGTGAAAATTCTGCTTTTCAAACATCATTTTCTAACCGCTGAAACGATGTTATGCAAGTTTCTTTACATTTCCTGACCAGTAACTTGTCAGACTACCTGATTAGATTTCTGGAGGTTTAAATTGTGTAATATTTACGTTCAAATTGTACACCTGAAAAACGGACCCCTGTCACATTAAAAGGGTCCGTTTTTCTTCCCCTTAATTAAGATCCAAAAAACTTTCAGTGCTTGGCACAACCAAGTCCATGAACAATATGAAACACTTTCATTTCATTTTTTGACTTGTTGTATTTAGAAGAAATATGACGAGCAAAGTAGGTGTAGCGTTTTCACTTTTGTTCAATATACTTTTTTACATGCAAAAACACGATATGAAAACTACAAAGACAGAGCCAAGTGCTCTGCAAAGAAAATATTCTAGGAGTGCAACGTATAGGCCACGTATAGCGCTGTCTCTGGGAGTACGATTTGAGGTACATGCATGTATTCGACTTTGTCTCTACAAGTATTAAATGAAATAATGCAAAAAATCGGAACCTTATGAACTCCTTTTCTTCATATTTATATAGGTTGACATGAAAGGAAATAAAGTATATATATATACATACGAGTAAATCACACTTACCCTGCTCGACACGCGCGGAATAATATTTTATGTGCATTGGCGACAAGGTGTTATGTAAAATATCGTTTGGTTTGTCAGAATAATTTCAATTCTATCTGGATATCATTTTGATAATGAATTGTCTAAACCCACATTACAATACAATTTATCTGATTGGACGAGACGTGGGTTTCGGACAATCAGAAAAGTTGCTGGGTAATAATTTTATAGGTTAGTTGGGAATAAAATTGGTTGCTGAATACTACTCTTGTTTTTGTCTGTTTTTCTGATTCCAGCATTTCTGTACCCAACTAAAGTCTCATTTGGTTAAAATAGAAACGAGGGACGAAAACACGTTTTTTAAAATCATTCAGTGCTCAATTAATACGTAAGTAACCAACGTTTTATTTATTACTCTTATCCAATTGAAACTAAATAGATCTATGTCGTCGCTTTTCAACAAGAATATCGTTACTGCAGCTTTTTCTAAGCTGCAGTTACGTGGTTTTTGTAGAATCGCTGCAATATATTGAATGCGGTGTAATTCCATCTTTAGCATTTTACATTTGTTATAATATTTCTGTGCACATTACCATGTGTTTCTTGTTAAATGTTTTCTGGTATATTCCATACAAGTAACGATTACAATATCCAATCAAGCCGCCATCTCCATTTGACATTTTGTTTTAAAAAATCACCCATTGGTAGAAACAAACGATTTTACTAAATGTCAGTAATGATATCATGTCCGAGCATGGAAACGGACTCACGAACCCTGGATTGAAGGACAAACCAACGAGAGATACATTGTGCAAACAATATCAAAATGGGGTTTGACTGGTAACACATAAAATAGCAATTTGTGTTGCCTGGATCTGCGACACAAAATTCAACAACTAACTAAGCGCTACGGACAAATCATCACGGATGGACAAAATCTGAACAAACATTGTGGGGTTAAATTGTAAATTCAGTTCTTTTCACATCACAAAGAACAGACGAAAATATAAATAAGGCTCCTATGAGGTTAACCCCGCAAGGAAAAAATACCCCACAAGTACCATTTGTACTGAAAAATACCCCCATAATAACCCCATAATGTAGCTTTCGTAAGAGCTAAATTAATGACAGAGTACTTTCTACCCATCGGTCAATATAACAATATAACTCTCCTTTCGCCATAGCATATCCACGCTGGATCGGCCTAATCGACAGCGTGATAGAGGGACTTTGGCAATGGACGGACGGCACCAGTGTCGAGTTTACAGATTGGCATCCGGGCAAACCCGATGGAAAGAACAGCAACTGTGCGGCGCTCTGGGTGGGATTCAATTATACGTGGGCAGATGAGCCATGTGTCGCACCATTCCATCCCATCTGTGAAAGACCGTGAGTTAACAATTGCATTTTTTCATTTTTACCCACTCTAGATAATTCAGGTCCGAAATTGTGAAAAATCCTATAATACAAATAAGTCACCCAGTCAATTTTGCATACCGAATAGTGAATCATAAAAAATATTAACAACTTCAAAGTCTTGGACGAGAAATCGTATTACCGTGTCATTGAGGCAGAAAGATCCTTTTGGTATTTTTGACAAATTAATGAAAGCTAGAGATACAAATGATCCGGTATCTGGAAAGCTTATAGAGAGCAGCATGGATCTCGACTCGACTCTAATATGACATGAATTGAACAGAAATGGTTGTCTCAGTTTTCATAAGGGCCTTTTCATAAGATCCCAACTAAAATTACTTTATCTCTCATAACACTGCATTCTCTGAAGCTATTTAGTTATTTTCTTGTTCATATACTGTAGATTTTTTTCTATTGGCTCTGTATACCACACCTAAAATGATCGTATAATGGTATGATCCTGTCCGTAGACCCGTAGGTACATGTTGTGCACATTCTTGTTACTGCACAATTACGACATTGTGAACAAGTTACTGAATTAATTTTTGCCATTTCTGTAATTGCACAATGTTGGGTGCGCAGTTACGTATATGGACATACGCAAAAACGTAAATAATACCATACACAATAACGCAAACGTGCACAACATATATACGAACATACAAATTTCGTTAACGCAACACCTCCTATATTTATGGACGGATTTTTGATTGATTTCACTGACTGTTCCTGACCTGACTGTTCGCATATTGTCGTGAGTTTGCCATTACATCAGCGTTATAGCAAAACTTCGTAACTACAGCTTCAACCAAGCTGTAGTTACGAGGTTTTGCAATCACAACGATGATATGATACTGCTTCACGAAAAGCGAAAGGACTTGATACAAAAAGCGGAGTATAATGTGAATCTGATACTGGTGTTGACAATGATGTGTCGATTAATTGGGTAATGAAATATCATTGTTTTCAGAGAATCGGCAGGTTCCATGGTCATCGGTTAAAGAGTAAGACAATGTCGACTTGACTTGAAATCACCGTATATTGTTACAAATAAAATATTTTGTCTAAACCTTGCATATGTTTTTGGTCACTACAAAACACACAATACAGTACAGTCCGATAACATGCATTGACTCTTGTGCCCCGTTTTACTTTAAAGTGACATTTCACAATTATTTGTACAATATTACATTTATTCTATCTGAAAGAGCATCATTTCTTATGCAAATTCTGAAAATTTCGAGCCAAAATATTGAACCGTTTACGAGAAATGTATATTTTTGTGCTAAAATTAAACAAATTGTTGTGGACAACAGTTCAGATTTATATAGAATTTGTCAATTCTGTTCCAACTTTAAAGGCGTATTTTTCGCTTATAAATAACAACTTTAAAAAACTGATAGCATTTCTACGCATTGGAATAAACAATCTTTGCATCAAGGCATACTTTTAAAAAGTGAAATAAATGTGAAATGTCACTTTAAACGAACCATTCTGATTGGCCGTAAATGGCCTGATGCATATTTCTCGTTCAATCAATTGTCATCTTTTCATATTTTACAGAAAAAATGTTCGTAAGACCGTTAGTAAAACGGGGCTCTAGAACTCTACAAATAGTTTTGCATGAATGTTTAGCGTGATTCGCTATTTATCGAAACGTCTGTTTTTTGTGATAGCATAGGCCTAATGCACGTGTGATTGCAGGTCATAGGGCGTGATGCTGCATACATCATATCTAAATCATTATCGTATGAACAACCTTTTTTGGTAAGGCACTACCAAAGTAAAATAAGAATAAAAGAAAAATAGCAAAAAGTCCGAGTGTCTTCATTTCATTTCATTCCAATTTCCAATTTCTTAAAGTATGTCTTGATGCCAAGATTTGTTATTCTTATGAGTATAAATAGTATTAGTTTTTTTAAGTTGTTGCCAATAAGCGAGAAACACGCATTTAAAGTTGAGACATAATCGATAAATTGCATATAAATCCGAATTGTTGTCCACAACAATTTGTTCAATTTTAACACAAAAATATGAATTTCTCGTAAACGGCGCAATATTTTGGCTTGAAATTTTCAGAATTTTCATAAGGAAATGTGCTCTTTCAGATAAAAATAAAAGTAATATTTATGACAAAAAATTCTGAAATGTCACTTTAACGACAAATTACATTTTGATTTTCAAAATCCTTCACCCACTCTTTTCTGTAGCTCTGCGCATGTACGTTGATAATGACAGAGGGGTCTGTAATTTGACTCTTAGCACCTTCTACTCATTATTAATAATGAACAGACCCCTATGGATAATGCTTGTATAACCGACATCGGATGTAAATTGCTCGAAACGTTCAAAGTCCTCTCTTATACTACTAGTTCGATGAAATCCATTCTTAACGATTTCGTTATCTAATTTAGGATTTCCATTGATATTAACCAATTACCACACATAAACTCTTTTTGACTCCCCAAAAGAAAAAGACTTAAGAAAACATTGTGGAAAATGAAGAAATTGCTTGTGACAAGCAATTTCTACATTTCCCACAATATTTTCTGCACAAAAAACCAAAAGAATTTGAATTTCATTCACATGAAATTGTCGTCTGCAACATCTTTTAATTTAGAACAGCCCAAATATTGTCGTTTGGTAATGGATTAAGAGTCAAATATTGACAAAAATACCTTTCATTTTACATTGATGAGCTATAACGCCTTTTATCACAAAACGTGCCCCAGCAAATATTAATCTTATCCCTATTTATATTTATTACCCTAAGGTCACGATAAAGGCGAATCGTCGCTTTTCAGCAAAAACCTCGTATCCGTAGCTTGTTTTAAGCTGCAGATACGAGGTTTTTGCAGAAAAACAGCGAAATATAGAACAACTTTTTTCCCTTCTTCAACTACAATTTTTCAGACTGTCAAAACGTGATTAAGTTTTAGATGACAAGACAAAAGGAGCCATAGAGGACTAATTAAGATCTAACTAAGACAAGAGAAGAATATACTTGTTGGAACTAAGTACTTTCCTTTTTTGCTTAGATGATTTCTTAAGTTATCTTTTTGGGACGTACGTTGGGGAGTTTAAAACAGAAAGCATACGAGGAAAGGGTTAACTAGATTTTGATCATCAAAATGGAGGCTTTCACACAAGACGGCGTAGTGTCGGATGTTTTGGAAAATGTACCCGCTGTCTGTCTAAATGTATGTATGACTTTTTAAAATCTTGATTTCATTTGTGAGTTAACCCTTTCCCAAACAGAAAAGTTTTAGAGTGGTCCTATTTTAATGCTACTAAAGACGAAAAAATAAAAGATATGAATTGCGAAAGGATTTGTGTACGGTATAGCATAGTAAATATAGAATCAAAAGAAAAAATATAAGATTATCAGCATTTTCTTCTTTTGTGACTATGGTTTCCCAAGTTTTCTGGGAGACCTCAGCTGTCCAAAGTTGTTCTTGTTTGGAAGCGGGTTAATAATTTAATCAGATTTTTCTATGAAAACGATACTAATCTGACGTACAAATGTATTGCTGTTCTGTACAACATGTTTGAGTTTTTTCTCATTTTTAATCTACATAATATGAGTTACACAAGTCATTACAAAATTATGTCTAAATTTTCCGCTCAAATGGTATTGCTTTTCATTATACCACCATATCACTAAGGTGTTCATGTGTAACAATATTACCCTTTTTGTAAAGCTCACGATACATTACCTGGCAGATCATCTCTGGCTAATAGCTAGAGATGCCCTGCCAGGTTATTTATCGTGAGCTATACTATTCTGTGTATATGCAGGTCAAATATCGTCGGTCACATTCGAAAATGTCGTAACTACAGCTGTAGTTACGACATTTTTGAACGTGACCAACGATATGGAGGCGTCGAACATTTTCATTACATAACCAAAGTGCTCATGTGTAACGAACGATATTATCACTGTTGTATAGCTCAAGATAAATAACCTGACAGAGCGTCTGCCAGAGATGCCCTGTCAGGTCATTTATTGTGTGCTATACATTTCTGTGTATATGCAGGTTAAATACGGCGACGTTCAACTCTCCCCTGGTGCTCCTTTAACACCGACGCAAGTTAAAGCAAAGCCCACAATCAGCTATGATGCAAGTCAAGAAGATATGTACACCCTAATTTTGAGCGGTAAGTAGGCGAATTATGGCCACTAAACACAGAACAACATCTGGCTATTGTGAAATTCGACAAATAATGGGGACTTTCCAAATCTAAATTGCAGCAATGCTAACAACGTGGTAGAATTTAAAGTGAAAAGCATATGAAAAACTATGAGATGTTTTTAAACAAGGCTATTCCAATGAGTAGTACCCTCAACTTAGGGGTTGATGAACATCATAAAATGTTTCGCTGAGAATACATTACCCTTGCTCGCCTGTAACACTTGATTCCATTGTAAATCAGATCCTGACGCACCATCCAGGGCCGATCCAAAGTTTAAGGAATTACTTCATTGGCTGGTTATGAATATCAAGGGCAATGACATCACTTCCGGCGAAGAAAAAGTGCAATACATCGGTTCGGGGGCTCCAAAAGGAACCGGTAAGTGTTTAACCTCTCCAAAATGATAAATGGTTTTAATGTTCATGACAAAGAAAGAAAGCTTTTGAATAGAGTTAATTAACTATATTTTTCTATTCTCATGTTTCCATTAAGGGAACGTTTTTCCCAGTTAACAGTGACGTAATTTTGGACAAACATAAGCAATTCGTAGGTGCTGTCATAAAATCCCGGAACTACGGCTTGAATCATAATATATATAATAGCACCCACTGCTTATCAATACATAACGATAAACCCATTGTACTTTTAGCACAAAATCCATTGCTATTGCTTATTGTTTATCGGTTCCTGTTGGCCATAGACAGATAGATCCTACCCAAGCCGTTTGTTTAACTCTATCGCAAACTAGATCAATCCATTCAAAAACAGTGCCATTTGACAACGAACTGTGCTTTCTTATTTCTATTCCTATTGTAAATGAAGACGGCATAAAATAAAAGAATGTGAAATTAAAAATACGATATGTTTTAGGTTTACATCGCTATGTGCTACACCTGTACAGACAGAAGAACGGACGGATGGATTTGTCTGACATAGCGTTTGTAAGCAATACATCAGGTAGGAAAACAAGCTACGTGAACAAAGTGACTCGTGCTAGATAGTTTAGGCAATTTCTAGGGTCGTAAAGAATGGACTTTATAAGCGATTTTACCAAGTTTCCTATCCTGGAATAGTTTCCCCTTTAAAAGTAAATTGAAATGAAAAAGAGAGCATAATAAAATAAACTGATTTTATGTAGAATTATTGAAAGGCTGATGCAAACTTTCTTGCACAATGTGACCTATTTACACATGTTGGCCATTACATCCGATATTTCTTGTATAAACTATGTTCTATACCAAATTTAAATTTCGACAAACAAGAATTGACTCCTTTAACATATTGGTTAAAAAGAAGTTTTTTTTTGTTTGAAGACGTCAATAAACATAAGCCTAGTTAGCAGTCCTTACACAGAATTCCATGGTGATTTTCTTTCTCCCTCGCCCACCAGGCACCACCGCCTCTACGTTCATACTTTATGTACATTTAATTCGATCCTGAAGTAGCAATATACTGCGTTTATCACTGGTTTCGTGAAAATTTATCTACAGAACTTCTTAGTAAACGACAATGTATTTGAAATATGACCTTTTTATTCGTGTCTTTTTCGGGTGCGCAATGACTTACGGATATTTGAACACATTTTAAAAGCATTTGATTTCTTATGTAAAACGTTTGCTCTGATTGATATTGCTTATGTAATCAGTGTTCTTTCCTTTTAGTTGAGGGAAGACGAAGTTTCAACTCTAAGGAATTCTCCAAGAAACATGGGCTAGAGCTTGTCGCCGGCAACTTCTTCAATGCCGAATGGGACGAGTCGGTCCCAGCATTACATGCACAACTGGGGTTCAAACCTCCTCCCTCAACGTAGCTATCACAGTTACAACAGGCTTAATCCGAGTCTTCTCTGATGTAAATACGCTCTTTGATATTTTGATTTTTCTCTATTTACATAGCGAAAAATCAAAATATCAAAGAGCGTATTTACATCAGAGAAGACTCGGATTACAACAGGCTGTGTCGATGTCATAGGAGACGTCATTTGATTTCATTTGACATGGCACTGACTTTTGGAAAAACATGCTCATATTTTGACTATATACGCCAAATAGACTTAAATCATAAACACAGATACTTGTATCAAACGAAAGCAAGATTATATGGCTGAACTATTTCAAAGAACAAATGCAAGTGTGTAATAAAAGCTTAAGCTGTGTGGTGTCAACTGAATTCAGCTATATTACAGTTGGAACTCGTCGTGTCTTTGTCGTAGGAAACGTTAATTTACCGCGAGATAACTAGAGTTCCACTCTACCCGACATTTGTTGCAACACGAAGAATATTAAATTTGTGTATCATAGCGTAAAGGACAAAACTAAGGCGGAAGTGTTAATTATGTCCATGTTTTAACAATCCTGTTCTATAAGGGACGTCAAAACTATGTTTTGTTTGGGAAATGGTTAATTGTAAACCCTGGTATAGCTCACGATGAATGACATGGCAGAGTGTCTATAGCTAACAGACCTATATTGAGGATCATCTTTGTTATATTAAAGAAACATCACTGATTTGCGTTTCTGTAATTTTCACTTTGTTGGAGAAATGGACCCTGCATAATTATGTCCTTATCCAATTTGATTCGAATGGCGTCAAGGGTATATTGGATCGGCTTCATCGATAGCATGATAGATGGACTT
This sequence comes from Fragum sueziense, assembly GCA_963680895.1. Taxonomy (NCBI): domain Eukaryota; kingdom Metazoa; phylum Mollusca; class Bivalvia; order Cardiida; family Cardiidae; genus Fragum; species Fragum sueziense. The sequence continues at coordinate 8,621,809 of OY804608.1, forward strand.
TGGTAATGTACAGACTTTTTAAAAAGCAAAATATAAGTAATTGTAATCAAACCCTATGTTGTTGATTTTCATTAGAATAGTATTGTCAAGACGATTTAAATGAGTACCCACAGTGAAGGGGTTGGGGTTGAAAAACATTTTATATTGTCTTCTTCCGCCCTTATCTGATGTTCTCTGGGTCAATATATCAATACCCGCCCCCCCCCCCCCCCCCCCCACACACACACACACCCTGAAGCCTATCTACATTGGATAGCGTGATAAAGGGACTTTGGGAATGGATGGACGATGACTTTCAAAAAAATCTCGTAACTGCAGCTTAAAACAAGCTGCAGTTACAATTTTTGCTGAAAATCGTCATATCAATATAACTCTCTTCTCCCCTATAACCTATCCACATTGGATCGGCTTAATCGACTGCGTGATGGAGGGATTTTGGCAATGATCGGACGGTGATTTTCAACAAAATCCTCGCAGCTGCAGCTTAAAACAAGCTGCAGTTTCGAATTAGGATATAAACAATATAATAATTGTTCAATGTGTGATAATAAATATGTTCTGTCAATAAACCAAAATAAAACCTATTTCTGCTTGTTAATTAACAACATCTAAATTGTGTGTGGTGATGTCAAGAATGACGTCAAATGTTGAACACAATACACAAAATACATTTTACTACGTTTAATGAATAAATTATGAATACATAATAATAATATACTGAACAAAAGTGAAAATGCTACACTGCAAGATTAGTTATTTCTGGAAAAGTATCGAACTGATAGCATGGAATATATGTTGACGTTATTTCCCAGGCTTTCAGCAATCGTTTTGTGGAAATTTCATTGCCATGTCTCCTTTAATGTCAGAGTTACAGCCCTTAATGCGTTAAGAGCTAATTTCATCTAACACCGCAAATGCACATGCGCAGAAAACGCTTCATTATTTTTTTCGGAATTGATTGTATCAGGGTTGCCCAAAACACTTAAAATCTCGTGAACTTAATTCTTGTAGCAAGCTCTAAAATCAAGGTCTAATCTGTCAATTTTGCGAATTACCTCCCTTTGACATAAACAAATAGGGAATTAAAAATGTTTGGTATTCACAAATTTATCACGGTTTTCGATTGGGTTTTTCTGCAACATCATGCAGGCCTTACAGGGGATTTATTAACCCTTTCTTCGACTAGGATTGTTCCCAGATGTCCATGCAAAAGCGATTTCAATTTCCTATGGAGATTACATTTTAAAATATTTAAGCTTTGGAACATAATGAAAAATTCTGCTTTTCAAACATCATTTTCTAAACGCTGAAACAATGTTATGCAAACTTCTTTACATTTCCTGACTGGTAACTTGTAGGACTACCATACCATGCAGTCCGGCAAGGTTTGCATTTTTCTGCTTGGATTTCTGAAGGTTTAAATTGTGTAAAATTTTCGTTCAAATCGCACACCTGAAAACGGAGCCCTGTCACATTAAAGGGTCCGTTTTCCGTCCCCTTAATTAAGATACACAAAACCTTTAGTGCATGGCACAACCAAGTCAATGAACAATGCGAAACACTTTCATTTCATTTTTTTACTTGTTGTATTTAGAAGAAATATGTCAAGCAAAGTAGATGTAGCGTTTTCACTTTTGTTCAGTATATATAAACATCAAATATTCTACTATCATTTACGCCAACTAATTGTAAATGTCCTCTTTCCGAACGTCATTTTTAACGTAACGTTAGAAAAATCTGGCGCGTGAACAGGGATGTCAAGATGTTGTTCCTTCAATTTTGGTGTATTGACTTTGTAATGGACAATGTTGGCATTCTGAATCATCAAAAGCAAACGGAATAGGGAACGATGTTATCGAGTTAACCGTGACGTAATTTCGGACATACAATATAATTATTATCGTAGGTTTTGTTTTAAAATCTCGTATCTACGGCTTGAATTAAGCCGTAGTTACGAGATTTTATAATAAACCTACGGTTTGTCAATACGTAACGCCAAACAAGTCTATTTTTAGCATAAAATTAATCGCTATTACATAGCGCCACTCTCGTATTACGAGTACTACAACAAAGTCATGATAAAAGCAAAAACTTGTCTAAGATCGAAAATGTCATAACTACAGTTTGATAACGATGTAGTTAAAGCGTTTTCCAACGTAGCTGTAAATGTAAATATAGAACATCTTTTTATCCTTTCAACCCTTTCCATAATGGAGTATTATTAGACTCTTCAGAACTAGAAGAAGTTGCAGAGGACAATGATTAATTTTGTCCCAAAAAGTAAGCATAATCGGGACAAAAGAAGAAATCACTCAACTATTTTCTTCTCTTTGCTTCGATGATTATGAAAGCTTTCTGCATTTAGGCAATCAGCCCTTTCCCAAACAAGTCCTTTTTTACGTCTTTAACTGAAAATGCTTGGGAAAATATTGCGACAAAAGAAGAAAATGCTGATAATCAGCATTTTCTCCTTTTGTCTCAATATTTTCTATGATATATTATACATGAATTTTATCTTAACCAACATTAATTTTGTCGTCTGTACATGTGATTAGCTTTTGAATTTGATTGCCTTAAAATTTTACCGTTTGGGAAAGGGTAAAAAAGTAATTGTATGGGGAAAGGGTTATTAACCCTTTCCAAAACAAGACCTGGCTTTGACGTCCCTATTAGAAAAGGCTTGGGAAAACATTGAAACAAAAGATGAAACTGCTGATAACCAGCAGTTTCTCCTTTTGTCTCAATGTTTTCTGTGCTATATTATACACAAATTTTACCTTTTGCTACATTCATTTAGTGGTCTGCAGCAGCTTTGAAATTGGATCACCTAAAATTTGGTTGTTTGGGAAAGGGTTAAACAAATTGTAAAGATAAAAATGGAGGCTTTCACACAAGACGGCGTAGTTTCGGATGTTTTGGACAATGTACCCGATGTGTGTCTAAATGTAAGTATGACTTTTTAGACCATTTCATTTAAATTGTAAATCAATAGGGAACGATTTTATCTAGCGGCATGAATTGTGCGTCCCAAATATTCACTCAAATTGTTTTGTTAATATTCCTTGTATTCTAATTATATAAACAAGGTTTTCATGTGTAACAATTTTATCCCTATTGTATAGCTCTACCAGATTAACCTGTGACATAAAATTTGCGTATGTAATGAACCCACATCGGCAATGGTTTCTTACGGCGCTCAACTAACGGACTTAACAGGCGAAAATAAAATTTTCCCGGGGTTAATATTGGTGCTTTATCATTATCTGTATACTTGTACTTATCACGGTGGTTAATTATGTGACTCGGAATTCTGAGAATCATCAATATTTTTGTAAATACTTGACCAATTTGAATTTGATTTGAAGCAGAGAAAGTGGGAAAATGCCATGAATAAATTAGACGTGGTTCATTTGTGAAGAATCAACTCACGAAAAAAGTTAACGGAGATCAAACAACATACATGTATACTAGAGGAAAGAAGAAACGCAACAACTATTTTTTGTTATTTCTCTTAATTCTTTTATGTTATTGAGTCAAAGGTGTTACTGATTATTACTTGGAACTTTATCTTGATATTGATCTTTGTGTTTACGTTGGATCATGTCTTACGTGTGAGATAACGTCAAAATAGACGTTTACACGTTTTTCACATGCAAACCTTTAAATATCCAAACTTTACATAAAACTCGTTTGATTTGTGTAGATGCACGTCGACTCGACAAAAGGCAAAAAAAAAAAAAAAAAAATCGTTTGGCTTTTATCCCTCATTTCATTATGTGACTCATTTAAAGACGTCGTCCAGTAGCAAATTGTGATGTTTACGAATGGAACATCTCAACCTGCGATTGCTGCTGACTTTGGTGTACATCGGTTGACAAAATATTGCTTGAGATAACGTCTTAGAACAAACAGAACAACTGTCAGTCGCCGGAAAAGCGGTCGTCAATGTTTAACGTCACGACGTCAGGACCATAACGTTAGCTCATTTTACCAACGGAAACGAATTCTCTTATCGAGAAAATCTGTTGATGCTATTCATGGACAGTACAGCAATAAAATTTCAGCCAGGAATCGTGAACCTCAGTTTGGATTGCGTGCAAGAACGCATTTAACGTTGACGCCAAAAAGCTCTAATTTAAACGCATATGTTGATGAAACGAAGAACCTGTGACCTTGATGAAATTTTGACTCTAAAAGGTCAAATAGTGAAGTTTTACAATGTATTGAAAAAAATACTCGAATGGGGGTGATTTTGAGAAAAACAAAAAAACAAAACGTATATTCAAATTAAATTTTTGTTGCGTTTCTTTTTTCCTTTAGTATATTTGTTGATATTCAATAACCTTTTTTATCAGCCAATTTCTCAAAAACTCTACTGTGTGACGTCTGTCCACCTTCTCTGCTTCAGACCGAATTCAAATCTGTCCCGTATTAACAAAATTATTAAAGATCATCTAAAATTGTTGTATCACGTGATTATTCACCGTGATTATGCAGGTTAAATACTAAGTAATATGGTGACGCACAACTCTCCAGTGGCGGTCTGTTAATGCATACAGAAGTTCATGTGCAATGATATTACCCCTTTTGAATAGCTAACGATAAATGACCTGGCAGAACATCTCTAGCTATTAGCTCGAGATGATCTGCCAGCTCAGTTATAGTGCCCTATACTTTTCTATATAATTATGCAGGTTAAATATGGTGACATACAACTCTCCCCTGGCTGTACGTTAACGCCTACACAAGTAAAAGCCCAACCAATGATCGGATATGAAACGAAGCAAGGAGAGGTGTACACCCTTATAATGAGCGGTAAGTCTGATGGTAGTGCATTATGGTGGCATATATCATCGGTGTTATTACAAAACATCGTAACTCCAGCTTTATTGTTCAAAGCTGGGGTTGCGAGGTTTTGCAATAACACCGATGATTTCTGCCACGAGATACGAGGTAGCAGTACAGCAACAACAACAGCAACAACAACAACAACAACAACAACAACAACAAAAACATCATCAACAACAACAACAACAACAACAACAGATCACCCCTATTGGTTCCTATTTAATTTAATGTAAATACAATTTTTCAACACATTGTCACATCATCCCCAATGAAGTGCCCTCAGACTTTCGGTGCGGTATATGCCCTTCTGGTCACATTAACTAGACTGGTCGCTTTTAAACATTTTGAATCACACTTAAAGTGACATTTCACATTTATTTCATGTTTTAAAAGTATGTCTTGGTGCAAAGATTGTTTATTCTAATGCGTAGAAATGCTATCAGTTTTTTGAAGTTGTTATTTATAAGCGAAAAATACGCCTTTAAAGTTGAGACAGAAATGACAAATTCTATATAAATCTGAACTGTTGTCCACAACAATTTGTCTAATTCTAGCACAAAAATATATATTTCTCGTAAACGGTTCAATGTTTTGGCTTGAAATTTTCAGAATTTTCATAAGAAAACATGCTCTTTCAGATAGAATAAAAGTAAAATTCATGTAAAAATAATTGTGAAATGTCACTTTAAGATATTTCACTCATTATTAGATACCAAACACTTTTGGCGTCATCCGTGGCGATGATATCTGGATTCTAAAATCCCGTGTCAGTTTTCGGACGTCATTTGTGGTAATGTTGCCACCGATGACATCCAAGGTTGCACGAAGTATTTTGTAGATAATGATGGATGGGATACCTTAACCCATTACCAAACGTCAAAATTTGGACTTGTCCAAATTCAAAGATTCTACAGAAGACAATTTATAGCGACTGCAATTTAATATTTTGATGATCTTTTGTGGTTGAAAATATTGTGGGAAATGAAGAAATTGCTTGTCACAAGCAATTTCCTCATTTTCCACATTTTTTTCTAAGGCTATTATCTTGTGAGGAGTCAAAAAGAGTCAATATGTGGTAATGGGTTATCCATACAAGAACTTGAGACTACTTTTAATCTCATTTCAAAGCACTCTAAATATTGTGCTTTTTTATAATCACAGATCCCGACGCACCATCGCGGGTAGATCCAAAATTCAAGGAAATTCTGCACTGGTTGGTTATGAATATTCAAGGCAATGACGTTAGTTCCGGCGAGGAAAAGGTCAATTATAAAGGATCGGGGGCTCCAAAAGGAACCGGGTTGCATCGATACATATTTCACCTGTACAAACAGACGGACGGACAGATGGACGTTTCTGGCATTGCTTCTGTAAGAAATGCAACAGGTAGGAATAAAATTGTTGTAAACGAAAGTTACAATAAATAAGCCTATGAGATAGAGAGAACAAACCTTCTAGTCAAAGGACGACCTATCATGCATTGGTTAAGGAAACGTTTTATACTAAATAATACTTCTACGAAAATGATCCGAAATTGGGAAAAGGGTCTCTAATGACATTTGATCAACATATACGAGGGACGGTCGGAAAGTAGTTGGACTTTTCGTGCTGCTGTCTCTCCATTTGCAACTGTATAAACACATTATATATTGGCGAAATCTACATCCATTTGCCAATAACGTGGTCAGTTTATTTTCAAAGATAGTTGTATATATACAATATTCTGTCTACTTATATGTGATAGGGGTTTACTGTACCATAGGCAATTTGTTAGAGGAACAACAAGGGTAACCAAAACAAACGAACATTCTAGTCATTCTAATCGCGAAGAAGTTAAGTTGTTGAACTACATTATCACTTAAGATTAAATGTGGATTAATAATTCCGAACTTGGGATAAAAACTCAGTCAAAGCAGCCATGAAAACGAGCTGGTTCCCCACCCATGAAAAGATTAAGATGTTACCTTCGGCTGGTAGTCATGTTTGTTGCTTTTGTGGATTCACGAGGATTGATAGTTAGTCATTTCATGTCAAATGGTAAAAACTGTCATTGCCAAGTACAATTCTGAAGTAACTCATAAAAAACAAAGAATAAATGCTGAAGTAAACGCGTCCCAGATTAGCAAAGAAAAATGTTTTCTACTTCACGGTTACGCACGCTTCCATACCACCGCATCTACAGTGGAGATTATCAACTATTACCCATGACAAAAGTTGTTTTACTCTTCTTATAGACCAGACCCTACCCCATATGACTTTTATTTGTGTCTAGAACTGATGAAAATGCTTGCTTGGAAGAAATTTGAGACCAGGGCGCCTTTGATACCGGTGGTTACACAGTACCTTATACAGTGGGTCTACGTCATGGTTGATAGTGGGAAAAGTAAAGCTCCTACTAACATGGCAAAAATGCATAGACACAGATTGACAATTTGTTTAAACAGTGTAGAAAGAATTTTGTTATAAAGTTAAATGGTTTTAGAGAACTAGCCAAAAGTCCAACTACTTTCCGACCGTCCCTCGTACATATACGCAGCGTGGATGTGATCCGTTTTGTTCTTTAGTTGCTTCTTCATTGTATATATGTATAGTAAATACGTATTAGATAGAGACTGTATAGTAGATTCTACGCGAAATAGACTTTCAAATGCGCAGAGCGCATTGCATGTTTATATCGCGTATAATCTTTTATACAGACTCTATCTGTCTTAGTGTCAGCTAATTGTCCATTGGAGACGGGGCGTGGCTATGTATAGACGTCACATGAACTAGTCAGCAGTCCCGTTTATGCGAAATAGAGCGGCGAAATTTTATATTCTGCAATTTTATTGGTCCAAAAAGTAGGTCGAACACTAAAATATACCTTTTAGTAGCACGGACCTTGACCAGATTGGATTAGGGAACAGACTTGTCTGACAGCAAAGGAAATTGAGGAGGTTATTTGTATTTAAAAAATACCAAGTAACATTATTCAATTTCCAAACTGAAATTCGAAAGTGGAAATTGCGGGCAAATCTGAACAAAGTTTTGATCGATCGAATATGTTTGACTAAATGTACATGTACGAGGGGATATCAAAAGGTTTTTAGCCTCGGGTATTTCTACTGTCTAGATAGTATAATACTTTACATCTTTATGTACATCAATATTTCAAATGCATGATAGGATCACATTGCTAGCTGTTATGATAAAGGAACAAAACGTTGTTGAAAAGATATAACCTACCCCAAAACGGACACTAGTAGGAACAGGGCTGTGATAAGGTTTCTGTTCCTTGGGGCTAATGGTATTTCTGGTAATGGGTGAAATAATCTTAAGCCACATTTCCGCTTGTTCATGTTTTGACATATATTTTCTCTATGACCGACATTGAGTATTCAATCAACACTTCTATTGCGGGAGAGGGAAGACGAAATTTCAACTCCAAGGAATTTTCCCAGAAACACGGGCTTGAGCTTGTCGCCGGCAACTTCTTCAATGCCGAATGGGACGAGTCGATGCCAGCATTAAATGCTTAACTGGGGTTCAAACCCCGGCCCTCCACCAACGCAGTTATTACGAAAAACTTTTGGGATAGTCTAATTCAAAAGCTGCTGAAGATGACTTAATGGGTTGTGATAAAAATAGAATATTATGTACAATATAGAACAGAAAAGATTGAAGCAAAAGGAGAAAATGCTGATGATCAGCATTTTCTTCTTTTGCCTCAATATTTTCCCAAGCTTCTTGTATGGGGACGTCAAAACAAGGTCTTGTTTGATAATTGGCTAATCAATGTTTTCTTTTATTTTGAAGCTGAAGGAAGACGAAATTTCAACTCGAAGGATTTCTCCAAGAAGCACGGGCTTGAACTTGTCGCTGGCAACTTCTTCAATGCCGAATGGGACGAGTCGGTGCCGCATGTACATGCCCAACTTGGACTCAAACCTCCCCCGACAACATAGTTCTCATCGGAGGATGTTCGTTTTAGCCACGGATGTTTTAGTCACGGAAGTTTTGGCTACGGACATTTTGGCTAAGACGTTTTTTCCATGAACGTTTTGATCAGCCTCATTTGTGCATTCTTACGATGTTTATGTAATAATACGTTAAAACTTGAATATAGCAAAAATGATGATAGACTTACCAAAACGTCTGTCTGTGGCCAAACACTAAACGCATTATAAAATTGATTTAGACTAGGAAAGACTGTATGTATGGAATCTTTGCCCTCCGTAGAAACCTTGGATCAGTTGCAGTTGTAAGGATACATCCGTCACGGTCACGTCATGGTCGACGGTGCCGATCAGGATGCCTTATAGTCAGGCTGGCAAAACGGGAACTCGGTTGGAAAAGGAAAAGAAACAACACAAGGCAGAGTTTCATGGCATTCACGTTTACTATATAGGGTTTCATACTGTCCCTATAAATCTGTCATGGATGGTTATACATACAAATATAAAATATGTTTATACAAATAATATTTGATGTTTAGTCTATGCTTTCGGAACGTTCATGGTTTGAACACGGTGGGTGGGGAAAGGCGCTTTCTCTCTCTCTGATAATATGGCTCTCATTCAACATTCCGAATACAAGGGACAGGACTAGTGCGACAGGATCTTCCTAAATGTTTACAAGTAAAAGCTACATGTTTGCAGACGTTATTTGGTTACAGAACTACTTTGCATATCTCAATGGCTTAGGCTTATAATGACAAAGGTAAATTCTGCTTATCATTGTAGATTATAATGAAAAGTTATTTGGCAAAAACAAACAAGAAGAGTTTCTTATTAAGGGAAATCTGGTTATTGATTAACCAGGTTCATGTTGCTACTTGGAACTTCTCATTACCTTGAGAAGTAGGTTCTTCTGTAGGTTTTGGTGGTCTACTATGATCGGACGATCGTAGGAAGATGGTCACTTTGAATTTCTGCCGCGCTTATATAGATTTCTGAGATCGGTCACATGACCAAAATCAGCCAATCAGAATCAAGAAAGCATGAAAACATTGTGATTCGCCCGAGCGAAAAAAGGTGCCATACAACCGTAATAATTATTACTGAAAACAGCTTATGACCTTAAAACACTGCTTTTGCTAAAAGCAGACTCTAAAACATAAAAGCAGAGCATAAAATACGCTTTTAAAGAAAAGCAGACGAATACAACCGGTAGTCTGGTTCCCTGTCGTAATAATAGGCCGTTTTATTACGTCAGGCAATTACGAAAAATGGCGTCGTCCGCTCTGCCGTCTGCAGTAAGTAAACAAAGAAGGAAAATCTACTAATTTTGTGATTAGGTGGAAGATTTTCTACCGAACGCTTCTTCTAACTGTAATAAATCACGCAGAAGCGTGATTTTCGTGTAATCCCACTTAAGATGTGAAAATTCGCTGTATTTGTGAAAGTAGCACAGTGTTCGGACGGGAAGAGTCCCGTCCGGAATATTGGGTTTGCACGAGGTTTTATGACTTCCACACAACAACCACGTATTTTAGTGGCCACACGAATGAAGGGATTATCCCCACAAATGTTTTAACAATGTTAAAAACTTGAATTAGATCTGCTAGCTCGATCTATCTTCTGATTTTGCACACATTGGCCATTCCCAAACGACATAAAATCAAACTGTTCCACACTGAAAGCTGATACATGCCATAAAATCGATCTTGATAAAGACAATATTAATCTAGATCTGTAAAATATAAGTCGGAAAATATTGAGACAAAAGAAGAAAAAGTTGATTTGCTGATTAATATCAACTATTTTCATAATCTGAGTCTTCTCTGATGTAAATACGCTCTTTGATTTTTCACACAAAGTTTTTTTTATTTGAACTAGTGACCTAGTTTATGATCCCATATGACTCAATTTCGAACTTGTCTGAGATTTTATCAAGAAAATCATTCTGATCAAATTTCAGGTTGATTGGACAAAAACTGTGGCCTCTAGAGTGCACGCAAGGCGATGTTTGACGGACAACGCACGACGGACAACAGAGCCGGACACAGCTCAAGGGCAGATCCAGGATTTTTTTCCAGGTGGTTCCAAGCCAAATGATTCAGACGGGAAGAGTTCCGCCCGGAATATTTGGTTTGCACAAGGTTTGATGACTTTCATACAACGACCACATATTATTGTGTCCACATACTGGAAAAGATAATCCACAAAAATGTTTTAACAATGTTGAAAACTTGAATTAGATATGCCACCTCGGTTTATCTTCTTTTTTACAACTCATTGGACATTCCCAAACGGCATAAATTCAGATTGTTCCAAGCTGATACTTGCCATAAAATCGATTTTTATAAAGACAATATTACTCTAGATCTGTAAAACATAAATCAGAAAATATCGAGACAAAAGAAGAAAATGTTTATTTTATTCAAAATGATTAGATCTAGATCTAATTACTGATATCAACATTTCTTCCTGTTTTGTTTCAATCCTTTCCTTCTAGATCAGCGAGTGACCCAAAAATGAAAATGTATGACAAAATGTATTGCCTGTAATAGCTCAAATGAAACTTTGAAAGAGAAAAATGAAAGATCAATGATTGCAAGGTTTGGGGTTATTGAATCTTCATTTTAAAGGTTCCAATATCTATGAGTTGCTTCATAAAATTAATAAAGATTGCAATCTGTATCATTCTAGTCTTTCTAGACATGTATTATGTATTACAGGACTGGAATGCTGGTAATTTTTGCCCTATTTGACAGCATAGATTGTCCTATTGTCTTGATGAAACATTTTGTTACTCATGGGAAAACCAATTTTTTAAGGTATGTACCAGTTATATTCCTTTTCCCTCTTGTCCATGATTCCTTGGCTTAAGGACAAACTTGAATTTTAAAAAAATTGTGTGATGACTCAGACTGAAATTTCGAGGTTTTGTTTTGTATGTAAATGACCTTTAGTTACTGTAAGGTTTCATATTTTAAGCCTGAAAAGCTGACATTAGGAGTATTGAATTTGAACCGAAAGTATAATGAGCTAGGAAAAGAAAATAGAGTTGTAATGCTATGACTTGAGACAAATGAGGATCCAGACTGCATGCATAAATATACCAGAAGGAAATTTGTTCTTTGTCTCATTACTTGTAACTGCATGAACATTAACAAATATATAGATTGATGCAAATTCAAAAATGTTGTGCAGACAACAATAGTGAATTTGTTTGTACATTTTTGGTCTTTCTGGGTAGAAAATTATCAAAACACATAGGCGTAGGAAGAGGGGGGGCCAGGGGGGGCCTGGCCCCCCCCCCCCCAATAATTTGATAAAAGGGGTCTGGCCCCCCCCCCCCATGGCCCCCCATAAAACAACCATTTTTCCATTTACTAGAATGTTTGGCCCCCCCCCCCCCAATATTACAACAGGGATAAAGATTAGCAGGGGCCCAGTCGCCCATGGCCCCTAGAATTTGGGCTGGGCCCCTGAATATTTAGAGAAAATCCCCATACCCTTAATGTTAAGAATCAAATTTTGCCATTCTGGGCCCCCAAGTTAAAATTGTCAGTCTTTATCCCTGTTACAAACCTTCCTACGCCACTGAAACATTGTGAAAAATGAAGAAATTGATTGTGACAGGCATTTTCTTCATTTTCCACTTGTACTGTTTTCCAAAGATTTTATCTTTTGGGGTGTCAAAAAGCATCATTATACATGTGGGAATGGGCTTATTTACTTTCCAGCTTGTGAGCTCCTAAGTTTCAGTATGGCTCTTATTTTTAAAACCATTTCCCAATATTTATCAGACCTGTTTTTGTTTAGAGAAAGTTTGGGAATACATTGAGGCAAAAGAAGAAAATACTGATATAATTATAGTCTGATAAGCAGTATATTTCTTTTCCACAAAATTTTCTTTGTTATGATTTACATAAGTCTTTGTTATGATTTACATAAGTCTAATCCTTATCAACACCAGTATTGTCATATATTTAGCAGTGTTCACATTCGAACAGTCTAAAATATTTTTGTTTTTGGAAAGGATTAAATTAATATGCCTGTATTTGTAGAGATTGGAGAGTACACATGTCCTGTAGCTCAATAAGCTGTATGTAGAACAAAAGTGGCATTCAAAGAAACTTACAAGTTTTAACAGAACCTTGTAGGTAAGTTTACCCTTACCAGATGACTGAACTTTTAGACCAGGCAGCCAAAATTGAAAAGGGGTCCAGAGAATATTTTGATATATTAATTTGATTATACCAAAATACATATCATTAGGGTAGAAACTATTGTGTAAAATTGAGTCAATGCTGCTTATGAGTACAATGGAAACCTGATGATTTGACAGTAAGGGATTGGTATAAAACAATTCTTACAGCTTGTAAAGCATCACTCACTTACAAGATCAAAATGATCTCTAGCTTTATTATTTGCATCAAATATCTCAGGTGACAGATCTAGTGAAGTTTAATGCCATTGGCATATATTGAGGCCTTTTGCCACCAAAGAAGAAAAAGGCTCTGAGAAACATCGTGGAAAATGAAGAAATTGCTTGTGACAAGCAATTTCTTCATTTCCCACAATGTTTTCTAAGAAAATGACCAAAAAATTCTAAGTTTCCTTAACATTAAATTGTCATCTGCAACATCTTTGAATTTGGACAACATTTTGTTGTTTGGTAATGGGTTAACATAAGTTCTGTATTTATAAGTTCACATTTGAACTTGCAAATCGTTTCAGGTCTTACTCTTTGAATGACAACTTTTCACTAGAGACACTGAATATGTTATTAAATTACAAAACTGTAAATAAGAAAAAAATAAATATAAAACACATGAATGTATTTGAATGTGGAGAAAAAACTCAAAATGGTCTTTCCATAATATTATTTAATATTTTTCCTTTTTCTTTAAAACCCCTTACCAAACAGCAATTTTTTAGTCCAACTTGTAAGCTGTGTACAATAATAACACAGAAAATATAGAGACAAAAGGAGAAAATGCTGATCATCAACATTTTCATCTTTGGCCTCAATTTTTCCCTAGTCTTTTATTTCAGGGACATCAAAACCAGGTCTTGGAAAAGGTTTAATCTTAAATACAGTGTTTATTCTAGGCCGCGGGATTGCGGGAATGCCCCACTTTTTTCGGAAATCCCCCACATTTTTTTACAACGTGCGGGACAATCCCCCACTTAAAATCATGTAACTCATTTCGCAATAATTGTACGATTTCTCTTACTTTTTATGCCAGCCAACTTACATTCCACAAAACATCGTATTTTCGAAGTGAAAGTAGAAACTAGACCACAGCGGAAGTTGTTAATATTTAATCTAGACTGGATATCGATTTTACAATAGGTTGGTGAACCAGTCAAGTAATGTTTATTTTGCGGCTTCAAATGATCTCAAGTCACATACCTTATGCATAAAGAAACATTACAAATGATGCAATCAAAATTAATTGAAGAGAGATTTCTCCGTTGGTTTTAATTTGATTATCAAACAGAAATGACGATCTATTAAACTTCGACGTTGATTATTTATAATATTTGATTATTAGATCTACCGATTTTATAATGTCTTTTTGAGGCCGTAAAATAAACACACATCGATTCGTCACTAATATACGCAACAACAAAAAATCGTCGTCTGAACTTGCATTTCCGTCTTTCATTGCCAATTTTCTGCACCAAATAAATGTCAAAAAGGAAAATCAGTGACTTCTTCTCGGCCCCAGTGCCATCAACTTCCCAAAATCCAGATGACAAAGCCGAAGAAGCAGCATTGGCTAGGGAAGAGCCACTGTCAGACGAGACCAATCCTGCCGGTCCTTCGTCAGTTGGTAAACGGGAACATGTGTTTCAGCAATCGTGGCTTAAAGACTGGCCGTGGTTGGAAAAAAATGCAAAGGGTGCCATGATATGTTCGTACTGTGTAAAACACAGCAATAAGAACACTTTCACCACTGGCAATACAAACTTTAGAACATCCACTCTATCCAGACACGCCGAAAGTAAAGATCACCAAAATGCTCTTTATGCCCAATCGTCAAGCAAATCATTCAAAAAGACAGTTGAAAATGTGATTTCCAAGAAGGAGGATGCACTTGTAAGCGCGATTGAAACAGTTTACTGGCTTGCAAAAGAAAACATTGCTACAGTGAAATATGCATCATTGCTAGAATTCTTAGACAAACAGGGGTGTGAAGCTGTGAAAACCCTGTGTTCCGGAAAAAATGCCACTTACCGCTCCACTACCATTGCTAATGAAATACAACAGGCAATATCGGACACAATCCAATCTGATATTTTGTCAGATCTAAGGGAGGCTTTGTATGTGTCAATAATGGCTGACGAAAGCACAGACATTTCAGTGACTGGAAAACTTATTTGCTACATAAGGTTCGTTGATAACAATTTCGATGTACGATCACACTTTCTTGGAAACTTTTCAATTTCAGAGAAGGATGCTTCCACAATTACAGAGTGTATTGTTTCAGCATTGGAGGAGAGAGGTGTCAGTCCAGCCAAAGTAACCTGCTTGGGTTCAGACGGAGCTAGTGTAATGACTGGTATAAAGAATGGTGTTGCAGCAAAATTGAAGGATTTCTCCCCCTATCTTTACAATATTCACTGTGTGGCCCATAGGCTAGCATTATGTACCAGTCAGGCTGCTAAAAAGATTGATAGCTTAAATCAGTATAAAACTGTTCTGACAAATTTATTTTACTACTTTAAGTCATCATCTGTCCGTAGTAGTCGTCTGAAGAAAATACAAAACATCCTTGACCTACCTGAGATTAAAGTCTCTGAAATGCATGATATCAGATGGTTCTCGTTCTACAAAGTACTTGATGGAATGTACAGGTCTTGGAAGGCATTGGTCACGTACTTTGATAGTACTGAGTTGTCTAAAGATCCTAAAGCTACAGGACTGAGGAAATCTTTGCTCCAATATCAATTTGTAGCTTACACATGGATGTTAATGGATATAATCCCCATTGTCACAACCCTTAATTTGGTTTTTCAAAAAGAGTCTCTTGATATTGGAGCAATTCAACCAGCAGTTCTTTCAACTATCTCAAGTTTAAGTCAGTTGAAAGAGACTGATGGATTCTATTTGACTGAGTTAAAAAATCTTATCCAGGATGGTAGTCTTCATGGTCACAAGCTGCAGGGCAGTAAGAATATCCAGTCATGTAAATTGACAATGAACATGTTCATTGACAATTTGATTGAAAACATCCAAAAGAGGTTTCCACCAGAGAGTCTGTCTGTTGTTTCTGCATTCAGCTGCCTTTCCTTGAGAGATTTGTCATTTACAAATGATTTGAATGAATATGGTGTAGATAAGTTTGAAGTTTTAATTGGTCATTATGGTACACCTAAGGGTGGTTCAGAACCACTGATCAATGCAGATCTTGCAAGACAGGAGTATAAACTTGTGAAAACATTGATACTTGACATGAAATATCCTAGGGACCAAATGAAAGTACTGTGGAAATTAGTCTATGATTGTCATGAAGACCTGTTCCCCAATATACTTGTACTTGCAAGAATTGCCCTCTCCCTCCCTGTTCAGACAGCAATCTGTGAGAGGGGATTTTCAGTGCAGAATATCATCAAGAGTTCTCACAGGAATAGGTTAGGGGATGCCCAACTCAGAACTCTGATGGTAATTTCCATTGAAGGACCCCCTTTCAAGGATTTTGAACCAAAAAAGGCCTTGGATGAGTTTAAGTCAAAAAAGAACAGAAGAATTTTCAACAAGATTGAAACAAAGGAGTGCAAATTGCTGACTGACTCAGAAACTGACACTGATACAGATTAGTTAATCTGTATAATGATACAGACTAGTTAATCTTTATAAATGTCATTATCTGTTACTAATTCAGTAACTGTATGGCAGTTGAGTTGGATCTAGTTACAGCCAGGAATACTTGAATTTGTCTGTTCTTTTTTTGTTTTTACACAATTTACTTGCAGACTGATGTTAATTTGTTTCAGTTATTTATTGTTTTAATACAAGTTACATCCAGACAGGAGTAGTTTAATTTGTTTCTGTTTAAGTAATTTTGTTTTAGCACAAATCAATCAATACCTTGGCAGACATTAGCCCTTTCCCAAAATGACCTGGTTTTGATTTCCAATTTTGGAAATGTTTTTGAAAACATTGAAGGCAAAAGGAATGCAGCCATCTGCAAAAGCTTTTAAAGAAGACTAGTCTTAATTTTTTTTGTTTGGGAAAGGGTTTAATACACTGTAAGTCACCTCATTACTGGATGACAAAATTCCATACTTTTATGTGTTGTGTGGTTATGTTATTTATGTTTAAAATCAGAATTGTGATGTTAAATCTAGTCAAAAGTCTTTGTAACTTGATAGTTTGAACATGTGCAGACCTATTGTTTAATAAAATTGAAAGAAACATAATAAACTTAGTATTTTATTGCGATACCTTATGATCCCCCACATTTTTTGAAAATCCCCCACATTTTTTGAAGAGGTGGGGGAAGATCCCCCACTTTTTTCAAATTCTAGAATAAACACTGTAAATACCTTTAAAAAGTTCAAGTAAACAGCATGAATCCTAATCACACATTAAGATGAACTGAGGCGCGTTATTTAGAGGGAGAATTTAGAAGATTTCTTAAGATTTTTTCGATAAAGTGATTTTAATACCTAGATTCTGACCGAGGTGTTCCAAATGCTCCATACTTCATACAAATGACGATACGATGACATCATTTGTATGAAGTATTGAGCATTACCATGGTACCATGGAGCATTCGGAACAACTCGGTCAGTTCTCTCTAATATTGTTTCTACAGAGATAACAGACAACTTCCGCATGAATTATAGGGTAATGGCGCGTCCAATTGAGCGTCTTAAAAATCTTGCTCTAAAGAACGCTTTATCCTAAAATATCTTAAGGAATCTCAAGATATCTCAAAAAATCTCGCTCTAAAGAACGCTCCTCTGATCTGTATGCATGGTGATATCAAAATGCTACAGAACCTCTATTTCCTTATATTTCATTTTGAATCTTTTATATATTTGTAGGTTGGACTTTTTACACAACAGACAGTTTAATGTAATTGGAGTTTTGTAGTTGTAGGAATGTGTGAGGTAAGTCTTCTTGAACTGATTTATATGAGCCAGGATCTGGTAAAAGAGCCTGTTTGTCAATTTAGCGTTTTATGGATCCAGATCAGCATATACATTACAACTACATGTCTACGATTTATTATGATCGTTTTAATTAAAAGTTATTCAATATGGCTAATAAAGTGTCCAACCCTTTCCCAAACAAGCCTTGCTTTTTATGTGACTGTAACAGAGCTGTTATAAACATTGAGACAAAAGAAAAAAAAATGTTGATAATGTTCATTTTCTCCTTTTTTGTCAAATATTTCTGTGCTATATGTATTTGTGAGCATCCGTCTTTTCTGTCTGCTGTTACTTTCATATCATTCTATAACTTTGTCGTTAAAGAAAGGGCTAAAGAAAAGGTATTAAAAAATGCATTCTTACTGATCATATTAATTTTGTTGAGGTAAGAAAAATATGTCATAAATAAAGTCATGCAATCATCTTTTAAAATATATTACAGTACAAATACATGTATTAAATACACTGAAATCTGTATGGAATGATATTATAAATTGAATACTCCAAATATAGTAAACTGAATACATGTACTTCAAACATAGTTATATATTTGAAAATCAGCCCTATGTTGTGTTAATTTTGTTTGAGGGATTTAACCTCAAATCCTTCAAATTATCTACATACAATGAAAGTTCAGCACATGACTGTTGTGGGTTCTCAGACTTTAAATAGAGATATAGAGCAAAATCTTAAGCTATATTACCATCTCCAATATCTTTCTTATCAATGAAGAATGTTCAGTCAGAGAACATGTCCCAAGAACTATACCTTGCAATAATTATGTAAGAAGTTTACAAAGTACTGAATGAATGGACACTTAAAGACATTAAGCCAGTGTGTTTTAACAAATTGCAATGATTTTCTGGAGTAAAGTAGGGTATTTTGAAATTGTTTGGATACATAAAAGAGCTTGTCTCTGTATTTTTTTTTTTTGTAAAAATGATGTCTATAATATATTTGCAGGTTTGTACCTATGTAGGAGTACTGCTGTTCTGGATGAATGAGAAGTACCATGTCAACAAAGTCCTGACAGTGACTCATTACACCTTCATATGTGGAAAAGGTGACATGTTCAGAAGTTAAGGACATTGACTTCACCTCAACCCTTGTGCAGAAATGTAAACTTTAACATACACTCCTCGGAACACAGCCTCTAAGACAACAGTCTATGAAGATGCCCCAGATCCTTGCACCTTTTGAAGAAGAGAATTGTGATTTGGTAGAGAAACTGGCCAGAACAAATGGAAAGTGTACTGTGCTAGCAAGGTTGATGGACTGTTAGAGCCTAGATATTAAGTACAATGTATCCTTATTGTGCCAAAATGACAAAATATATGGTGTGGAAGAAAAGGTGGACTTTTTGGAGAACGAAGGTCTCAAGTAGAAACACAAGTACCACTTTCAAGTCCAAACTCAGATGTTATCCACTTAAGTAGCAGTCCACATAAGAATCATGCAAAAGGTGATTTATCCATAGTCACAGATTTACATCTAATGTGTCTTAATTAATGTAACTTTAGTCATGAAATACAAAAAATAACTCAAATTCGCTGAAAGTCTTACCGATGACATTGTTGTTAGGGGCCCTTAGCAACAAGAAAAT
Organism: Fragum sueziense; assembly: GCA_963680895.1. NCBI lineage: Eukaryota > Metazoa > Mollusca > Bivalvia > Cardiida > Cardiidae > Fragum > Fragum sueziense. Next base: position 8,641,357 of record OY804608.1, read on the forward strand.
TGCATTCTAATTTTGATAAAGAGGCATCAAATTTTGATCATATTTATCAAGAATTTCTGTGCAATGTCATTGAAGAAAGTATTTATTTTCAAGTAGTACAATATTTTAAGAATCTATAAATCATGAAATAAAACGGTTGGTGTTATTGCACTTTGGTTACCATAGCAACCAATTCAATCAAAATTGACAATTTTGAAAATGCTGAAAATACAGCAGTTTACAGGATAATTTTTTCCAAAAATCATGGGGCCGCACAACATAGTTGTCACTTGCAAAACTTTCTACCATTACTGGGCTAAAACATATAAAAAATAATCCACTGTAGCATATTACAGATTTTTCAGAAATTTCAGTTATTTATGGGAAGGGTTTACCAAAAATCAACGATATTATTGCTCTTATTAGTCCGGCAGAAAGAGCACTTGACCTGGATTTGAATACCATAGAAAATGTTTTTGTTGTTTCTGAAAGCTGACATGGTGTAGTTATGAAAAATGGCGGGTATTAACCCGGTACCCTTGAGCAATTCTTGGAAATCAAGATGGCGTCCAAGATGGCCGAATTGCAAAGAAAACGATCATATATCTGTTCAAATGGATACATTTATGGCATAAAATTGTTAGAACATGTGCAGAAATGTTACGAAAGTATCTGTAAGGAAAATAAACAGTGATAGTTCCGATATCTAGAGGTATTTCTACAAAAATCTGGTAAATTTGTAAAATCTTACCCCACCCACCTCATTTTACATTGAAAAATAAAGTTTCGCGTGATACTGTTAAAATTTCCTTTACTGTATTGAAATAAATTGTCTGATTTTTATCAAGATTATAAAAACAGATATTTGCAATGATAAGCCAGACAAAATTGTGTTGTTAAGAATTCAAAATGGCGTCCAAAATGGCGTTCAAAATGGCGAAAAAGGCGATTTCTTTCAAAATAACAAGTACAGTGTATTGTCTTTTGGTTGTCTATTACTTTTGTAGAATGATATATAATATACTTATTATGTGAATACATGTAAATGTACTAGTATCAGCAGCTTAATGTATTCACTATTTACATACAGAAAAAAGAAGAGATCCTATATTTTACCCCACCCACGCCAATTTTCAATGATTGAAACTCATCCAAATCTTAATAGAACCGCAACTAACAGACTTGAGCAAATCATATTTAAAATCCATTTAGTAGAGCTTAATACAAAATTTAATATGTTTTTACTACAATATCAGACAGAAAAACAGGTCTTTCTCTCTCTAAACTCTTTGCCAAACAACCAATAGTTTTGCTGCATACTAGATGCAACGTCTTTCAATCGATGTAAATAACATTCTTTTAAATTTGGGATTGAAAATGAAAGTGATATAAAAACTATAGAAAACCTATGACTGGTTAAATTGACAATAATGTGCTTGTAAAATACTACCACCTCTGATTAGAAGCATGGATATTTAGAATTTTAAGCAATAACATTCCTGACAATAAAGGTTTAAGAACGCTTGATAAATTTATTCACGACTGAAAATAAACTCTTTGTCAACTCTGATCACATTGTTAGAGGATCTTCATCATTCAGGTTAAATTCCTGTAAATTCAAATGCTGGTTCATTCAAAGACCACAAAGCCAAGTTTAGTGCACCCAAACATGTTCTATAGAACAATGTCAATGATCACTAAATGGTTGCATACTTTGGCATTCATTAACTTTTGAAGAAACACAAATTTAGAATAAAGTCATCACACAAGACATTTACTGTGTATTTTCTCGGTATTATGAGAAGTCAGTGATCGTTTTCCGACAAGAAGCATCCTGAAACGCTTTCCTGATAGCTTACACAACACATGCCGTTTCCATTAATTTGTTTTCTGCAGAGAGTAGACCTTGCAACATTGCCTAGATTGACTTGATTTCAGTCTGCTCTAGCTGGTTTATTTGAGGTGACGGTGATCACTGTACATATACCGACATCCATCAGTAGGTGCTTGTACTGGTCCAACATATCAGTCGTTGCTGGTAATAGACTGCAACAAGCAACTTTAATGATTCACAAAATAGACACTGTCGCAATAACTGTTATACTTATGATATCGACCTCGGTCAGTCTAAGCAGTCTGCGTAGACTGGCTAGGATCCAAACTTTTCACCCAGAGGTAATTTTCTGGATCTAGACCTTATAATATACATGTACCTTTCCCAAATGTGACACTGGTTGACGTCTGCTTATTCTGATCCTTTTCTCAAAATTTTGTTTTATTGACATTCAACGCGGTCCCTATAACATTACGGGTCACAATTTATTTTTCATATCATTCTGTTACTGACCGCATACTATTATAGGATGTCTTGAGATCATTTAAAGAAATTGTATTAAGGACAATAATGTTTTCAACTAGTTTTTTTTCAATGGATGTAGAAGATAAGTGGGTAAGAAGGTAAGTTGATATAACCTTGCAGTTTCAAGCCCATAAGAAGCAAATTCATATGGGGGCTAAGCCCATGTCCATGCAGGCCAATGTTTGAATACTGGAGAGGCTTAAATGCATTTCCTTAACTGTTCAGTGTACAATAAGGAAATTCCGGCATTTTTGACCAACTTAGGGGGCTTAGCCCCCCCCCCCCTTTCTAACGGACCTGGCCGTTTGAAATTGACTTGTTTTGTAAAAAAAGTTCATTCTGTAACTAAAGACGAAATTACTTTTTCTTGGATACTGTAAATAGATAAGAGGGCGCAAACCCCGAAGGCATTCTTTTTTCAATTTCAAATCCAAAGCCGATGTTGTGGGTACTCATACCATTCGTCTCGAGAAAACAATAAGTACCCACACAATAGGGTTTGATAAACATTTAGACATATCTTGCATTGTAAAAGCCAATACAACCTGCAATCTGTAGCAGGCCCGTAGGAACAGGGGGACTAGGGGGCAGTAAGCCCCCCCCCATATTGGTCAAAAATGCCAAATTTTCTTTATTTTACACTAAAAATTCAGTGAAAATCCAATTAAGCACCCCCCCCAATATCCAGACATTGGGGTTTTCGCCACCCCAATATCAAATTGCTTCCTATGGGTCTATGTAGCTCAGTATAAATTGTATCCAATCCGTTAGAAAATGTGTAAAAATGATGTACAAGTCTTACAATGTATTTTGAAAAAGCTGTCATTCTGGAAGCCATTTCAATTTCCCTAAGACACTATATCATTTATATTTTTGAGTTTATTGTGTAATTTTATGTTTTAGAGTGTTTATTTGCAAAATTAAATAAAAAGTCAATTGTTGTATACATATATTTAAAGATTTTCCCTATGCTAAATGTAGTGGGTGGGGTAAGATAGTGCAACAACGCTATATTCTGGTAGAAATACCACTTCATTATATAAACTTAAGATCTAAGACGCTCTTAGCACTTCACATGAATGAATTAAAATAAATTTTTGACATTTCAAAGATGATTTTAGAACATTTTTGATGTTTTTTTAACCTAAAACTTTATAATCCGCCATCTTGGACGCCATCTTGATTTTTGAGAATTGCTCAAGGGTAGCCGGTTAATACCCGCCATATTTCATAACTACAATATCTCAGCTTTCAGAAACAACAAAAACATTTTCTATGGTATTCAAATCCAGGTTCGGTCAAAAAATGCCATTTTTCTGCCGGACTATATGGTATAAATATTAATACATGTTTAGCCCTAAAAAGACTAGATATGTTTACATCAGAACACTTATATGTCTTCAATCGCTGCTAGCAAAAATATTTTAATGTCTTTTCACAATTTTATGTTTAAGTTACCATGGGAACGGTTGCTAGGCAACAATATGGTGATGTAATTATCTCATTTTCCACAAACAATGGACAAAATTAATGTTTTGCAGCAATTTGTACATGTTTTCTAATGTTTTCATTGAAGTTAAATAATAATTACTGCATTTTCTTTAAAAAGGACAAAGAGAAACCTCTGTTTCAATCAATTATTCCATTTACTGTATTAAACCTTAGCAACAGTCGTAGCAACGAGCATATTAACAACCTGTCATACATGTCTACAAGAAATGCATAAGGAATTAAAATGAATTGTGAAGTTGTGATAATAGTCTAAATCTTGTTACGTAAGTCCCTAATAACATTGTCTTTAAGAAAATGCCTAGTCGCATCATTGGCAAAAATTATGGTGGCCATTTTGAATTTCAAACTGGCTGCCAGTAAGAAATGTAAAGGTAATTGTCCTGCTCTCTGACGACGTAGATTCCTGATTTAATTGATTTGAACTGTGTTAAAAGTCTAAATTTTGTTGCCTAAGTCCCTGTTAACATGTTTTTTTTTGTTTTTTTTTTTTAAAAAAAAACAATGCCGAGACACATAATTGGTAAAAAATATGGAAGCCATTTTGAATTTTCAACATGGCTGCCATAAGAATAGGTAATGGTAATGCTCTCTGACGTTGTAGAAATACGATTTATATAATTTGAAATGTGATAAAAGTCTAAATCTTGTTGCATAAGTCCCTAAAACATGTTTTTAAAAAGAAAAATGCTGAGACACATGACTCGTAAAAATTATGGCGGCCACATTGATTTTCAAAATGGCCGCCAGTAAATAAATGATAACAGTCCTACTCTCTGACGACATAGAAACCTGACTTAATTAATTTGAATTATGATGAAAGACTAAATCTTGTTGCATAAGTCCCTAATAACATACTATTTAAGAAAATGCTGAAACGCATACCTGTTTAAAATAATGGCTGCCATTTTGAATTTCAAAATGGCTGTCAGCAAGAAAAGGCTATAGTTCTGCTCTCTGACGACATAGAAACCTGATTTTATTCCTTTAAATAGTGATGAAAGGCTAAATCTTGTTGCTTAAGTCCCCAGTAACATACTTTTTAGGAAAATACCGAGACGAATGAACGGTTATGGCAGCCATCTTGAATTTCAAAATGGCCACCAGTTAAGAAATAAGGATTCTGCTCTCTGACGACATAGAAACATGATTTAATTAATTTGAATTGTGATGAAAGTCTAAATACTTTTAAATGAGTCCATAGTAACATTCTTTTTAGAAAAATACCGAGTCTTAGAATTGATGAAAATTATGGCGGCCATCTTGAATTTCAAAATGGCCGCTAGTAAGAAAATGTAATGTTTCTACTCTCTGACGACGTAGAAACCTCATATTAGTTAATTTGAATTATGATGAAAGGCTAAATTTTGTTGCATACGTCCCTAATAACATATTTTTAGGAAAATGCCGAAACGCATGCCTGGTAAAAAATTATTGTGGCCATATTGAGTTTCAAAAAGGCTTCCAATGATAAAAGGTAATAGTTCTGCTCCCTGAAAACATCGAAACCTGATTTAACCCTTTCCCAAACAAGACCTCTTTTTGACGTCTCTGTAAGAGAGGGCTTGGAAAAACATTGAGACAAAAGAAGAAACTGCTGATAACCAGCAGTTTTCTCCTTTTGTCTCAATATTTTTTATGCCATATTTTACACAAATCCTATCTTTGATAACATCCATTTTGTCGTTTGCTGCAGTTTTTGAAGTGGTTCACCCTAAAATTTTGTCGTTTGGAAAAGGGTTAATTAATTTGAATTGTGATGAAAGTCTAAATCCTGTTAGATTGGGCCCTAGTTACATACTTTTTTCGAAAATTACCGAGTTTCGTAGTTGATAAAAAATATGGCGGCCACCTTGAATTTCAAAATGGCTGCCAGTAAAATAAAGATAACGGTTCTGCTCTCTGACGACATAGCAACCTAGTTTAATTGATTTGAATTGTGATGAAAGTTGAAACTATGGTACATGAATCCCTAGTAACATACTTTTTAGGGAAATACCGAAACGCATGATTGGTTAATATTATGGTGGCCATCTTTAGTTCAAAATGGCCACCAGTAGGAAAAAGTAATCGTTCTACTGTCTGCCGACGTAGACACCTGATTTAAATTGATTTTGAATGTGATAAAAGTCTAAATCTTGTTTAATAAGCCCCTTAGAATATACTTTTTAAGAAAATGCCGAGACACATGCTTTGTAAAAATTAATGCCGCCATTTTGGAAATTCAAAATGGCCGTCATATAAAACAACAGAAAATGAATTTGGAATGTTATGTCTCTTTAAACGTAAACTCATCTGATAAAAACCAGATGTCGAATCTTATTTCCTTAGTAGCATCTAGCGGTATCCAGTTTCAGGTCATTTTAATGACCCTGGGAAATTCGAATCTATTTTAATCCTTTTCAATGTACATATTCAAAACTTGTGTTATCCAACGCGTGCCTATGATTTAAAAATAGATTCCATATACTCTCGCGTTTAAGGTTCATGTAGTTCGTCCCTAATGAGATTCATGTGATGTTGGAATTATTCGGGCAGTGGAACTTTCCAACGCTGAATGTTTACATCCGCGCCCGAATAGGCTATGATACGTAACGTCGACGACGCTCGAAAAAAGCGGCCAATGTTTTATGAATCCCAAAATGGCCACATTACGGGTAGTCTGCCTTAACCGCTCAGGACTCGGATATTTCCGACTCGCTCTTGACATTGTAAACTATGGCGTACCTAATGGGTCAAAAGTCTATTTAGAGCGTGCACGCATAAAATATACGCGTCAATGCGTAAAGTCTATGCGTCGACGCGTATATTTACGCGTCAACGCATAAAATTTACGCGAGCAGTTGAGAATTTATGCGTCGACGCTTGAATTTTCAACTGCTTGCGTAAATATACGCGTCGACCCGTATTTTATCTATAAACCAATCAGATCCTTCGTTTCATCCATCAATTTTATGGTATGTCAATATGAAGGGAAAGGTTGTTAACCGCCTCTCCCATTCGCCCGCTTCGGTTTCGCATTTTTTACTCCTGCTCGTGTAAAATTTAAGCGTCGGCGCATATTTTTCAACTGCTCGCGTAAATTGTAGGCGTCAACATGCATATTTACGCATCGACGTAAAAAATTTACGCGAGCAGTTGAAAATATATGCGTCGACGCGTATTTTTTATGCGTGCACGCTCTATATAGACTTTTGACCCATCTAGTACGTCATAGTAAACATGACAAAATACAGTACAGCTGAACTGCTTGCATTTTTTTTTGCCTACAACATTCGAACACCAAAAAAGTTCGGGTGGAAAATTGTTGTGATTTTCCATCACGACCATAGCGTTTTTCCACTCTCAATCTCCGCTCTCCACTGGTGTTGTGCAGTTGGAATAGGCTTCATTTATATTATAAGATGATCAGAACTCGGTAACAGAAAAACTTCAATTCCTCGGAATCTGCCCGGCTTTAGGCATTTTTTTCCACACTGTCACAGAAGCTCTTGCCTATCGCCTCTGTTATGGGATCAAAAGAATAAAAAATAGTCCCGTTTTAATAAGGATGAATAAGAAAATAGTCCCATTTTAACTAGATTAATGCTTAGATTTGAGAGCGCTTGTGATGCAAACAGAATAATAATTTCTTTCTCTAATGAAAAATACATGAGATGAAACAGTTACACAGTAACTAAGGATGTTATCCGTCGGTACACCACTATTTGTGGACTCTAGCCGAGGTAGAGCCTTGCAGATATGATATGTGAAGAGCAACGAACGATCACTTTGCTGGGAGAATGCAATTTTTCCCACATTGTAGGAAAATCTTTAGATTTTCTTCTGTAGATCTTCTATTGGAACTTTTTTCAATTGTACACATTGTATACTTAATGTATATTTATTTGTAGATTTGAAAACAACCATTTAAATGTGAGGGTTCTTTTTAGAAATTAAGATTTCTGAAAAAATGCATCATTGTCAATATGGCAACATAATAACAAAATGTAAACAATTGAAATATTTTCATGAGGACCCTTAGAATATAATAGATTTATAACCGTAAGAATACTAAATCTAGATTGACCTTTTCACCTACCAGGATGAAACATGTCATTACTTTATATTCCATTTTCAATGTTGTTGCTAAGGGAAAGAAATGGTTGCTAACAAATTAAACGTTTTGTTTTAATGGGCAAATACATGTATGTGTAAATTGTTGCTCTGCGTAATATTTTGGTTATTTCTTTTTTTAGAACGATATGTCAAAACTATGTTTATAATTGATATTATCTCAAGTCTTGTTATTTTTCCATAAATTCGCTATTTTAAGGACATTTTTTCAAGATTTCATCTAAAAATGCTTTACTTTTTCAATAATACTTCTTATTAAGGGGCTTTTCCTCAATTTCAAACACAATGGGAAGTATGTCTATCTAAATGCGGATTTAGGAAAAAATAATACCATGGTATATTTTTCAAACTTGCAAAGTATTGAAAAGAAGATCCTTTTTTCATCACCATAGCAACATAACAACAAGATGTAAAGTTTAAATATATTTTAATGCTATTTAGTATATTAAAGATTGATTATTAATGTATGAAATTGAATTGAAGTTGTAAATGTGAATAAAATCTGTATCAAAACCACTAAACACACTATTTTGATTATTTCCACAGTTCCACAGTGTCCTTGACAACAACTAAAATTGTCGCACAAATGGAATTATGTTAGTTTCATTGACATAGTCAGAAATTTATGAAATACCAACCTTTTATATGCTTTTTCGTGAATTCGGTGTGGGCTAAATTATACGAAATGATGTTTATATCAATTTTCTATTAAGTCAGAGGCCAGAATAATGGCCTCTGCAGCTTTTTGTTGGCGGCCATTTTGAAATTCAAGATGGCCGCCAATCAGTTTGGCCCATTACACGAGTCCCACAGCTTTCTTCAAGTCTATGTTTTATGGCATGTCTATGCGGAGTTCCTTTTTTCGATCACATTTTCAAAATATGTTCGTTTTCTAGTTATATATGTATGGTATGCCAAAGGCATGTTATTCCCACTTTAGCTAGCTTAAATTGCAAAATGAGTACTTAATTGTAATAAAGCATCCTTCTTTTTTCTTTTAAAGGAAAATAAAACAAGTCTTATATGATTAAAATTTAAAAAAAATGAACAATGTATATAAAATTGATGCAAAAAATATCTAAAATGCCTATATTTTGTTAATTTTGAGATATTCGCATCACTAAATTGTTGCCTAGCAACCGTTCCCATGGTAACTTAAACATAAAATTGTGAAAAGACATTAAAATATTTTTTGCTAGCAGCGATTGAAGACATATAAGTCTTCTTGTGTAAACATATCTAGTCTTTTTAGGGCTAAACATGTATTAATATTTATACCATAAGAGCAATAAAATTGTGGATTTTTGGTTAACCCTTCCCATAAATAACTGAAATTTCTGAAAAATCTGTAATATGCTACAGTGGATTATTTTTGATATGTTTTAGCCCAGTAATGGTAGAAAGTTTTGCAAGTGACAACTATGTTGTGCGGCCCCATGATTTTTGGAAAAAATTATCCTGTAAATTGCTGTATTTTCAGCATTTTCAAAATTGTCAAATTTGATTGAATTGGTTGCTATGGTAACCAAAGTGCAATAACACCATCCGTTTTATTTCATGATTTATAGATTCTTAAGATATTGCACTACTTGAAAATAAAAACTTTCTTCAATGATATGCACAGAAATTCTTGAAAAATATGGTCAAAATTTGATGTATCTTTATCAAAATAAGAATGCAATTTCCTTGTTGCTAAGGGCCCCTAACAACAATGTCATCGGTAAGACTTTCAGCGAATTTGAGTTTATTTTTGTGTTTTATGACTAAAGTTACATTAGTTAAGACACATTAGGTGTAAATCTGTGACTATGGATAAATCACTTTTTCCTGATTTTGCATGATTCTTAGGTGGACTGCTACTTAAAGAGACTAATGTGACTTGTTGATATTTAGCTCCACTGACCTTTCAAGCCAGCGGGCTATTGTCATTGTGGTGTGTCCGTCGTGTGTGCGTCCGTCCGTGCGTGCGTCCGTAAACTTTTTCCTTAAAAATCTTCCTCTCAAAAACCACTGTATAGATTTCAACCGAACTTCACAGGAATGATCCTTGGGTGACACTCTCTTAGATTCCTTCAAATAATTTGGATTGAATCAGAATAACCTGAGTTATCTGCCCTTGAATGTCAAAAATAGCTAGTTTTGACTTTGTTTTTACTCCAAAACCTACAAATATTGACCAATCAAGATAAAACTTGGACAGAAAATATATAAGCATTATATCCTGCCTGGGTGTAATTTTCAGCTTGATCGGAACCTTACATCATGAGTATGGGCCCTTGAATTTGACCAAATTGCCATTTTCGACTTTGTTTTCACTAACAACCACAAATGTCAACCAATCAAGATGATACAAGGAAAGAATCTTGTTGACTACAAGATCTTGCTTATGTGTAATTTTCAGCATGATCACACTGTTACAATCTGAGTTATGTGCCCTTGAAATTGACAAAATTTCAGTTTTCGACACTTTTTTCATTCTTGCAGCCATGAATATTGCCTAATATATATATAGACAAAATGGTGGTGACTATAAGATCTTGCATGAGTCTAATTTTCGGCTTGATTACAGGGTATAAACTCACACACTGAATTATGTGTCCTTGATTTTGGCAAGTTTTACAAGTTTTCAATTTTATTATCGCTCCAACATCCTCAAAATATGTCAATCATTTACTTTCTTTTTTGCTTTGACCACATGATTACTGCTTTTTACTTTGTTTCTGCTGTAAGAACACAAGTATTGAAAAATCTAGTCAAAACTTGGATTAAATATTACAAGAGGACCATGATGGTCCTATATCGCTCACCTGAACGAAAATGATATGAGCAACTCTTTTGTTCAATTCAATTAATAGCTATGACTTTAAGACTGAGAACAAACTTATGGTCAATAACATTGTGAAAATGCAACTTATACGAGATCTTATGGTGCCCAACTATGAACATTGTGTCCAAGTTTTGTCTTGATTGATAAATAATTGTAGATTCTAGAGTATAAACATGGTCGAAAGCAGTAGTTTTTTTTTCAAATTCAAGGGCACATAACTCTCAACTTACTGATCATATCAGACTGAAAATCAAAGTCATCCGAGATCTTATGATCCCCAACTTTGGGTCCAAGTGTTGTCTTGATTGATTAATAATTGTAGATTCTAGAGTGTAAACAAGGTCGAAAACAGCCAAAAATGGCAATTTTATCAAATTCAAGGGTACATAACTCTCGTCTTTCTGGTCAGATCACACTGAAAATAAAACACATCCAAGATCTTATGGTCTCCAACATTGTGTCTAAGTTTTGTCTTGATTGATTAATAATTGTAGATTCTAGAGTGTAAACAAGGTCGAAAACAGCCGAAAATGGCAATTTTATCCAATTCAAGGGCACTTAACTCTTGACTTTCTGATCACATCAGACTGAAAATCATACTGATCCAAGATCTTATGGTCCCCAACATTGTGTTCAAGTTTTGTCTTGTTTGATTAATAATTGTAGATTCTACAGTGTTAACAAATGCGAAACCAGCCGAAAATGGTAATTTTGTAAAATTCAAGGGCATGTAACTCTGGACTTTTTGTTCAGATCAGACTGAAAATCGAACTGATCAAAGATCTTATAGTCCCCAACATTGTGTCCAAGTTTTGTGTTGTTTGATTGATAATTGTAGATTCTACAGTGTTAACAAAGTCGAAACCAGCCGCAAATGGCAATTTTGTCAAATTCAAGGGCATGTAACTCTGGACTCTCTGTTCAGATCAGACTGAAAATCAAACCGATCTGAGATCTTATAGTCCCCAATATTGTGTCCAAGTTTTGTCCTGATTGATTAATAAGTGTAGATTCTAGAGTGTTAACAAGGTCGAAACCAGACAAAAATGGCAATTTTGTCAAATTAAAGGGCACATATCTCTAGTCTTTCTAGTCAGATCAGACTGAAAATCGAATTCATCCAAAATCTTATGGTCCCCAACATTGTGTCTAAGTTTTGTCTTGATTGATTAATAAGTGTAGACTCTAGAGTGTAAACAAGGTCAAAAACTGCCGAAAATGGCAATTTTGTCGAATTCAAGGGCACATAACTCTCGTCTTTCTGGTTAGATCAGACTGAAAATCAAATTCATCCGAGATCTTATAATCTCCAACATTATGTCCAAGTTTTGTCTTGATTGATCAATAATTATAGATGCTAGAGTGTAAACAAAGTCAAAACTAGCTATTTTTTTACGTTCAAGGGCAAATAACTCCAGACTTCTAGGTTTTATCAGGCCCATAATGGAACTCATTCGAGAACTTATGACCATACTTGCTTTGACCAAGTTTGATTAAGATTGGCCAACTTTTGTGGATGTTAGAGTGTTAACACCAAATTGTTGACAGACAGACAGACGGACAATGGACATTGAGTGACCACAATAGCTCACCTTGAGCACTTTGTGCTCAGGTGAGCTAAAAAGAAATTCAGGCCTGTGGAGCGACTCAAGACCTTCTGGTCTTTCTAGCTTTTAGTTGATTTATTGTGTATTCATTGCCATAATGTACATTTATAAATGTGAATTATTAGTTTCATACATTAATCGACTAGCTCTTCTGTCTCCCCAAGCAGAATATATTCTAAGCAAATCTGCTAAACATTTAATTGTCTTTAACCCATTACCAGAGAACATTTTCTTCAACTTGTCCAAATTAAAAGATGCTGCAAACAATATTTTAAAGTGATTTGATTTTAACCCATTACTGCACATTAAGGCCTTTTTACCCCCTAACAAGAAATTGCTTGGGAATACATTGTGGAAAATGAAGTAATTGCTTGTGAAAAACAAATTTCTTCATTTTCCACAATGTTTTCTAACCAAAAACGGAAATACTTTTAAAATTTCATCAAATTGGAATTGTCGTCTGCAACACCTTTCATATTTGAACAGTCCATTTTGCTGTCTGGTAAAGGGTTAACAAGTGATAACAAAGCTTTCATCTTGTGGGGAAAATATATGGGACACCCTTTGATGCCCAACAAGATGAAGGCTTTGAAACAAGCAATTTCTTCATTTCCCACAATGTTTTCAACCCAAAAAGTCATGAAATTTCAACACAAATTTTTCTGCAACTTCTTTCATTTTGGGCAAGCTTACAATTTTTAATTGGACGTCCGAAAGGACGTACAATTCTTATAACCACTTTTGGACAGGCGAAATGGGTTTTCATTACCAAAAAACCCTTTCTCAGACTCAATTGCCAGTTGACCAAAATTCAAAATAGATTTTGCGACCATACAGGAAAACTGTCGTATCTTTTCCTACTTTCTATGTGTTCTCTAACAAATACTATAAGATTCATTGGCCGATTCAATTCATGCCACGTCTTAACCAACTTTACGATCTTTTTTCGATCTAATCATTTTCTTGTAGTTTTTTGACTTTCGTAATATTTATTGTGTAAAGGGTAAGATCTTTAGAAAGCGATACATACATACGAGGGACGGTCGGAAAGTAGTTGGACTTTTGACTAGTTCTCTAAAACCATTTAACTTTTTAACAAAATTCTTTTTACACTGTTTAAACAAGTTGTCCATCTATGTATATGCATTTTTGCCATCTTTGTAGGAGCTTTACTATTCCCACTATTAACCATGACGTAGACCCACTGTATTAGGTACTGTGTAACCACCGTTATCAAAGGCGCCCTGGTCTCAAATTTCTTCCCAGCAAGCATTTTCATCAGTCCTTGACACAAATAAAAGTCACGTGTGGCGAGGTCAGGGCTATAAGAAGAGCAAAATAACCTTTTTCATGTGTAATAGTTGATAATCTCCACTGTATATGCGGTGGTATGGGACCGTGCGTAATCGTAAAGTAGAAAATTTTTTTCTTTGCAAATCTGGGAGGCGTTTACTTCAGCATTTATTCTTTGGTTTTTCTGAATTACTTCAGAATTGTACTTGGCAATGACAGTTTTTACCGTTTGACATGAAATGAGTAACTATCAATCATCGTGAATCCCTAAAAGCAACAAACATGACAACCAGCCGAAGGAAACAGCTTAATCTTTTCATGGGCGGGGAACCAGCTCGTTTCCATGACTGCTTTGACTGGTTTTTTATCCCAAGTTCGGAATTATGGACCCTTATTTAATCTTCAGTGATAATTTAGTTAAAAAACTTAACTTCTTCGCGATTAAAATGACTAGAATGTTCTTTTGTTTTGGTTACCCTTGTTGTTTCTCTAACACATAGTCTATGGTACATAAAACCCCTATCACATATAAGTGGACAGAATAGCATACAAATACAACTATCTTTGAAAATAAACTGACCACATTATTGGCAAATGGATGTAGATTCAATCAATATATAATATGTTTATACAGTTGCAAATGGAGAGACAGCAGCACGAAAAGTCCAACTACTTTCCGACCGTCCCTCGTACACTATGGTTATAATGTAAACAGACACCCTATATCATCAGCAGCAGCGATAGCTCAAACGGGAAAAGATTAACCTCGCAACCTTTTTTCAGTTTGAAATTTGGAACGCCGTTGGTTCAAAACCAGTTCGGATTATTTCTTCTGTAAAACGTTTGTTAAAACGTTTGTTTTTCTTGATGTGTTTACAGAAAACACACATTTTAGAATGATTACCCAATTTAATTAATGCACGTATTGTGTATGATAGGTTCCTTTTCTTTGATCATTGTTGTTTAAGTCTTTGACATATTTAAAGGAACGGGGTTTCGACGAGACGTACTTTGGAACCAGGGTTTTGAAATTGATTATCGGGGAGTGAGTTCATTTCGCAACTCGGGTTCGACTCGGGGACAAAACGGGGTTCCATCTGAACAGCCTCAGATGAGACACTAGTGAAATCCACCTATTCAGGAAAAAGGTGCTCTTACGAGTTTTTTTCTCCAGCATCTGTATCACTGATATTTGACAGTATCATGACCTATTTACATACTGTTCGATGATCATGACAACAATGATTATTACTAGTATAAGACTAAGTGACAGCGATCTGTATTTATTTCGTTTAAGTGACCCGTTTACGTGTATTGAGCTAAGAAGATGAAGCAATGGGTCTGCAACAGATGGTACCTGGATGATCGTTTGAATATGTGTACAGATAGGGACATTGCTATTCTCAAATTTTCGTTGATAATGATATGAAGATTTAAATTGCTTATTATACTCCACTGCCATTTTCCCGACGGCACGTTCCCAATTTCTTCTTTTTATGCACATCTGTAGATGTAAGGATGCTGCGGTAGTACTTGTATGAGGAATCCATGGTTAGGTGCTCCAATTCATCTGGTATTTTGTTTCAGGAAAAGTATGTATTGAATTTGTTTTGTAACCACAAACAGGAAAACTGCTACCGTGTTTTTTTTACTCTAAACAGGAATAAAAATCAAAGTGCCTGGAGCACTATATTTAGACGCCTCTCATTGATTGAGCGGAATTGTATGTAAATGATCGGCGTTTCATTACTTTATTTCGTTGACTTTGTGTTAAGATCGAATCTAAATCATTGCGGTCGTTTTTTCGCCAACGATGGTGGAGAAGTCGAACAAGAGTGCCATGGTCACAATATACGCCGCCACTTATAAAACTTGAGACAAAAAACAATGACATTGACAAGGATTTATAAATATTCACACAAAAACCTGTAAAAAGTTGTGTTCACAAAAAGGTTTTTATAAATATCCATTCAAAAACCTGGACGGAATTGCGTTCACGAGACTGAAATATCATTAAGCCCTAGAGACTAAGATTGAAGGGGGCATAACTCAGGCAAAAATCAATGAACCATAAAATCCATACTTCATGCACATCTACCAATTTAGGTAATAACATCCACCAAGTTTCATAAGGATCCAGTCAGAATCTTAGAAGAAGTTGTGTTGACAAGGCTGCAATTTCAATCAGCCCAAGAGACTAAGTTTTAAGGGGGCATAACTCTAGAAAAAAATCAATGAACCATAAAATCCTTCCTTCATGCACATCTACCAATTGAGGTGATAACATTGACCAAGTTTCATTAAGATCCAGCTAGAAACTTAGGAGGAGTTGCGTTGACAAGGCTGCAATTTCAATAAGCCCCAGAGACTAAGTTTTTAAGGGGCATAACTCAGGCAAAAATCAACGAACCATAAAATCCTTCCTTCATGCACATCTACCAATTAAGGTGATAACATTGACCAAGTTTCAAGAAGATCCAGCCAGAAACTTAGGAGGAGTTGCGTTGACAAGAAAAGTGGACGGACGTACGGACGGATGGACGGACGGATGGACGGACAGACAGACGGAGAAGATGACGCCAATATACGTCCGCCTCCGGCGGCGTATAAAAAAGATGATTAAAAAGAACAATGTCTGAGTAGAATTCGAACGCAGGGCCTTTCGGATATAACATGTGTAAAGAGTACAAGGTGAGTGCTCTGCTAAGTGAGCTATCGCGGCTTTCATTTATGTAGCGTGTTGGCTTACATTTTGAATAAATTGCTTTGTAGCCTACTTTATAAAATCAATGAAAAGTATAACTGACGACAATACTCATAGTAAACCGAAACAAGAAGACAAAAATGCTAATCGCATGGCCTTAATTGAATTTGGTAATCAAATTAATAGTGATTATTCATAGAGACAAATCAGTTGTCTTGAAATGGCAAGCAAATCAATTTGAAGCCTGAAAAGGGTTTTCTGGTATTAAGGCCGAATTCGTATTTCCGAAACCGATCTTATAGAATTAAACACAGAAGAATGAATAAAATAATATCTTTCGTTCATGTACAATCCCGCTCAATCAATCAGAGACGTCCAATTACAGTGCTCTCAGCACTTTGATTATTCTTGTCATGGAATAAAGAAATAAACTGAAGAAGAAAGAAATGGAGGAATCTTTAACAAATTAACTATTCCATCAATTCTTACTTTCCTTTCATTATGTATATCGCTCTTACACAGATGTTGTTTGCAAGCTCTGAAGATGTTTTACCTTTCCCAAACAAGACCTGGTTTTCACATCCCTATAAGAAAATACCTGGGAAAACATCTCAAATAAAAACAAAGAAAATGCTGATAATGATCATAATCTCATATTGTCTCAATATTTTCTTTTTTCTTTGCTAGTATATTGTACACCAATGCTATGGTTAGCAACTACTATTTTGTTTTCTGCAGCAGCTTTCAAATTGGACCATCCTACAATGTTGTCGTTAGGGTAACCATAGGATTTAACCATATCCTGACTACACTTTTTGACTGGTTCTAAACGAATATGAAATAAAATGACTATCATAATAGATAAAAATCAATGTCACAGTTGAAACCAAAGTTCTGTCATATACCTTTCCAAAAAAGAATCCTGATTTTGGTGACCCGTGAAAAACATGAGAAAACATTGAAATTACTATTTTTTCCTTTTACCTCAACAGTAAACATGTATTTTACATGTATACAAAAAGTCCTTGTTATTTGCATATATGTGACCCGTCACGCTAAAAGGGACCTTATCCGAACTCCAAAAATCCAAATTTTGACAAACTTGTCAGACTTAGCACAGGTCAACCAGATACTGTATTCGAAAAATGAACGTAAAGTAAGATAGGGAAAAACATTCAAGATATGAAAAAGTACATACAAGTGAAAAGTGTCGGCCCTAGTCTGGCTGCGCAGACTGCGCAGACTGACTAGGGTCGATATTTTTCACACACCCGATAAGGTCCCTTTTAGCGCGACTGGTCACATATTTCACTGAACTTGTGACAGATACAGGTAAATGGTTCGAGCACCATATTCCTATCTTTCAGAACAGAGACTTCAACTCTTTCTCAAAGAAGACCAAGGACCCATTTTATAATTTACACAAGAGGCCCAGGAGGGCCTGAATCGCTCCACTGGTTAAAGTGGAAGAATTATCCCATGATTTCTTGTAAGCCTTACATAGCGGCAGACAAATCTTGATATTTGTGAATAAATTTTGAAGAGAGACTCAAAGAACATTCTTGCAAAGTCTGGTTCAAATTGGCCTTATGGTTGATTTTTAAAGAATTTTCTTATGATTTCTCTAAGTCTGATAAGCCCCTTTCTCCCTGCCACGGCCACATTTTTTTGACAAATATAAAAATTTGTGAACAAATTTTAAAAAGAACGACTAAAGGCACATTCCTGCAAAGTCTGGTTCAATTGGGCACACTGGTTGATTTTTAAAGAATTTTCTTATGATTTCTTCAAGTCTGATAAGCCCCTTCCTCCCTGCCACGGCCACATTTTTTGACAAATGTAAAAAAATGTGAATAAATTTAGAAAAGAGAGACTCAAAGAACATTCCTGCAAAGTCTGGTTCCAATTGGCCTAATGGTTGATTTTTAAAGAATTTTCTTATGATTTCCTTAAGTCTGATAAGCCCCTTTCTCCCCGCCACGGCCACATTTTTTTGACAAATGTAAAAATTTGTGAACAAATTTTGATAAGAATGACTCAAGGCACATTCCTGCCAGGTTTGGCTCAAATTGGTCCAATGGTTGATTTTTAAAGATTTTTTTTATGATTTTTCTTTAAGTCTGATAAGCCCCTTTCTCCCTGCCACGGCCACATTTTTTGACAAATGTAAAAAATTGTGAACAAATTTTGAAAAAAATGACTCAAGGCACATTCCTGTCAAGTTTGGTTCAAATTGGCCCAATGGTTGATTTTTAAAGAATTCTCTTATGATTTCTTTAAGTCTGATAAGCCTCTTTCTCCCTGCCACGGCCACATTTTTTGACAAATGTAAAAATTTGTGAACAAATTTTGAAAAGAATGACTCAAGGCACATTCCTGCCAGGTTTGGTTCAAATTGGCCCAATGGTTGATTTTTAAAGAATTTTCTTATGATTTCTCTAAGTCTGATGAGCCCCGCCCTGCCACGCCCACATTTTTTGACGAATCAAAAATTCACGAACAAGTTTTGAAAAGGGTCACCCAAGGAACATTCCTGCCAAGTTTTGTCAAAATTGGCCCACTGGTATAAGAGGAGAAGATGTTTAAAGAAAAAGTTAACGGACGGACGGACGCACGCACGACGGACACAACGCCATGACAATAGCCCGCTGGCCTTCGGCCAGTGGAGCTAACAAAATGTTTGAAAGTTCGCTAGGAAAATGGGACCCTGATTTTAATTGATGACCCTGTGAGAGAAAGCTTTGGAAAGCATTAATGCTAAAGAGGGACATTCTGATAACCAGCATTTTCCTATTTTTCCCCTCACCAAAATTTATCTTCCCCTGTTTTGTTGTCTGTCACTGCTTTTGAATCCAAACAAGACCTTTTTTGACTGTCCTTATAGACAAGGCCTGGGAAAACATTGCTCAAGATAAAACAAAATTCTGATGACCAGCATTTTCTCTCAATACTTTATGGACTACATTTTTTTACACAATTCATATCTTGATCAGCAATTATTTTTTGCTCTGTTGCAGCTTTCAAATTGGACCACCCTTAACCCTTTACCAAACAAGATCTGGTTTTGATGTCCCTTAGAAAATAGACTTGGAAAAACATTGAGACAAAAGAAGAAAATGCTGATAACCAGCATTTTCTCCTTTTGCCTCAAAATTTTCTATGCCATATTTTACACATATCATATCTTTAATAACATCCATTTTGTCATATGTGGCAGTTTTTGAAGTGGATCACCCTAAAATTTTGTCGTTTGTGAAAGGGTTAAATGTTGCTCTTCGGGAAAGGGTTAAGATAACATCTTTTAAACTAGCTCAGTAGGGTGGACTTGGTGCAATGGTAATAGCCAATCCTTGTACCACACAGGTCAATGTACCATGCAGTGTCTTTTAATGAGACTTTAGCCCTTTTCAAAGCAAGACCTGGTTTTGATGTCTCTGAGAGTAAGCTGAGGAAATGATTGTGGCAAGCAGAGAATTTAAAACACCATAATTTCTCCATTTGCCATATATATCCAATATTCTAACATGTACATTGGACAACTATAATTATGCTATTTTCAAAACCAAATTCCAATTGGATCAGCAAGCCTTAAATTTGATAGTTTGGGAAAGAAGCTAGCACTTTCCAATTATTTTGACCCATTACCAGATGACAAAACTTTAGACTTGTCCAAATTCAAAGAAGTTGCAGAAGACATTTTTCAAAGTGAATGCACTTTTACAATTTTTTGGTCTTTCTCGAAAGAAAGCATTGTGTAAAAAGGAAGAAATTGCTTTTCACAAGCAATTTCTTGTTATCCATAGTCTTTATCTGGTAAGGTGTCATTTATATGTGGACAAAGGTAAACTTTGATAGAAAATGAGAAATTATTTTTTGCAAAGAATTTCTCCTTTTCAATTTGAATTTTTTGCATGGCAAATACTCAGTACAAACTGTCTACAGAAGAAAATACGAAGAGATTTTTTCACAATTTTATTTACTATGATAATAATTATGGTGGGGAATCACATGACATCAAAATTTCGGAAAATTATCTATAATTCTGTCAATCCATGACCAATTTTGATTTAGTTAAATGTGGAGAATTTAAAGGTTTTACCCTTTGACTTTTGAAAAATCAGCAGATATGTAAGTCCAATATTGCCAAGAAAACATTGAGACAAATGGAGAAAATTCTGATTATCGACATTTTATTATTTTGACTCAATGTTTTCCCAACACTTAGAGGCTTTATATTAGTTTAGTATCCTCTTATTTTATTACTGAAAAGTCCAACGACATGTTCAAAGTGGATCCTTACATGAGCAATTTTCACATGGTCTCGATATCAACAGAAGACTACAGTTTCCTGCACTTTACAATTTTTTAAAACTTAAAATGTTTATCAGGGAACAAAACATTTCAAACCCAATCCGCAAAGTCAAATTCACATTCTGGACCAGTCCCATTCAAGATCACCAGGCTCTAATTTTATGATCAAAATAACCACAGTTCTCAGTAATGTTTTTATCACATGCCCTCCTACCACAGGCTTTAGAAAGGAAATACATTGATCATTGAGGTGTGAACCTAATAGTGATTAGTTATATAAAATAAGCATTGACATAATTTCAGACAAACAATAGTATTTTGTCGGTGTAAATTTAAAACGTCGCAACTACAGCTTGATTGAACATGTATTTGCGAGATTTTATAACTTAATATTTATAAAAACAAAACAGTAAACTCAATCTATTTTCAGCTCAAAATTCATTGCTATTAAAAAGTTCTGTGGATTTGTGCATTTATATGACCATCTTGGTGCTCCTGCTAGCATCACATTTAATCAGTCTTTACTATAAAATGTTTCCTGATCTCATACACCATTCCTTCAAGTATTTTATGTTTTTCTAGCCAATTCAATAAATGCATCAGTCTAATGTGCATCACTCCTGAGATTATACATTTTCTTGAAATCTAAAGGCAAGGTCCTGAATATGAAGGTTCAACTACAGGCATGTTAATGTCATGATCAGACATTCAAATTGGGCCACACTAACCCAGGCTACAGGACACTCTTCTTCACAAAGTGTATTCTGTGTCTCTATGACTGCCTCGGTCCAGTAAAGCTCTGGATGCATGATGTTTCGTCTTTGTGTGATCTTTCTTCATGATACCCTCATATCTGTATAGAAAAAAAAAATCAAATTTATCCTTCATTCAAAAATGTAAATCAAACTCTTTTTCTGTATAATAGAGCAGAACTATCTGCAGAGTATAATTATACCCCCCACAACAAAGTTATGGGGGGGTATACTGGATTCAGGTTGTCCGTCCGTCTGTCCGTCCGTCCGTCCGTCCGTGGACATAATTTTGTGTCCTCTTCTCCTCCCACAGTTTTTGACCGATTTTGCTGAAATTTTAGCAGGTTGTTTCCTATCATATGAAGTTGTGCACCTGCAATTTTCATCTTGATCCAGGCAGTAGTTTCAGAGTTATGCCACTTTGAACTTTAGCACTTTTTCAGTGACAACGCGCTAGTGGGGGGTATTTGTCCGCTTTGCGACAGTTCTAGTTAAAGCTTTATACATAAATGGGGTTCTACGCCTCTATTAACTTGAAGCCTGCAGCAGATCTAGGATTTGTGTGAGGGAGGTTTAAATCTACAAATGCGGGTGGGGTTGGGGCGGGGGGGGGGTATGGGGGTCCTAGTATTGCACAATTTTGACTGAATGCCTGTATGAAATAATATGAAAATGAAATAATCAGGCTACTGTAGCCTGATTATTTCATTTTCATGCAGGAATTCAATCACAGTAATACAGTAAATAATAACAGTAAAACTCCCCCCCCCCATTTGTTCGACCTCCCCCCCCCTCGCAGAAATCCTGGATCCGCCACTGTTACAAGACAAGGATAGATTAGGATCGAGTGCCAGTGCGGGTCGGGATCCGCCAGTTTTGCTGATTCAAAAACTGAATGATTTGCTTCTCTGCATCACATTTGATTAAGTAGATTAGATCTATAAGTACAGTAGATCTAATCTAATTTCATGATTTTCCTGGCTGTCGCCAGTGTCGGTGTTCTACAAAAATAATCTTAAAAAATCTATCATTGATAACCATAATAGGAACAAAAAGCAGAAACAAACAATAGCCGACAAATAACTTCAAAAGAACAATCAGTCAATTGTCATTTGCAAATGATTTCCTTTCATTTTGAATTAATCCCCGGGAAATAATCTTTGGTAGATCTATCCGCATTCTACACTGTGATGTAAGTTGTACGTTAGGTTTGTGTAGTCATTCAAAGATGGCGACAACAATACAGCATGAGAGGTAGGTGTCTTAGTTTTTCATTGATAAATTTCTTAAACGGTCGTATTTTGCCTTGATACTGATATCATTATACAGGGGAAATGTATACCTATCAACGGTTCTATATATCAAAGTACCAGTGTTGTCCTATCGTACTCAGTCGTTGTGCAAAGACAGCCCAACACGGAAAACTTTTTTCGAAGCGAGAAAGTTGCCCTTTTAAGGATGATTACATAGTAATCAGCGAACTAGGGAACAAACTATTGCTCTTACTTGGATGTCTTTAACATGCTCTTTTCTATGGTTACTGTTATTTTACACAAAAATGTCTAGAATGACCACAAACACCGTGTTTATTAAATGGCCAGACAACGGTGTAGTCAGAGTGAAAATATGCAGACACAACGGTGCAGTTTCTGTGTTTTATGTACGGTGTGGTTATATTTTCATAACAAATTGTGAACGGTGTAGACATAATGCAATTGTGAACGGTGTAGACTTGAAGTAATACAGAACTTATCATTTCTGGAATGATAATATTTTTATGTTTAATGATAACGTTTTCACGGCTGAGAATCATGTTTTACAATTACTACCGAAATTCTTCAACAATTATGTTAATAATTTTTTATGTGACTGACTTGTAAATGCTTTGCAGCAAAGAAGGTGACAATATGTCTACAAAATATACTTTAATCAAAATATATCAGAATCTAGTTTCCTTGCTATTTGTCAAAGCAATTCCGTAAGGGTCAAATAGTAGAAATTACCAAGAATCTGCTGGCGTCCGTTTTATTTTTTTCTTTATTTTCAGTTCCATGCTGTTCACCTATTACTACTGTCATTTCGAAGGGAGTTTCGAAAATGTTGTGAAGCATTCGGAACAGGACCATTCCAGTCAGATATTAAAAGTGCGCAGGGCGGGGGAGATCAATGATCAGACAGGTCAAAAAGATTTGAAAACTCTGAACTTTAGTATTATTCCTGATGTTATCAAGAAGTCAGACTAGGACATCATCCCCATTTGCGAGCATAGAATACACAAGATAGACCTCATCGACGTAGAAAAAAGGATTTTGGAGTTAACAAGATTCTTTCTATCGATGATATCCCCGGTTTTGAATGCATGAGTCCTGAACATAAAAATGACGAAGTTCAACACCCCATAACGTCGGTGGGGAGTCAAAACCTCGTAACTCCAGCTTTTTCCAAGCTGTAGTTACGAGGTTTTGACTCCCCACCAACGATAAAGTCGTTCAAAAAGCCCCGACCTTAATTCCTGATATTTCCATTGGACGTGCTAAAACAGATGAAACGGATAGGGTCTCTTCTCTTTCCCCACGAGAACATGAAAACAATGGCTGAAATGAACAGTTTGTTCCCAGATGCGATTAAGTCATTGAGAAGCGTTGATCAACTTGGTATTTGTTTATTTTGGTCAATGAAGGTCGGCTCTCGATGGAAAACATTGCATTTCATTTATTTATGGATGTGTGTAAGTTACACTGTCTTGGTAGTACTTCAATGCGTTTTATTCCAATAGTCAAACGATTTTGGCGAATAGAATATTGTCTTTTTCATTGCAAATGGTTATATTTTATGAGTGAGCCCAAAAAATCTTGGTCAGAAAAATGTCAGTCCTGAAGAAGAAGTTCATTACGTATGAAATTCCAAAATGAATGTTGCAGTTCCAGAATTCTATTTTCAAGACTTGATTACTTAAGTCGAACAAGACGAAAAAAAGGCCCAAATGTTTATGACACAAATTTATAATTTATGTTTTGTTATTTATAATTTATGTTTTGTTGATTGAATCCTTTATTTTGGGTAAAATCAGACTTTTCAATGAGGGGTCAATTTGAAAACAAGATACATTTCGATCAATAATTATCATACTCTATGAGTTGAAATCATTTCATTAATTACAATAATTGATTGTAATAACCAATTAAAACAGTTACAAAGAAAAATTCAAAGTCAGAGCCGAAATTTCGAATCTACAAATCAAATGAACGGATGAACAAGAAACTTGCCGTTGCACTTAACATGGCTTCAAAATGACGGTTATCGTATGTCTTATTTGATATTTTGTAATGGTCTTCCTTTTGATTATCATTTCCGTCAGATGTTTATTTAATCACAAATAACAAAAATGTCTCCCGAAAATTAAATCAAACATACATTGAACTGTTTAAGGCTTAGGAGAATGAAGAAAAGAGAAAACATATTTTCTTAACTTTTGTTTTCATTTACTTTGAGGATGGCGGCATTTTCATCTGAGTTCTCTAAGACCAAAGTATTTGAGGGAGATAAAACAGATGATCTGCTATCTGTTAGAGCTAGTTCGCCCTATACAACATACCAAGTCTACACCGTTCACAATTTGTTGTGAAAATAATAACTACACCGTACAGATAACACAGAAACTGCACCGTTGTGTCTGCATATTTTCACTGTGACTACACCGTTGTTTGGCCATTTAGTAAACACAGCGTTTGTGGTCATTCTAGACATTTGTGTGTAAAATAACGGTAACCATAGAAAAGAGCATGTTAAAAACATCCAAGTTAGAGCAATAGTTTGTTCCCTAGTTCGCTGTTTACTATGTAATCATCCTTAAAAGGGCAACTTTCTCGCTTCGAAAAAAGTTTTCCGTGTTGGGCTGTCTTTGCACAACGACTGAGTACGATAGGACAACACTGGTACTTGGCTATATAGCACCGTGAATAGGTATACATTTCTCCTGTACAATGATATCAGTATCAAGACAAGATACGGCCATTTAAGGAAATTATCGACGAAAAACTAAGACACCTACCTCTAACGATTTTCCCCCGACGCCATCTTTGATTGACCACTCAAAACTTCCGTACAAACTACACAAATCTAACGTACAACTTACAACACAGTGTTCTAGTACAGTCCGAAAGAGCGATTTGCTATCTTCGCTTCGATTGGTTAAAATGCGGTGTGGCCTAACGGTTCACATAAGATTATTGTCGTCATCGTAAAACTTGGACTGAAATACACCTTCTCTGCAAATTTTAGCCACCTAATCACAAAACTTACGGAATTTTGTTCTTTGTTTAACTAGTTGTTCGGTATCTGTGGGTTCCGCCATGTTTCATATGTGCCTGACTCTTTTGAACGTAGTAACGTAGGAACGTAGTGTAGAAGGGGAAGGTCTGCCAGACTATACAACCGGCTGCGTAGGTATACATGAGAAACAGTGATACTTCGCATCAAGATGCTTGACAAGAAGTAGCACTACGTCCCATAAATACTACGAGGCACTGCTCAAAACTGCTCTCTGCTATTTTCTACCCTAAATTTGACATAAAACAATATTCAAAAGGTTAAATAGTGGTGCTTGGACATATAAGAATTAGCAGACCACGAAACTGCCGAAAATAGTTCCGAGAGTTTCGGGGCCGCTAGCACTCAAATGGCCGTGCTACCAATATTCCGATATTTAGAATTACTTATTAAAAGAATGCAGTTGGTCACTCAAGGTTATTTGATATATCACAAAATATACCAAAAGTCCCAGAATGGCTGAGTCAACTGCAACAACAACAACAGTCTACGAGAGTTACATTCCTTGGATGCTTTAGTTTAGATCAGTCCTGTGTTTTTGTTTCACACACAAAATGACACTTGAAAAGAGGATTATCACTAATGTCCGTGGTTCACACGCGAATATAGGATTAATTAGACGTCTACAGTTCATAATGGATGTATGTTAGTGTTCACGATTGTGGTCGAAAGTGGAAATAAACAGGAATTCGTCGTCAGGTAGGTCAGTTCGTCACCAGTTTCCGTTGTTCTTCTTGTTGACAGGTGGGGTTTAGCTATGGCTAGCTATAATATGGAGGATTCCCAGTTGTAGCACGCTATGTTTTGGTAGTAGGAGGTATGGTCAATCATTTATGTAAATGATAGTTGGGTTAACAGGCCATTTTGTGGATGCTTTCACAGGGTTGTGAAGGGGGGGGGGGGTACTGAAAAATAATAAGTCTCCAGGTCCATGTCGTTGGCAGTTGGATTTTGTGGTTAGTTTGTACTTCTTCTTTGGATCATCCGGGTCGGTTGTGGTTATACAATTGATTTCTGGTATGGGGTTGTTGGTACATGATTAGTGATTTTGGTTTGGGATTTATGTAATGGTGTACATACATACCATTACACAGCAAAGCACTTACGCTTCTTTTTTCTTCTGCAAATATCATATGAAGCGCATGGCACATAAACTGACACGATTTAAAAACGCATAATACATTTTCATTAACCATTACTTTCCTGCAGCCTCAAGCGGCACCATATTCGAGGACATTCATGAGTAAATGTATACCCTTCACATCCCACCAATTTTATCGTGTCCCCTGTAAACTACGCGGACATCTTAACCACCCATCCCAAAATGCTTATGTGTCTCGTGCATTCAGAAAACGTCTAAAATTGCTATGATTTTTTGTGTGCAATCTGCAACATTGATTTACTTATTGAAAACACACAACAACTACGGATAACTTGCGTATATAAAATGTCGAGGCTTACTTTGGCACGAAGAAAGTGAGTTTTGGGGCTCTTGGTCAACGCTTTAATGTAGCCGACTCGACTACTCCACGGTTAGTGAGACGTGTAAACAACACAGGAACGCATGCAGACCGTTCTCGTCCCTGGCAGCTGCGTTTAACAACTGTACGTCAAGACAATTGTATACGTTAACGTAACTTACGCAACAGATTTGTGACGGCTCCGTCTACACCAAATGCTATAGTTTGTAATCGCGGGCGGCCTATACATCGTGACACGGTGATAAATCGTCTGCGAGAACATGGGGTTCGCCGTCGTCCTCCTTCTCGATGCCAGGCTCTGACCCAACGTCATCGCCTTTAGAGGCAGTGCATAAACGGACATCCACTCAGACATTTTTCATGGCATGTCATTTCATTGCCTGTTATGTTTGACGTAACGTCAAAAGTTGCGGACCAACGTTGTAACACGCATATCGTCCGTTTTCCGACGTTAACGTTACGCGAAGTTGAAAAGACAGGTATAACTTTCCCCAAAACATGAGAAATAACAAATCATCAATGCTTTACCAACTCAACTCAATCCATCGACATTTCCGCACGTCCCTTACCTCTGTCCAAAAGAAAACAATTTCACAATAATACATGTACCAATACATGCATAAAAAATAGCACCGTGCAAAATTAATAATCTCAACTATCAATAAATAAGCAACAGAATGATTTCGTAAGAAGTGGGCCTATTGAAAAACCAAGCTCTTATGAATATTGAAAATGAATATTTTACACCTGTATGAGAAATGGAGCCGTTTCATACGCTAAATATAACTTGTCAAGTATCCATATTTTTATCATTGAAATATTTCTGTTTGCACAAATGGCAAAATAATATACTTATATCAAAATACTTACTAAATTTATCGTCTTCAAGTTTACTCGTTAACAGACAAACGATAGAATATACATTTAAAAGGGGTCTACAACCAATGTATTATATGTAAAAAAATGAAACTACGATATACTCCGTAAATATTGACCTGAACCCGGTGAATATGAAATGAGTAATTGTGACACGGAATAATCGATACTTGCCAGCAATCCTCACTGCCGAGCAGAGTCGATAGTTTCCATAAACATTATGACTTTGTATTCTGCACATGCTTCTCGTGTCAGCATAAGTTGGAGAGTGATAATTTCGCATTAAAATTACTCATTACATATTCAACAGACTCAGGTCAATATTTACGGAGTATACCAGAAATTAATGCGGCAACATATTAAATGAAATCAATGAAATGCAAATACTTAAAAATTGTCTTCTATTATCTCAACGTTTTCTTGTGCCCTTTTCAATGCTTTTCCTCCTTTCTTTTTTCTGTTACGGGTCTCAAATTTTAACTTTAAGTTGCGTAGACCACAAATAAGAAGATAGTCAAACAAACAACGATAAAACAAGTCGATCTAAAGCATCGATACATGGTCGTAAAACGCCATGAATAGTTCCCAAATCAACATAACGTCAAATCGTCAAAAACGCGATTTTGTCACATTTTTAAGACGCTACATCACACTCTATATCTTCGCTAGTTGAAGAGATATTGACAAGTGCATTTATTTTTTCCAATTTCATCCGAGATGTATGTCGAAAATAAATTCAAATTCAAAATATTTTGATTTTTATAAGAAAAAAACTATATGTGACGCCCCACGCGAAAATCCTGCCAATGGCTTAAAAAATCGATTTTGAGATTTTTACATATGTGAAAAAATCACCCTTGCATTCTGGACCGTTTTGGTAAAAATGTGACATTTTTAAGACGCTACAAACGCAATAAAATAATGATTTTCTTCAACTGCAATCAAAACATAAAACTAACTACAAAAACTAGAGCTCAGATGTATGTCATAATTTTTTTAAATAATGATTTCCAATCGCTATTTGAGAAATAAATTAGATTTAAAAATTAGACATACCGAAAAAATGACGTTTTTTTAACAGCGTGACGCTACTTATCTCTTTCTTTCCGGTCCTTCATAGTTTGTTTACACCATCCAACTGCCGTAAGATTTACTCTATATCTTCTGTGACATCACCGACGTACTTTGCGCGCTTTTAAAAGTCTTACTTTTCATTTTATTGGGATTCTCGCGAGTTTGTTTGGTAATTTCTGTTACACGTGACGACGTCATTTTCTGCGTCAGAGTTTATTTATTTTGTTTATTTAATTGTCTGTATTCAAACATTGTTAAATTTCGACATATATAAAAATATTACAATCCAATATCTTTTATATGATACCAAATACATGTGTGTTTCTCAAATAGAAATATCGAATATACGGTTTTAAACAGAAGCGCATAGCCAATTTTGGCTTGGTCCGCAACTTTTGACGTTACGTCTTTACAAAAACTATTCAAGATGGCGGCCTAGTGGTTGACATGTTTTTTGCTCGGATCTAAAATTGGAATTTATGACGGTTCCGTGTTGAAGTTCTGTGTAAAAATTATATGGATGTAAAGATCTGACTTTAGCGAATCTGAAGCTATAGATTGTTGCTGAGATAAATAATTAGTTTCTATGAATTGACTTGGAAACTGTGAAACAATAGAGAAACAATAGTTTTTTGAATATCGCTCACTAGAGTTGGGTGTTACCAAAATAAGCCCCGAGGGAGTATAACAGTATTATAACAATACGCTAATTGTAAAGTGTTTAGACTACAATAGACTTGTACATACGATTATACAGTGCGCCGTAAAAGTATGGCGTGTTATAGTGAACTTACCCCTGTATTGCTTAATGACAATACAGAGGTTAAAACATTGTGCAATAATGATGTATCCTCATGCATGCAAAATGATGATGAAAATTTAGTGTCAGGAGATGAAATGAAAGAATTGCAACAATACAACAAACTAATTGACCTATTCAGAAATTTACCAAGTGATCAGTTTAAAACATGTATTGTCGCAGACTATAATTCTTCAGAACCAGATTTAGAAGCGGCACGAGATACATTATTTGACTCTTTAAAAGCTGATGAGGAATTTCCATTTGGTTCCGATATAACTTTAAAGAAACGCGTCTTTACGCGGAAAGGGGAGCCAGTGCCTTTAAAGCTAGCCCATGACATCCACCTGATAATTTCCGTCATAGAAGGGGATGATTACGCCTTACTCAAGGACATGATATCGTTGTCAAAGCGTAAATCTACAAGCTCTCAAAGATGTGAGTCGACACTTACGTCACAATGTTGTCAGTCGCAGCAGGAAATAATATTGTTAAAAGATACAGTGTCGTCTCTTCAAGCTGATATGCTCCTTGTAAAACAAGAACTAGTAGCTTGTGAAAAATTGCGAAGTGACCAAATTAACTTCATATCTGGTTCATTAAAATCATTGAAAGATGAGATAGCCGACTACTTAGGGTCCATCAAAAATGACATTGACACTGTGTCGCTTACATGTAATAAGGCCCTAAATCAACTAGCCCTAGAGAAAGTTGAACATCGAATTGACCAGCTTGAGAAAAATGTGCATGTGCAACCGGTGTTCGATACAGCAAATAATGAGCCTGATGCAAATTTAACAAATACCGGGGATCAGGGAAATGTGGCAATAAACAATAGCCATGCGTATGAACCCCCTTATGTGAACAATGATACAGAGACTTTATACTTAGCTGCAATAGCACAAGAGACTGTTCATGATGAATCGGTGGATTATACACAAACTCCACTAACTACAGTTATTACAAATGAACATATACAAACAGATGAACATGAGGCTAACGCCGTGCCAGCTCAAGACATCTCTTGTGTTGATGAACTCAACAAGTTCTTACAAATGCAAAGATATACTGTAACAAAAACGCAAGATAAAGGCATTCAATGTGATATAAACAGTACACAATGTACAAATTGTGCAAGTGCTAAAAGAGTAACATTTGCAGAGATTTATGATGATCTTGGGACACCAAGTGCACCAAAACGAGCCAAACATATACCAGTTCATATATCTGAACGCTCTTCAGATAGTACGTTTACTACTTACAGGCGTAAGCACACAAAACGCTACTTTATTGGTGGATATAGAAAATCTATGACCACCGATAAAATAGCAAAATATGTTTCTAGCAGGGGTCCCAAGGTCACCATGGTCCGCAAGTTCCCGTGTAGAAATT
Organism: Fragum sueziense; assembly: GCA_963680895.1. Taxonomy (NCBI): domain Eukaryota; kingdom Metazoa; phylum Mollusca; class Bivalvia; order Cardiida; family Cardiidae; genus Fragum; species Fragum sueziense. Next base: position 8,672,765 of record OY804608.1, read on the forward strand.
CAAACTACGTTATATTCCGCTTAAATGTCGAGAATGATGATTTGGGGTTACTTGTTGGAAATAGAGGCTTTTGGCCTGGCTACGTGACATGCAAACCGTGGTCTAATAATCACGGTGCTGCATCTAACGTAGACAGGTCCTATGCAGATAACAGTCAAGAAGATCAGGAGCCATTTTCACCTAAAAGCTACAATGAATTGCCATTGGGTTATGCAGACGGACAATTTTATGGTTTGCAAAGTTACCCCATTTCAACAACTAATAGATACTCGTACAGTCCCGTAGACTAACCTTACTCATGGATCCACAAAATATTATTAAAATTATGCTAATGACATGGAATGTCACTGGCATAATGACTAGTTGTTCCTATCTAGTAAATTGCTTGAATGAGTATAATGTTGATTTCTGTGGGATATCAGAACACTGGTTGTATAACCGAGATTTACACTTTTTGGGTTCAATAGATTCTTTGTACAATTATCATGCAATTACGGACAATGATCTTAAAGTACCGAGTAATAGAAGAGTTGGTAAAGGTGGGGTGGCGTTGTTATGGCACAAAAAGTACGATAGCTGTGTCACCCCTCTTTCCATTGATAGTGATCGCATTGCAGGTATACGCTTTAAAATATCAAAGGATCAATATGTATTTTTATTTCAAGTTTATCTACCATGCACAAATCACGCTATACAAAGATACAAGGATTGTATCCAAAAATTGTACGAATTATGGTGTTATTACTCTGATCTAGGTACAGTTATTTTTCTAGGTGATTTTAATACGCAGGTTGTATCTGATAACGTGAACACACGAGAAAGGGAATTCTTAAACTTATTGGCGGATACTAACTCATCCTCCGTGTGTACTCTGCCTTTCTGTTCTGGCCCGTCGTCCTCATTTGTTACGTACGACGGAAGTTCCGAATCTCTAATAGATCACATTATCGTACCAAATGAAAAAGTTGATTGTGTTAAGCAATGCTTTATAGCTGATGACGATTGTCTAAATGTTTCCCGCCATAGGCCTGTTTTTTGCAAAGTTGAAATCCCTATTCAGAGGGCAGATTTTCCATATCATAGGGATAAAAGTTTTAAGATGAATTGGTCAAAGGCTAGTGAAGCGGAGATTTCGAAATTTCAGTCGTCGGTTGATGATTCTAATGAATTATTATGCGCACTATATCAACCGATACTCTCTACAGAGGATATAGATAATATGTACGACAGAATAGTTCTTGCTATAATTGCTGCTTCAAAATCGTCGTTTAAAACGCGAACGTTTAAGCGGCATCTCAAACCATACTGGAATAGCAATTTGACAGAATTTCATAAGATTATGTCTCAGAAACGGCGTATATGGAAAAATGAAGGGTCACCTCGTAACCCCCATCCTACATACATTGAATATAAACGCGCGAAATGCGAATTTAGACGTCTTCATAGAACACGTATATTTGAATATATACAATTACAAGATGATGAAATTGATCGTACGGCGGAGGTAGACAGGAACTACTTCTGGTCATTAATTAGACGCCGACGTAAAAATAATGCGTCAAGTCAAAGTAGCGAAATAAAATTCGGTGACGTCACATATAGAGACCCAGAATCTATTACAAATCAGTGGGGTATGTATTTTTCAGAACTTTATAAAGCCTCAGACAATCCTCGTTATGATACTAATTGGAAAACACAGGTAGATAACTCTCTGTCAGACTTACTAAGAAACCATTTTAATAATTCTAGCATGAAAGTATCTATTGACATGATCAAAGAGGTGTTGAAATCATGCAAAAAAGGTAAAATGTGCGGTGAAGATTCTGTTTTTTATGAACACTTGATGTATGGCGGTGATACGCTATTAAAAGTACTAGCACGTCTTTATACAGCAATGTTGGAAAATTGCTATGTCCCCCCAAACTTAACAAAAGGTATCATAATAACTCTCCATAAAGGGGGTCGAAAGCGTAAGGATGATCCGTCAAACTATAGAGCCATTACGTTATCTTCAGCGATATTAAAAGTTTTTGAAGGTTTAATCCTAAAACAAGTTGAGAATACTGCGCAGAGATTTGGGTGTCCGACGTCGGTAACGTCATCATTCGTCGAACAGATTAAGACGTTGTAAGATTTTGACCGGCGAGTCACGATCCGCGAGTTGCAAGACAAAGTTGAGATTAGCTATCGTATTGTGTTTAATATAATCAATCAAAACTTGAATATGCGTCGCCTTTGTGCACGATTGATTCCAAACATGTTAAATAGACGTGATTTCATGCGGGCAATGCGAAAGAAAAGGACCAATTCAGAGAAACAGGGCCTTTTCCACCAAGACAATGCTCCAAGCCACCATGCCGCATCAAACTAGAAAGTCATGCAAGACCTGGGCTTTGAGATGCTTGAACATCCGGCTTATAGCCCCGACCTGGCCCCCTGCAAATTCTACCTTTTTCCTGCAATGAAGAAAAATCTTAGGTGTCAGCACGTCGAAGAGCTGTCTCAACTAGCACAGGCCGTGCTACGATCCACCGCTGATCTACAAGAAAATGGTTACCAAAAGTTGTTCCGGTCCTGGGCTACTAGATGGAGAAAATGTATTTCTTAAATTTTCTTTTAATAGGGATACTTCGAAAAAGATTATGCGGAAGTTTTATTTGTAAGTACAGTGTTTTTTTAAACCGGGCATGTGAAGAAAACGTTGTTTGAGTTGACGTCGTCAGAAGCTGGGCCGGGTTGACGTCAGTGACGTTGCCGTGGGAACGATGAAATCTCTTTTATTGCATGTCATAAAATATAAAATACATGCATATTAGAAAATTGATCATGCTTTTATAGTTCAAATTTGGTGAAAATCGGACTATCAATAAAGAAATCAGAACACTTTTCCGGGAACTTTTTGATCACCCCTCGTATTTGTTTGCTTTCTAGATGCCAAACAAGCATTCGATAGGGTTTGGCACAACGGTTTGTTCTATAAACTTTTTGAAACTGGTATAGATGGTCAAGTGATTAAAACTATTATTAATATGTATGATTCTCTCACCAGCAGAGTGCGAAATGAGGCTTACACGTCAGATGTCCTTGAGATAGAGCAAGGTACCCGACAAGGCGGGAAGATCTCACCTCTGCTCTATCTCCTCTATATCAATGGTCTCATACAGGAATAAGAAAATTCAAATCTCGGTTTTTGTATTTTCAATTTATCATTTTCTAGTCCAACAGTAGCAGATGACATGGTTTTAGTTAGCCTTTCAAAACAAGGGTTAGATAATATGCTACAAATATGCTATGATTATTCGTGCAAGTGGAGATTTGAATACAATGCATTTAAATGTTCAGTTATCGTATTCAACGAAAGCAAACACTCGTTCTCGAATCAAAATAGATCATGGCGACTTGGTTGTGAAAATATCGACGAGTCCACCTGTTACAAGCATCTCGGCATTAATGTTGATAAGTTTATGGATATAAACGAAAACATTCGCGAGTCATGTAATAAATTTCGCAGCTCGATTTTGAGTATCTGCAACAGTGGTCAATTTAATGCTAACACTCTATTGTCACTTTTTAAAACAATTGTCCTGCCCACAGCGTTATATGGGTGTGAATTATGGGATTCTATGACGGCCACCCAGTTATTACAACTGAAACGAGCCCATTCTTTCTGTTTGAAAATCATTCAAAAGTTACCGTTAAACACAAACAATAATATCGCAATAAGCACAGCCGGTGTTTTATCAATAGAATCGGAAATCGATTATAGAAAACTGATATTTTTGGGACAACTATGTCATCTCCCAACAAAATATCTTTCAAAGCAAATTTTTGTAAACAGAGCAGTTCGGTACGTTGCCGGCAATGCAAATTTACGCCATGGGTTTATTCCGGACGTTTGCAAAATATTGCGTAAATATAATCTGTACGAAGTTTTTCTTACATTTATACAAACAGCGCGTTTTCCGTCGTCATTTTCGTGGAAAAAATCTGTCCGTTCCAGGGTTTGGGAGTTGGATTTGACGCGTCGACGACTTGAACTGTCTGTCAAACTGCCCGAACATTACTTCGACGTATTATTTTCACCTGGACGCCCATGTATTATCTGGAACATGTTAAGTCTATACCCTAGCAGTAGAAATATTAGCTATTCAGGCGTATATATTTTAAGCAAAATATGCTCAAGATCTTACAAAGATATATGTGATAAATGCTATAAATCGGTAGATAATCCCGTCATTCACAAACTGTGCTTTTGCAATGCAAATGACCAAATAAGACAACAGTTATGGGTATCTATTATGGATTTTTCCGGGTTTGGTGTGTTTAATGAGTTTATTAAAAAACACCCATCTCTACAGATCTTAGATTGTCTTACTGGTCTTGCATACGCGTCAGTAGAAAATGCAGATTTATATTGCCTCCTTCTTAAACACATGAGGAAAATGCTGTAATACCAGTACTATCCCCCAACAAATTATAAGTACAATTTGTGAGAATTGCAAACAGTAGATACAGGAGTGTAATAATCGATTTGATCAATTAATTTTATCCTTGGTTAGGATTATTTGATATCGCTGCTTTTCTTCAAAAGCCTCGTATCTGTAGCTTAAAACAAGCTGCATGTGCGAGGTTTTTGCGGTAAAGCGAAGATATGGTGATGTGCAAATTATCATGATTTGCTATAGGGGTTATTTATAGCCTAGTTGAAATTTATTTTCCCATAATTATGTTTATTAATCTATACTTTGTTGGAAACGTTCGAAGACGCCGTAACTAGAGTTTATATTGTAGTTACGGTGTTGTCGAATATAGCCGACGGGATTATAGCAGTATAGATCTATATTACAAAATAATTCTATTCTCATCGACAGTATACGTATTACGACCAAACTTTAACAAAGCTGTGATCATGATTTGATAGAGGGCATTGAGGGAGGGAAGGGAAATGCTTTAAATGAGGGTTTTCCCCTTTTCCCTTAATGTCTTCTCCCATAATCACGCAGTTAAGAATCACAGAATATGCGAAGGAAATTCTTGTTTTCGGATCAGTCTAAACTTTTGTTGTCTAGGCACAGGTTTGAGTCTTTACATTGTGTGCCATTGCATTTCGTTTCGGTAATGGTATGCGAAAGTGTAATTATCTATTTGCTGTCGATATGAGTGTTAGCTTTCCCAAACAGCAATCATTTCACAAACCTTTTAAATATGCGTTTAAAATGCTTAAACAAGAAAACATTGATAAACAGCATTTTCCACAGTTTTCTGGTTCGAAATATTGAGAATTGATACGAATACGCATCCATTTTATCATCTATCTTTCTATTCAATCTTGGCCTGTCTACCATTTTGTCGTTTGGGAAAGGATTTATAATGAATTTACATCCTTTTGTTGTACATTTCTTTTGTTTCGTAGTATAGTAATGTTCTATTTGTATTGTCTCAGTTTGTGTTATTATATGTTGTAACTCACCATGTTGTATAATTTATACTGATCTTCTGCAAAGGAGGAATTAATAAAGTATATATATATACATTACAATCACACAAGGCCATACAACGATTATGTCGTTGATATCATCTGTTAAAGTACTTTTTGCGTTTTTAAATCATGTCAGTTTATATAGCCTTTTGATTTGGTCGCAGGAATTTTTGGGATGTTATTGATCTTTTAAATTTATTTAAAAAATGGTTTTAAAAGGCTGTTTTAAAGACAATCCACATGCAAAAAATCACATGCGTCTTTTCGTCTTCACCGCTTTAAATATTTTTTTAAAAAAATCTGTCACGTATTTTAAAACAGAATTATTAATCAAAGGTTTTCTGCTAGTTTTATTGTTGTTGTAAAAATGCTAGTCAGGATACAAAGAAAATCGGAATAAAAGGTTGAATACAAAACCACGTTAGTGACCTGCGACATGGATTTCACCCTGGCTTGCGATGATGTGCAGAAAAAGACCAAATGGGAGGCATGCAACCTAGCAATCCAGAGCGGACTTCGCACGCTGACTAAACTTGAAATATTTCACTCAAAAATAGTTAAAATGTACCATATTAAGTTTGGAGGAACATTGCGAATGACTTACAAAATATCGTTCACGAGTTCCCATTTCACCCTTGCCGGATGGCATAACATATTCATAAGCTGGAATAACCAAGCCGAAGATAAGACTCAATCGGAACTCTTTTCGACCTTCTTTGTTGCTGCATAGATTTACACACAATGCTCAAATTTCTTATACCAGTTACTGGATTGTTATTATGTCTTTTTGCGAAACAAGGTAAACTATTTCTTTGTTTTATACATATACTGAGAGGCAAAAATAAGTATACACCCTAGTTATTCCACGTTTGCTGAGAAAACGATTCATATAATATGTGCGATTTTTAATCGAAACCGAATGTGGCCGTTTATTGACGTAGCCTTCTCCGCCTATCCGTGTATTTGTTCTACCTTCCATTGCGAAGTTTTTTTCATAGCATACAGCGTCACCGAAAAAGGGGATGTAATCAATTAATTAATGCAAGCATCCACAATGACACAACCCCTACATTTATTAACGGACTTGGATAAAATTTTCACAGAAAGTTTTGAATCACCTAAGACCATGCGTGCATTGTTATTTTTCCCTATATTTCGATGCGTCATGGCAAAAAGGGAGCTTAATGAAAATAAGCCATCTGACATAACCCTTTCTAAATTTATTGACGGATGTTGATAAAAAATTACGTAGAATGTTTCTAAGCACCTGACTGAGTGTATATAGTCGCATTAATGTCAAATTGCTCATGCTGTGTCATAGTAAAATGGGTCTTAATGTAAAAGTGGCTTATTTGTCGATTTCTACCAGCCACCAAGAATTGGATTATAATGTTAGAGTAAATTCAACGTTGTGATTTGTTGTGGTAAATAATAGAGAAATCAAATACGGGTTAACGGCAACATTTGATGCTCCACTAAGTCACACGTGCAAAGTTTGCAAAATCGGCATGTAGCAAGAGTATGGGTAGTCAAGCAATTTCAGGTAAAAATCATCAACACTGTATCATTGGTTTATGGAAAGAAATGAAAAGTGCAAAATGTTTAGTCGATATGATGGATATTAAGAGAGATATTGACAAACAAAAAGTGTATACTTTCTTTTGCCTCTCAGTATATAACTATAAATTATATGATTATTTATGAAAAAATTGAATCGAAGGAATATACCAGTTTACATTCTTCATATTAATTGAAAGCCATAATCTATCCCTCTTTATAAATTATGAAGAAAAAAATTCGATTTGATAAAAGAAAGACCTTCCGAAGATCAAAGTTTAGCAAATTTATGTACAACGAAGATGTTTCAAGTGGGAATTCATGTGTCGCTCACCTACAAAAAGCACCCTGCATTTAAATGTTGATATATCTTAATCAGCACCGCCACCAAAAGTGTCTATGTTTACAAGGTAAACTGATATGTGCTACACCAGTGTAAAGTTATGTTATAGATATGATAAAATAGAATTAATATACATTTTTAACATTGGAGAAATACATGCTAGGTTTCTCAGGAATCAAAACAACGTTGGGACAGGTAGAGTTTGCATTGTTGTATGGTACATTGCGTTATCTAGTGCCAAATAGGAATTTTAGCATTGATACCATTTCTTCACTATCTATCAATGTCTAGTTTCCGATAAATGTTGCTATAATATAAATGGCGGGTATGTCAATAATATACAGATTTGATCTAGAAGCACTAAGTGAACTCTTTTTGAAATTAACTTTGACAGAAATAATCTAGTTATGCAGGTTGATCATTCCATACGATATTCATTCAATATATTTTTCAACCCAGACAACCTAGCATGAGTCCCTTTAAACCAAACATCTTTATCATGCTTGTAGGTGAATCGGTGAGATGCTTTGAATGTAACAGTGTACCGAATCCTATAAGTTGTGGCGATATAACGACTTGCGAAGATTCACAGGCAAGTATATCCCACGGACTAAGCCCGAGTTGACTGGAAATGTTAGTAATATCCTCTGATAACACAGAGCTATTCAAAGTAGCTGTTTGACTGCATTACGTCCCTTGACAGCCAAAAGTGGCTATCAGCAGTTAAATTTTAACTGCTGATAGCCACTTCTGGCTGTCAAGGGACAAATTTAGTCCTAGGACTAATAAATAAGTATATAAGTTAGCCGTTTTTGTCTGTGTCCATGTTATAAATATCATATTTAGTAAAGCTCACGCTAAATGATCTGACAGAGCATCTCTAGCTATTAGCTATGGGAGCTCCGGTAGGTCATTTATCGTGAGCTATATGGATGAGGATGTTTTGAATGTAACAGTGTACCGAATCCCATAAGTTGTGGAGATATTACGACATGCGAAGATGCACAGGCAAGTATATATAAGTTTGTGTCTATGTTATAAATATCATATTTAGTAAAGCTCACGCTAAATGATCTGACAGAGCATCTCTAGCTATTAGCTATGGGAGCTCTGGTAGGTCATTTATCGTGAGCTATATGGATGAGGATGTTTTGAATGTGACAGTGTTCCGAATCCTATAAGTTGTGAAGATATAACTAATCGCGAAGATCCACAGGTATTTCAAAAACACCAATTTAAAAACAACAGAAAAGATTGATAAAACGCATTAAAAAAGATATGATGACGACAATACAATTTATGTCAAATGTCGAAAAGTCGGTATGTATGTTTGCAAAGAAAACACAGAGGGACATACTCTTCAAATCATTTCACACATTCTTTATACAGAGCAGAAGTATAATGTTGGGTAAAAGACAAATAGCTAGAAGTGTGCTAATGAGTTAAAGATAATTACGGTAGATATTCTAAGTACTTGGTTGTCAATATAAGACAAAATATATATGCACAAACAATAATTTTTCCCTACACATACCATCGACTTTATTATTTCTCTTTTTTCCAGTCATGTTTTTTAGAACAAGTCATCACTACAAGCGGAAATCTGATTTACAACTCCGGATGTGAATCAAAATTGGTAAGAAAAGCATATCGGTATTACTTTTATAAGAATTCATTAAAATGAAAATTATCTATTTCCTTGTTTATTTGCAATATTCGTCGGGTATACTTTCTCGTCGAAATTTGGGAGCAAATCTTACAACGCTCATGGTGGGGCATCACCTGAAACAACATTAGTGTTCGAACTTCTTTTTGGACCAATGGAATTGCAGTAAATTTTAAAATTTCGCCGCCATATTTAACACTAACGAGACCGTCGACTACTTTATGTGACGTCTCGTACATGGCCACGCCCCCGTCTCCTATGAACCGCTAGTGAACACTATGTCAGATAAAGTTTGTATAATAGATTCTACGCGATATAAACATTTAATTCGCTGTGCGCGTTTGAATGATTATTTCGCGTAGAATCTGCTATACACCCTCTATCTTATACATAAAAACCATTGCAGAAAAGCATCAATAAATCTTTGACGGATTTCAATTTGGTTTTGAACAGGGAACGTGTAAGAATGCCAGGAATTGTTGGATGTAGTAAATCTTTAAAACAGCACCCGATGAAAATATTGCTGATGAACAAATACGGTTTTATTGCTCGTCAAGTACTGTTTTATCAGTAGTTATTTAAAAAACCTACTTCATTCAGAAAATCTCCCATAATTTTTCTTTTCGTTGCTTGAACCATTCTTAAATCGGTCACGCTCACAGAATATTAATTTTGAAGATTTTCTTCAATATGTGTTGCCGTTTTGTGACGTGATCCCCGCCGTAAAAGCATTGCTTTAAGACCAATTTTAACATGCTTAAATGAATCATAAATGTACATGTACTTTAATTTATTTCATTCCAGAGATGTGCAGCTCTGAACGGTCGTCGATCTCTCACAAAACGTAACTCAGACATTGTAACATGTAGAGAATGTTGTGATGGTCCCTTCTGTAATAACAAGGGCTGTGGAAACCCAGGTAAGCTATAAACACATAACAAATGCTTATTCTACATATGAATCACATGAAATGAAATGTATAGCCCTGAACGGGCGTCGATCTATCACAAAACATAACTCAGACATGGTAACATGTAGAGAATGTTACATGTATGATGGTCTCTTTTGTAAAGCCTAATAAGGTGTGCGGAAACTCGGGTAGCATATAGCTCACGATAATAGACCTAGCAGAGCATCTCTGTTAGCTTGGGGTGCTCTGCTATGCCATTTATCGTAAGATGTGAGCTATACATGACCTAACAGTCCTCCTTTCAGCCCTTTCCTGAAAGGTCAAAACATATCGCAGCTTTTTAACAATAAACTATTAGGTGATGTTTAAAACAAGCTGCAATTACCAGTTTGTGTTTCTGTTGTTGAAAGGCGACAATATCTGGTTTCGATGGCACTAATATGCAGAGCTCAGTAAAATTGAACTAAGGGGAAAATGCTAATCGATAACACTGTAACAAGTTGCTTATATATAAGGCATACATTTTATCATTTTTGTAAGTCAGTCTGCTTGGCCTTCGGTCATGGCCTGGTAACAAAGTCATATGTGTACTAGTATAATTATTTTACGTGTCACATAGGAAATATCGAGAGAAAATGAGAAATTGACTGGTATGTTGTATACCCCTATTACAGGAATATCACGTCCACAGCGAGGTGTATACTGCTACAACTGCCCATATATATCTAGTCCTGACGCTTGTGAGTCCGTTGCTATTTGTAGATCGGCAGAGGTAGGCCTTTATTTTTACGAGTTCTGTTCTCCCACTTCTTTAAGTTACCAACTAAAAATCTGTTTACTAGGTCTACACGAGCATAACCGTAGAAAACCGTATGCAAAAACGCAATTGTGTACATATCGTACAAAATGAAAAAAATGTAGAATTTTGTTTTTGTTTCCCTTCAAATAAACACCTGAATCGCCATTAAAATACATACCAAATACCCACCAGGAGCCACGAATGAGCATGGTCATTCGTGGATCCAGGTGGGCATTTGGTATGTGTTTCATAAGCAGTTACATTAAATTTTCAAAAAAAAAAAAAAAGATCTTGGAGATTCCCGCAAGACCCAGCCAAGCAGTATGGAGCCCACCATTAAAATTAAAATACAAGCCTCCCCTGATACATTAGGCATGCGTTTTGCGTACACTTTATTTTCGGCTAGCTACGTCAGTGACGATTGATAGTTTATGTATGCCTTTCATTGTGAATTCCATCCTCCTTTTCATTCATAATTAAATTAAAAAAGCATTGGGAGATATTGCATGTTGATAAGAACACAATGTAAGAAACAGAAAAAACTGCAATTAAAGCATGTTCTAATCAAATGTATAATTGCATTCGCATTTACGTACAAACGTGAGAGCCTAGTATTTCCCTTTAAACTGATGTAATTATTTCAGAAATGTTTGACATCAATAAGAACTGAGTTCGTGGGACTACAAGGTGCACCAGTCTACAGTTCAGAGTGCGAGTCTACAACTGTAAGTTTCGTTTCATTTCCTGTATTAAGGAATACAACCATTTAGATACCAAACACTTCTTGAAACTCCGATTGTCATCCGTGACAACAGAAATTGACTTAGGTATCATATCGTCGATTTCCGTTGCCACGGAAGACGCCCAAAACTGTCCATTTGGGCAAGTTTAAAAAAACGTGACCATTCACTTTTTACATGCCTCTGCTTTTACAGAGAAATATATTCTACCCAATTAAAGCTAAAAAGATGTGTTATTGCGTCTTTATTCTGGGTACCAAGTTTAAAGAGAATCGCTTCACAAATAAATAAGATATGTCATTAAAACATGTAAAAATGTCAGGAGTGAAACGCTTTTTGTGTGACACTTAACACATGTACCAGGTTTTGAGCTATGGTAAATAAAAGACAGTGTCAGGATGCTACAATAAGCAATTGTAATTCATAAAACAACATGTGCATCATCATCTTAATATTACCTTTTCATCTTATCTTCACTGGTTTAGGATGTGGAGCCTGTTTTATACAATAACCCTCTGAATTTGATGTCAGGAGTGAAACACTTTTATTTTTTAAAGTGTGTTCTCATTTCTCTCTATTCAGCCAGAAATCTACCACTCATTTTTTTACGAAGCCATCAACCTTGTGGTTATTCTGCATTCTACTATTTAGTGATTCGCGGGTTTCAATTTCTCATTTTGTGCAATATATACTCGGCAAAAGAGCTAACGCATCACTTTTTAAAATTGCATAACTTCTTTATTTTCAAAGATTTCGATTAGAAATTTGGCATATGTTTATCCCACAAGTTTCTGTACTCATACATAAAACTATTTCTAAGTTTTCTTTCTTACATGGCCGTGTCATAAGAAAAGGGGACCAAAACAGTTTTTCGGCTCGTGTAACTTGTGATCTTTTTCAATCATTTTTATTTGAATTGATTTTGAAAGCTAATTTATTGTGTAATTGAAGTCTGAAAAAAATAATTCCTTATCTAACGTGACAAGGGCTGTTCGCGGACAACGTAGCTCGCATAGACGCACATTTTTAAAAGAAAAGGTCAAACTTTCAAGGTCAAGGTCAGAACGTCATAATCTATAGTCTCAGGTGAAAGGTCTTGGTGGGACCTGTCTATGTGTGAAATATCAAAACTGCATCTCATACAGTTCATAAGATATAGACCGTTACGTTTTTGTCTACGTAAGCGACGTCGCCGTCGACCCCAACAATGACACAAACGACACTAGGTATGTAATATTACCTCTGCGGGAATAAATTATGCACCCACAAAGTGTCAAAGCCGTCGGTTTGTTTAAGGAATTGTAATTTTTCTATACAGGAACTATTTCAGCCAATACAAACGGTTTGAAAGTTATGCATGAATTTCCCATTTTAATTAAATTTCAGACTTTATGAATTTTAGAATTAAGGGTGTCCTTATCAAAAGTTCTATATTTCAATACAGACTGTAGCATTTACTATGAAATTTCATGGGCTTCTCATCAAATGGTGGTAATCGGCATGTGCAAATTTTGAACGTATTCTGTTGATTCGTTGAAAAGATATTAACAAAGGTCTGAGTGATGCGTTAGCAGTTTTGCCGAGTATATATGCTGTCAGGAGTGAAACGCTTTTTGTTGTCATTTTGCAAGATTGTGCATACAATATTAGCTAAAAGTTAGTGAACATGAATTTTAAATATAATTTGGGCACTGCTTGACCATTTAGAATAGTTTTTAGCCATCCTAATTAAGAAAGCTGGATGATATTCTTTAAAAATAGCAATTATTCTTAAAATTTAAATGGTCACATCGTTTTAAAACCTGTCCATTTGTATGTTAACTCTTTCGCTGCCTAATTTTCCGGAATTATCCTATTTCCAGTGCCAATTTTTTGAAAACTACATAACAGGGCTTATCAGTGTATGAAACAGTAAACAATCAGTGTTTGATAACATTAAGATAAAAACGTTAGGACTCATAGCATATAAACTGTTTTGCCTACTAACATACTTTTTATCTGGCAGTTTGATAAGATGACCTTGCCCTTGAAAGACCTCATTAAGCTATTGTTTGAAAGTCGCCGATCGGCGACATTAGCAGTCTCTCTATGGGTCGCTTAGCGGCGACATTGGCAGCGAAAGAGTACAGAATTATTTTAACAGAATATTTACCATTGATTGTTTGTTATATACAGGGTGATCCAAGAAACATGTCCCACAAACAATGCTTTATAACTTTTTTACCATCTTATATATTTCGGTTATATTCTCTAGAAGTTAAGTACATATATGTAAAATTTGGTCTGATTTCAATATTATTTAATAATCCACTTACTACATTTACAATTAAGAGGTGATCGATATGAACACCATGTTTTTCAGAAACTAGTCTGAGACGACGTCGAAAGTTTCGTATAACGTAACTACAGGTTTGGCGATCAATCAAGTCTATTTCTCTACTTATGGTTTCTTCCAGTTCAACTATAGTGCTGGGTAGGGGGTTCATAAACTCTTTCTTCTAAGAAGGAAAAGTCCAGCGGACTGAGATCGGATGAATGCAGTGGCCACTGTCAATCCAATTAACAAATGACAGTCTGGCCGTGATTTCTGTGTCTTTCAAAATGATGCATGCTGGTTATTTTGTACGGCTTACAATTTAAATCGAACTTGAGAATTCTTCTAACTGTACCATAACTTACATCAGTGGTTTTTAAAACGTCATTCATAATACCCCTAATAGATACCCTTGGAGTTTCCTCTACAACTTGATGAACACTCTCAACATTCTCTTCTGTACGCCTTTTGCATGGTCTCCCGCTTTTCAAGATCTCGTATCATTGACTGTCCGTTTCATCTCAAACTTGGACAAAAGTCATCTTATCTGCTTTCTGGAAGGTGCTGTGGCATTTTGGTACATATTTTTGATTTCTCTTCTAACGAGAACAGGATATGTACATAATACATAGTACAGTTTGACTATTTCTGCATTGTCAGCCATCTTGGAATGCTGAGAATATGATGACTTCATTGATGAGGTCATTGGTGTTACCATGATGCTACGTGACGTTCTTATGCACAACCATTACAAATTCTATTTCCTACCCTTTCCATCAACACCAAAACTAAAACAATGCTACCACATGACGCAGATATATTAGATATTGTTTGTGGAACATGTTTTTTGGATCACCCTGTACATTGAGATGAAACAATAAACAAAATAATAGTTCTACTACTTACTTTTTACGATTAACAGGTGTGCGATCATTTACCATCTAACGGTAACGGCGAATGTTGTGATTCAGATTTCTGCAACAATTATTTCAACCAAACACAACCATTCCACCCTCCAACCGTGCGTCCGCCTGTCAGTTATACCGACCAGGGGTTGTCACAGGTTGCAACCGCGCCAGGACCAATGGTTACGCTGAAACCTGGTTTGTAATTTGATTTTTCCTGCCTATATCGGTAATTGGCTGATTATGGTCTAGAATGCGATACTTATTCAGTATATCATTTCTTTCTTCCTCAGCTGTTTGAAAGTTTTCGTTACTATTAAAGTTGTAGAATATAAACAACAACATTAAGGTCGTCATGAAACATATCATATCGATAATTGTAATATTCCGGTTTAGAAAGTAGGCTACACACAGATTGTCCAAGTCGTGTGGCTATCTCACTGTAAATCCTGTTGTACTTCAAGGTACTTTGGCTAATCGAAATTCGGGCTTTGTTTAAAAAGATGTTTAAGTTGGATGAAAGAGCCGAATAGATTTGTGTTTAAAAACGCAGGAATGTTAATTATCTATAGAGTATGTTATTTTAAGAATAGACTCATATTCTTTTAACATTTCGTCGTTTGGTAAGTGTTCAATTCTTTCCACTTCTGTTGCAGACGCCCATTGTGATACGTCCAGTGGATATCACCTTCTCCTTTTATCGCAAAACATCGAATTTTGTGTTAAAGTGTACGAATCTGACCCTAAGAATTGGCTTGACGCAAAGATTGCTTGTGAGTCGGAAAACGCGAGGCTTGTCGTGACAAATTCGATGGAGAAAATAAACACGTTGAAGAACTATATGGAAACGTATTGGCGTAAGTAAAAGTCTAAACCATTCCATAACAAGACCTGGTTATAAGGCCCCTAGCAGAGAAGGCATTTGAAAACATTGAAACAAAAGAAGAATATATTTAGAACCAGCAATTTCTCATTGTTTTCTCTGTTGTATTGTATTTATCTATTTATTTCAATTATTTATCCTAAATGATTCAAATGATGGCGAGGATATAAACTGAGAAAACAAACACTTTGAATAAGTATTTAGAAATATATTGCCATTAATAAAAAGTTAATAGACTATCTGCCCATGTTATTGAATACAAATAAAGAAAGGATTCATCAGCATTTACTTCTTTCCTTTGAATGGGTTTTAGAAAAAAAAAAGATAGAAACAAACCAACAATAATCTTGGTTACTCACATTAAAACTACATAGCTTGTTTGGTAAAAGTCGATTTAACGTGAAACGTATTACCATCTTCAATAGGGAACAATTTCCTCCATTTAACCATGACTTAATTTCGGACAAACAAAAAGCATTAAAATATTCCAGTCGTAGTTACGAGATATTGTAACAACACCGACGGTCTAATTTAAGTACACAACTCATCGCTATTACAGGGCACCATGACCGTCACAATTTCTGGATAGGACTGTGGGATCGGGATGGGATCGACAAATTTTACTGGATCAATAACGACGAACTTCGAGCCTCCGTTTGGGCGGGCAAGCCCCAGCAGCCTACCCATGTATACCGGGGCAAGGACGAGGACTGTGTGTATATTTATAACCGAGATCATGCATGGCATGACACCTGGTGTGAACATACCGAGGCTTATATATGTGAAAAGGTGTTACAGGGAAATAACTGAGAGGGAAACAATTGAAAGGGAAATAACTGAGTCGTATCTGTAGAATGTTAAGATAGAATACACAGAATAATGTTTATGTACAAGCGTTAATCATTGAGTACCATGAGGTCATAGACAGCGAATGAGTGCCTTAAATAGAACAACAACAACAACAACAACAACAACAACAACAACAACAACAACAACAACAACAACAACAACAACAACGTTATTTCGTGATTAATAGGACATCTGAATTTATCGGGCGACGTCGTTTAAAATAAATATTTGTAAAAACAACAACAACAACGCCGCTTAAATTTAATTCCCGAAGTATTTCCACCATCTCTCCATAATATCGTTTCAAAATCAGTCAAGTTTTTACATAATTTTTACAGATTTCTGCAATTATTGTGTCACGTGATTCCCCATCGTGCATACTGTCTATCATAACACTTAGCCAGACCAGCAGATGAGAGGGGTATACCTCACGATAAATGAACTGGCAGAGATGCCCATGCTAATCGAATGGAATGCTCTGCCAGGTCAATTCTCGTCCGCTATAAATACATTCGAAACTTATTATTTCATATCCGAATCCTATGATGTTGGCACTCATTTGAATCGTTTCAACGAGACGATTCCAGTGAGTGACCACAACATAGGGTGCGATTAAAATCAAATTCTTCTTTAAATATCTAGCTTTTATCTCATTCCTTCTGTAGCCCTGTTATAGAACCGTCTGCAACGTATTTCAATTTGGGCGGTTCTAAAATTCTCACTTCCGGAAAGGGTTAATTCTGCTTTGACACCGCGGTAGACATTCTCTTTTGGTTGAGTTTTGAAAGATACGTATACTGTCCTCCAGTCCGCACGATGCATCTGTAAATAAACATGAAATCGTTGGTGGGGAGTCAAAACCTCGTAACTACAGCTTGAATAAGCTGGAGTTACGAGGTTTTGACTTCCCACCGACAATATTGTATAGCCCGGTTACGACATTATGCTTCATGTTTACAAATTCTACCTATGTTTACCATACCCCACACACTGACAATTTTTGACGTCTTACAACATAAAGGCTTTGACATTGTGGAAAATGATAAAATTGCTTGTGACAAGCAATTTAATCATTTACCACAAAGTTTTATACCAAAAAAAGAACAAAAAAGGCAAAATTTCAATCCATTGTGGTTGTCGTCTGCAACCACTTTTGCTTTTAAAAGCCTAATTTTTATTTTCCGGTAATGGGCGTAACAAAACAAAATCGAGATAGACTTCTAATTCTGAAATTTTGCATCGATGGTTCGACTTTTGCAGCTGTAGTACACTTTCAAGATTTTTACCAACGCATAAAAACTTGTCTTGGAAATTAAGGTTTCCAAATCCTCAAAAGCACCAAAGAGCCAGAGGCGAAATTTGAAAAGTGTCAATAATTGACCAAACGCCGACTGTCAATCAAAAACATCGATTAGCCAATGGACGATCAGAAAAATGTCATGCCCCAATTGTTCTTCGTTGCACGTGTTATTGTATCGATTTATCGACTGACAATCAAAACAATCAACATGCCAATGGCAAAGAATTTAGTGCTAACAATAGACTAGGTTTACTGTTATGTTTTGATAAACCGTCGGTGCTGTTATAAATTCTCGTAACTACGGCTTGAATCAAGCCGTAGTTACGAGATTTTATAACAACACCTACGAAATACTATTTTGTTTGTCCGAATTTACGTCACGATTTTCTGGATAAAATCGTTCCCTATTAACGAACACATGTCCATTGTTTGTATTAAATTCTATGTTGGGCGGAGCGATCTGTAGATTGGCGTTTGGTCAATTCCTAAAGTGTGTTATATTTCCATCCCAAATACAAACATCAGCATTTTGAACGGTTTAGAATTCTGAATTAATACTTAATGAAATATTTGACAAAAATGCTCAAAATTACCTCTCTTGCATATGAATATAGAGTGAATGATATTTGTAAATTATTTTCTTCTTGAAGCATAATCTTGAAATTCGGCACGGTGAATCAACTTATGTGAAGTGTATTTACAAGTGTGTGTAATTTGGTTCATTTCGTTCGGCTAGAAAGTGCTGGTTGTTTTCAGGGTCTGTAAACCTTAAAGATGTGTATTCCCTTTGTTTCCAAGTTTCGAATAATACTACAATGTTTTCTACCATAAAAGACCAAAAAGGTAAATCTATTCATTTGAAATTGTCGCATGCCACATCTTTGAATTTCAGTCGGTCTAGAATTTAGCCGTTTGGTAATTATTAGGATTAATAGGCCGGGAGCTTAGAAGGATGTCCGGGCATCCACAGGACAATTTTTCATGGGTGCCATATTGTTTTTTTTATGGGAGATGGGGTTTTACATGAATGAGGAACGAAAATGTTCCCTAGAATTAATCCGTTTCCAATATGCTTGTGGGCGTGGTTTCCAGGGTAACCCTTTGCCTACATGTATAAATGGTATAGGGAGTATAGCAAGAAAACCAGTTATAGCCCACTTAGGTCTACGTGTAGACTAACAATGTTGGTATCAAAATGACATCCGTTTAATTTTTTTTGCAATACAAATGTCTAAATAAGATTACTTGCATATGCATGACTTTGAAGATTCATTTGATAATTTTGGTGATTTTTCTTTGGTCTTTTTTTTTAAATATATTTGAATCATAAGCTATACCTTTAGTTCACATAATGTAGTTGTGTACATTCATAGCTTAATCATAATGAAGCATAGTCATCTTTTTTCAAGTCTATTCACGCAAATTAGCTTAATTGCATTCATGCATTTTTAAATATTCTTTTTTTTTAAATTGATGCAAATGTCACTTATTCTGAATAGATGATAGATATACTATCACCAATTTCCGAATAATTGACATACAATTTACATTGCCATTGTGACGTCATTTGTATAAAGAATAAGACATTCGGAACACCACGCGTTATTCATTTCGGAGCATTCAGAACAACTCAATCAATTTTCCCACAAATTGTTTTACAGAATTGACCGAGCACTTCCTTAAGAAGTGTAGAGTACACACACTCCAATTAAGCAGTTAGAAATGTTGCTCTTAAGAACGCTTTATCTAAAATACTCCATTACCAAACGGCAAGAATTTGGACTTGTCCAATTTCTAAGATCTTGGAGACAACAATTTCAGGTAAGAAATATTATACCTATTTTACGTTTAGGGATAGAAAACATTGTGGTAAATGAAGAATTGCTTGTCACAAGCAATTTCTTTATTTAATCCATTATATTTTCCAAAGCTTTTATTATATCTTGTGGTGGGTCAAAAGGCGTCAATGTGTGGGAATGGTTGAGATATCTTAAAGAATCGCGCTCTAGAAACGTGCCTCTGGTGTTACCTGCATATACCTCCCAAAAATGGAAAACATGCTCCCGGCCTGCCTTTCGACCAACATGGTAACCCTATCATGCAGTCCTCAAAGCGTCGTGGACAACGTAATGGATCCTCTGACAGGGCACCAGGTAAAACTAGACATCGTTATGCTAGTAAAGCCAGCATAAAACTGTACCTCATCCTGAATAAAGAAAATCGTCGCTTTTCAACGAAAACCTCGTAACTGAACCTTAAAACAAGCTGCAGTTACGAGGTTTTTGTGGGAAAGTGACGAAATTTACAAGCCTTACCCTTGTAAGCAAGGAGAATGCATACTTGATTTTCAAAACAATTTTGCATACAACATAACAGTATTGTAGAGTTCTAATTGAATTCGCATGTAATGTACGATATATCGCCTATCGGCTCGTCCAAATATAGCCTCGTTCTGCAAAGTACTCATCCAATAGAATTCAGTATTGTACAAAGACATGTTAAATAACCTCATAATTATTATAATGGTTCAAAGATCAGTCCAATGGCATTCCTTGTAAATGGTTCAGTCAAGTTTACTGAACTATGAAATATATTCAAAGCTATAAATAGATGCATAGAATCAAATTATTCAAGGTATTCAAATGGATAATCAAAGTACCTAATCAAAGCACTCTACGAATCAAAGCATTCAAGGTATTCACATGGATAATCAAAGTACCTAATCAAAGTACTCTACGAATCAAAGCATTCAAGGTATTCAAATGGATAGTCAAAGTACTCTACGAATCAAAGTATTCAAGGTATTCACATAGATAATCAAAGTATCTAAATAAAGTATTCTACGAATCAAAGTATTCAAGGTATTCACATGGATAATCAAGTATCTAATCAAAGCACTCTACGAATCAAAGCATTCAAGGTATTCACATGGATAATCAAAATACCCAATCAAAGTACTCTACGAATTAAAGTTTTCAAGGTACGAGGGACGGTCGGAAAGTAGTTGGACTTTTGACTAGTTTTCTATAACCATTCAACTTTTTTTACAAAATTCTTTCTACACTGTTTGAATAAATTGTCCATATATGTCTATGTATTTTGCCATCTTCGTGGGAGCTTTATTATTCCCACTATTAACCATGATGTAGACCCACTGTATTAGGTACAGTGTAACAGCCGGTATTAAAGACACCCTGGTCTCAAATTTCTTCCCAACAAGCATTTTTTTCAGTTCTAGACACAATAAAAGTCATGTGGGGCGAGGTCTGGGCTTTAGGAAGGGTAAATCAACTTTTGTCATATGTAATAGTTGATAATCTCCACTGTAGATGCGGTGGTATGGGAGCGTGCGCAATCGTGAAGTAGAAAATAATTTTCTTTGCTAATCTACGACGCGTTTACTTCAGCATTTATTGTTAGATTTTTCTGAATTACTTCAGAATTGTACTTGGCAATGATAGTTTTTACCATTTGACATAAAATGAGTAACTATCAATCCTCGTGAATCCCCAAAAGCAATTAACATGACTACCAACCGAAGGCTCCAGCTTAATCTTTTCAGGGGTTGGGAACCAGCTCGTTTCCATGAATGCTTTGACTGAGATTTTATCCAAAGTTAGAAATTATGAACCCGCATTTAATCTTCAGTGATAATGTAGTTCCAAAAATTAACTCCTTCGGGTTAAAATGACTAAAATGTTCTTTTGTATTGGTTACCCTTGCTGTTCCTCTTACAAATAGCCTATAATACATAAAACACCTATCGCATATAAGTGGACGGAATATTGTATATACACAACTATCTTTGAAAATAAACTGACCACATTATTAGCAAATGGATGTAGATTCCATCAATATATAATGTATCCATACAGTTGCAAATGGAGAGACAGCAGCACGAAAAGTCCAACTACTTTCCGACCGTCCCTCGTATTCACATGCATAATCAAAGTATCTAATCAAAGTACTCTACTTCTTGACAGGCCTATATTATTAACAAATTCACTTCCCAACGGTACTTTCAGTACTTTGATTTGTACACTGCACTTCTCCATACTGAGATTTATTCTCATGTGAAGTTTCGTGATTCTATCTTGCCTACTTTTCATTTTACGGGCAAGGTTTGTTCTACGGACCGACCAACCGAATGGACGCGTAGACTAGCCAGATTTAAACTCTTAAATTCAAAACAAAAATTCTTACTTCTATTGCCGGTATGATAGTTCCTTAAACACGAAATCAAAATAATTATTTTGTTAATTGTTTGTGTTTTAATGGCTTTAAACAAACAGAAAAAATAAAAAAGGATAACAAAACAAAGGTCAATAGCTACAATTAATGTCATCCTTAAATGTGTAAAATGGCATGCAAAAAGTAGCATTCAAATTCAAATTGCCAATATTATAGCTCACGATCATCGACCTAGCAGAGCAGCCCTAGCCAATAGGCTGGGATATTCTGCCAGGTCATTTATCATGAGGTCTACCCATATTTCATATCGCTGTTTCAAAAAAATGTTATACAGCTTAAGGATTGCAACCTATCATTATCTAAAAAACACATCGTGTATATTTCGGTAGTCATACGTTGCAACAGAAATCAGTAGCCCTGTCCCACCTAACCAAATTTTACACCGAATGCATACCGAGCTTACTTCGGCATATTCGTTAAAGATTCGTTCCACAAACGATTTATATTCGGTATGTTTACGGTGTTTTTCGGTGCCCTTCGTCAACATTCCTCGGTGTTCGTAGACACTCAAAAAAGTTTTTGAGCATGCACAAAATTTTTCAACGAATGCAGCGAATCAAAATTTTAGGATGATTTGGTAATCGTTCGCTATAGGGATCGGTAGGCGCGCGTCTGGCATTCGTTACTTTCGTTTTGGTGTCGGTAATAATTCGCAGACGAATCCCTGTTCGGTATGTTCGTTATGATCTTACCGAAGGACTAGCGTTTGCACTCCGATGAAGGTGCGTTTATTTACCGATCTGGCCGAAAAGGTAAACGAAGCGCTAACGAAACACACCGATCCTCACGATGCCATTCCGAATATGACGTTATATTCGTTACTCAAACGGTAAGGGTTCGTTGAAGTTTGGGAACGAATTGGGGTATATTTCGTGGCTGTTCGACGCAGTCGCTACAAGTTCGTTACGTGTACGGTGTATGGTCGGTACAAAATCGTTGAAAGTTCACCGAATAAAATATGAAAACGAACACTGCGAATTTCGCACTTGACATTCGGTACAAATTCGCTACGAATGTTCGGTTAGGTGGGACAGACCTATAACGAGTGATACCCTCGCCAATTTCTGAACTTCATCCGTGGCAACGGAAATTGGCGAAGGATGCCCTCGTAATTTTCCTTTGCCACGGATGATGGATGGACTACCTTAAAATAAACTGCAGTTACGATATTTTTGAAGAAACGAAACGATTTAAACACCCACATTAGCTAAGTGTGGTAACATGGATCACGTAATATGACATTTTACACGACCAGGAATTACGTGAAACAACACTTACAACGATTGCAGAAAATCTTCAATAATTTTATAAATACATGACCCAGGGTGTCCACGGTCAGGGAAATAGTGAGGGAAAAATATTTTTTCAAGGTCAGGGAATTGTCAGGGAATTTTGGAATTGGTCAGGGAATTTTACAGTTTTAGCAAAAGTCACGGAAAAGTCAGGGAAATTTGAAATAATTGGTGTATGAAAGATAAAAAGATAAAAAAAAAAAAATAAATAAAAAAGATAAAAATAAAATAAAGGCTAATGAAGTTTCTTCATGACTGGCTATAGTGATAATACTGACAATAACAATAACATTTTATAATAATGTGATAAGTAGTATTCATTATTTCAAATTGTTTTTTGAAAAGAAACTGAAGGGACTAGCGTGGAGGAGGAGGCCAACATTTTCATAAATTAACGTGCAAAATACGGTAAACATAAGTCAGGGAAATTTGATTTTAGTCAGGGAAAAGTCAGGGAATTTCGCTTTGCTCAAACTGTGGACACCCGGTCAGACAGATTTGACTTGGTTTAAGCGGGGAAGGTGTAAACATGTCAGGGATTTGTTGGTTTTGACGGATCGTTGAAATCCCCGACGTGATTTTGTCCTTTCTGCTTCAAACCATTTTCAAATATCATTTTAACCGGAATTAAACAAATTTTGAATGAGTCGAACCCCGAATATCTCGAAATAAACTAGCCTTCCCTACGACTTGACACAACAAGTTTCAGCTGTACACGTACAGTCGACACTCGTTGTGTCGATGTCGGAGGGGACGTCAAAATACCTCGACATATCCGGAGTTCGACTCATCCAATTTTGTTTGGCTTCGAGACATTTGATATTTGACCTTTTTTGAAACTTATCAAGTACGAATATTATTGAAAAATAGTAGGAAAAGGAGAGAAATTGCTCGTGTCGAGCAATTTCTATCCTTTTCCTACTATATTTCAATGGCTATATTCAGTTCGAAATTATTTTGTTTTGAAACATTATGTCAATAGATGAGGACGGGACCAGATTTGAACTTCGACTTAAGCGAAAATTCGACTAATCCGATGTCGACATAATGAGTGTCGACTGTATATATAGCAAGAATGTCTCTTTTAGCGTGCTTGTTCACCATCAGAAACTACTGAAAAAACTATGACTCGTCGCTTTTACTCAAAATTCTCGTAACTGCAGCGTACAGCAAGATGCAGCTACGAGGTTTTTTGAAGACAGGAGGAATTTGCTCCTAAATAACAATGTATTACGTTATAAGTGGTACTTTTCTTTTCCTGAAGAGACACAGTTTAGAACAATCCAAATCATACTTTCCCTGAAACTATGTACTTTGTTAATTAGGTTCTAGAACTGTAATGGCTGTATAAATGATTCAAAATCTTTAACTAATGAGGTACTAGACCGATAACGGAAAATAGGAGTGGCAGGATGTATTATGTGACTATTTATAGATTAGTAACAACTTATGCACATTGATACCGTCCAACCTGAAATAAACCAAACTATTTGTATCGATTCTCGTTTAAATAACTTTATAAAGATTTCTAAAAGCTGCACTACAAATATTCCTGATAGTGTTTAATATCATCACGGTGGTAGTCGAGCCCGGATAGCTCAGTCGGTTACGTCGGAGTCTGTCATTCCAGGGGTCTTGTGTTCGAACCCCGGCTCGGCCAATATCCATTCTGACATTTGACAAAAGTCATTTGTCTCTCACCAATGGGTGTGAATCATCTATGTGAGAGAGCAGCTGGAGGCTCAGTTTGGATATTGTGGTTGTAATGGTGCGATAAATACCAGGAACCCACGGTTAGGTGCTCCAGCCGCCGCGATATGACCCTGGTAGTTGAAAACGGCGTAAAACCCCAATAAACTCAAATCATCACGGTGGCGATTGTGCATGATGGGATGGATAACGCATACGGACAAATTTGCCTCGCTTCAGGTAACAAATTGTGCAATATTTTTTCTTATTTCTCTGTCAATTTTCAAGTGGTTTGTTGCATGTACCCCGCATTACTGAGCTCTTTCCTTGGATTATGACTTAATTGTAGAATCTTTGTACTTTGTCCAAAAATTGATCCCAACCGACCAGAAAAACGACAAAAAATTCAGGCCCTTTTCTAGTCGGTTGGGATCGGTTTTTGAGAAAAGTACAAGGAGTTTCCAGATAAGTAAAACATCTGAGAAAAGGGCTCAGTAAGATGGAGTACATGCAACAAACCGCGTAAAAATTGATGCAGAAATAAGAAAGTTATTGTACAAATTCTTACCTGAAGCGTGGTTAATTTGGCCGTATGTTGTATACTAATTCTAATTTTAGAAATTACGTCATGAGGGATAATTGTATGTACTTGAAAATCCTGTCCCACCCATATACTGTTTACTAGATAAATTTTTCAAGCAGTACTACAAAGTATACTTTGATGTTTATCCAACCCCAGAACTTGCAAAAAGTTCAAGTAAACAAAATTTTATTTATTTTTTTTTTTTTGCATAGCAAGTCCCTACTTCCGGCTTGGCCATAGGGGAATGTATAAATGCTACCAACTTGAATACCAGATTAATGCATACCAGGGGAATGTTTAATTCCTATCTGTTTAACGATCAGAATGCATACAATAAGAATCGTTAATCATGATGTATAGTTCAATAATCAAAATACCACAATTACTTTAATTACTTTAGTATTGAATATACAATTTCGGCTGACCAACTTACATAAATTTCAAAGATCGTTTTAACTGAACAGGTCTGTGTATTGCTAGTAGAACATTTATATTTTCACATACTTTTTTTTCAAAATAGTAGACTTTTTAGGGGATTCCCAAACTGAAATAATTAACCATTCCCCTAACAAAACATGGGTTTTCTCCTACTTTTTTTCCCAAAAATAGTTGACAGTTTGGATTTTTCACACACTAACATAATTAGCCCTTTCCCAAACAAGTTCTGGTTTTGATGTTCCTCGTGGAAAGTTTTTTTAAGCAGGTAAGTAGCAGCTTTGAAATCAGAACAGTTCAAGCATTTCGTGTTTTGGGAAAAGGGTTAAAATACGTCTACATTGTGTTATATACTTCTAATCGGGCACTTAGTTTCTGCCACTTATGACATATTTATTGTTTTTATGATTTTCAAAAATAGGGGTCCTCGTCTTTCATGAAATATCAAAGAGTCACATTAACAGTTTAATACGCGACGTTTGTGCGAAATTATCTTCAAATGACCATCCTTTCCATAAAAGAAAACTTCTTTCCAATCAGATTTTTGTTAGCATTTAAAAAATTCGAAAAACAAAGCGGTCGGTTAGGAGTTTTGACTAGTATAATAACCCGTCGCGCTAAAAGGGACCTTATCCGAACTCTAAAAATCCAAATTTGGACAAACTTGTCAGACTCAGCACAGGTAAACCAGATCCCGTATACGAGAAATGAACATATAGTTAGATAGGGAAATCATTCCGAATTTAGAAAATTATATAAAAGTGAAAAGTGTCGGCCCTAGTCTGGCTGCGCGGACTGCGCAGACTGACTAGGGTCGATATTTTTCACATACCCGATAAGGTCCCTTTTAGCGCGACGGGTCACATATATGATTATCACTCGGTCTCGCTTAAGTGCGACAAAGTCAACCCGAAAAGGCCGATTTTTCAAGTTTCTAGTATTGTACATTGGGTTTAAAATTTTGAAACTAGAATATGTTGCTGACATGAAAATACATTATTACGAGTACAACTTTTCTAGTTTTTTAGATATGCTGTTAACAAAATGAGTTTGAGTTTGAGTTTATTGGGGTTTTACGCCGTTTTCAACTACCAGGGTCATATCGCGGCGGCTGGAGCACCTAACCGTGGGTTCCTGGTATTTCCCGCACCAGTACAACCACAATATCCAAACCGAGCCTTCAGCTGCTCTCTCACATAGATGATTCACACCCATTGGTGAGAGACAAATGACTTTTGTCAAATGTCAGAATGGATACTGGCCGAGCCGGGGTTCGAACTAGAGACCCCTGGATTGACAGACTCCGACGTAACCGACTGAGCTATCCGGACTCGGCGTTGACAAAATGAGCACTGCCACCATTTGCAGACACCATTTTCTAGACACACCATTGAAGTTAAGGAAGAAATACAGAATATTTTGACGACAGTACATGGGTTATCTAATCTTCTTCGCACGAGATATGATCAGTCATATGTGAATTAATAACTTTTATCAAACCTAAGTCATATTTTGGCGTAAAATATCAGGACTAGATGTTTATAGTCCTAATAAATGTGGACTACCATGGAGAATGCTTTAGTAATCAAATAATGTAACTAAGCGTCATAACAATCAGATCTAAAATACTTAAGCGAAACCTGCCCTTGAGAATATATACAACAAGAAATCCAAGTCAAAACTATGTTCGTATGTAAAGTGTCAATATAGACATAGTGCTAAAAGTTGACTCGTAAATGGCCTACTAATTTGTCCCGTAAATGGTCCTTATGAAAATCACCTTCTAAATGCTTTCTACCGTATAACATGTTACTCATTTTATAATTAACTATAATTATCATCAAAGTAGGGTCTTACAATAGTTTACACTGCCGGTAAGTACTTTGTTTATTTGTTTGTTGCGGGGTTGAACGCCTCTTTCAACAGCTTAGGACATATCAAGGCGGTCAGAGGCGCAATTCTGTGTTTTCTGGCTTTCTTGCACAAGTACTGACACAACCTTATTTGTAAAGCCACTGAATACTTTTCTCACATGCATCTTGAGGTAAGAGGCGAAAAATCGCCGAAAATCAAGGTAAGTATTCCGGTATATTTCATCAAATAAGAACTATGGGAATATTGACTTAAAATTGGCAGAAATATTTGATTGAAAACTATAAAACGATTGCCGAAAAACAGAAACAGATGACTTATATTATATTTATATTTATTATAACATCATCAGAAATTGAACAGAAAAGGTTTCAGTATCTATTTCCCAAAGAAAACCTTCGCTACTTTGCCAACTGTAGTGATTTTTTTTTGTCCCGTAACTGACCTTAAAGTCCATCTCAACCATCGTATAATGCTCTCATGAAGGCCTATATATCAAATTCTATGACGTCATCTAACTATGTTGACGAAATCATGCTAAATGAGCGCAAATGACGAAAACGAATTTATAGATTTAACGGAAATGATACCATTTGTCCCGTAAATGGTGACTCGTAAATGGTTCATTATTTTGGTTTTGCCTCCTGTGTGTTGGGTTCATAATGAATTTTCCGACCATGACATCATTTTTACTTTTCGAAAAACATTGTTTTGTATCTAGAAGTAAACAATTAAGTTATCGAGTCTCATAGTATAATGTAAAGTCACTTTATAAAGTTGTCTCGTAAATGGTTTCTTTAAAATTACGCTGCATATTTTAATATTCCTCGCATCCTGTTTGAGATTTGGTAGTGGATACATTAAAAACATATTGACCAATGTTTACATATGGTCTCCATTGTTGAATTTTACAGTTTTGTTATATCATTTAGCATTTTATAAAACATTTGCAGCCCATAATAAGTGTTGACTCGTAACTGATTCCGACTTTGAGGACACAATAATATGGTCATATTTCTCTCATTTCCAGATATTCACATCTAAGTTTGGGCTTTACACGCAAACAACATATTCATAGCACACGATTTATGTAAGAATGATGAGCTATTGTAATCTATTTGATCAATATAGCAGAGCTTGAAACAAGTCATTTTCTCCGGGGACATGCTATTTTAGATACCCTCTCGTATGTAAACCATGCATATATCGCTTAATTGACGACAGGATTTATGTCATGTGCTATTTTCAATTTACAAAATACACATACTTTTCAGAATGCCAAACGGAGAAGCACAAGACGTCCTATGAGGGTCGGTATCATCGTATCATTGCCGAGGACACTATTTGTCGCACTTAAGTGAGACTGAGTGTTATGTTATTTCTGTCCAGTCAGTCGGATCCCTAATATACCGGGCTACGTTTACAGGCAGTGTAGACAAAGATTAATATAGTTATGCATGCAGCATGATCTTAGTCCACATACAATGCATACA
Source organism: Fragum sueziense (assembly GCA_963680895.1). Taxonomy (NCBI): domain Eukaryota; kingdom Metazoa; phylum Mollusca; class Bivalvia; order Cardiida; family Cardiidae; genus Fragum; species Fragum sueziense. Next base: position 8,702,125 of record OY804608.1, read on the forward strand.
TAAATCAAATTTCCAGAATCATATTGGTTGTAATTGCTTATTAATCCAATTCTTAAGTTGTGGAACACGTTTGCACAATTTCTGTAGAAATGCCCCTTTAGCTTATACATGTACCTCGAGTTGCTCTACCATGCCATTTTATTGAAACTTTCATGTATGCATCGCATTGTTTTCATTGCGTTACATCTTACACCCGAAACAATACCAATCTATTTTGGGCTACATGTTTTATTGGCGTTGTGTCCGCTGTGCGTCCGTTCAACCATGTCTTTAATAATAAACATTTCCTTTCCCCCTGTTCACTAAGCGTTTTCAGATTGCATAGACTAAGATCAGCCTGCCCTTACATGCAGTCTGATCTTAGATACACCGACTATTCTCTACTAAATAATTAAACATGTAGGAAGAACGTCTGAGCTAGAGAGGTTAAATGTCCCGATTTTGGGATTTGAATTGAAACTCAATAAAATTTCAAAAGGCTAATGATTAAACAAGTAACAAGTAGATCTATATTTCTTTTTCTTTTGAAGCCTATTATTTTACCCCCCTCTGGTGGGATTAATTGTATTGTCCCGTTACGGGCATGCGTCCGTGTGTAAACCTCTTCTCCCAAACATTTTATTCTTCAAAATTTCATGCAGTACTTTGGTTGCTATAAACCGCTCGTTGGATTCAATTGTAATTAAGCATGTGTTTCGCTTGGGGGTAGGCCACTATTAGAGTCATTGATGGAATTTCGATCAGATTTAAGATTTGATTGGAAAAATATACATTCAGCAAAAAAGTAAACGTTGAAAAAAACACAGAGAAAAACCAAATATTGCCGAAACATTTTTAAGGGCGACACAATTCTCTTTGCTGTACATTACAGCAAATATTTACTTGTAGTATATAAGTATATCAACCCTCCCTGTGGCCCTGGAAATTCTATTTACCAACGAAACGCATCGTCAAATTACTCAACATATGTCAATGGGAAGTTGGGTCCCGGGGTGCGATGTGCAATAACCAAGGGAAGGTAGGAAAACCCCGGTTTTGGGCGGGATAATAAGCATTTAAAATTGTTTCAATGAGGATCATGCTAAATACAGACACACTCAAAGCTGCCATATGATGTCAACACCCTTTATTCCTGTATTTATATAAAAAGGTAGACATAAAAGTGTAGAACACTTCATTTTAGCCCTATGAATATTGGTATTGTCAAATATAACTATTAAGGTGGGTACAAAAATCAAGAGTTATCTACACCTGTAGGATTTTTTAAATGGCATAAAATTGGTATTCATTTGACATATGTATCAACTTAGCCACAAAGCTTTATTATGCTTCTCAATTTGCTTGTTTTGAAAATAAACGCTACGACCTGAGCCTTGTTATGGAGATTTCTCTCCTTTTCCATAGAGGTCCTTTATCGTGGCTCCTATGCTGCTTAGTATTTGTGTACATAAGGCCCTTTAAAGTCAGAATTTACAAGCGCGTCGTGTCCAAGGTTTCTATCATATTAACGTATACAACCCATCATTAGCACCAAAGAGCCAGAGGCAAAATTTGAAAAGTGCCAGGAAATCCTAAACTGTGTTATATTTCAATTCCAAATACAATCATAAGCATCCTGAACGGTTTAGAATCTTGAATTAATGCACAATTATGGAAATATTTGACAAAAATGTTACAAATTACCTCCCTTGGATATGAATATAGAGTAAAAAGATATTTGTAAATTATTTTCTTCTTGAAGCATAATCTTGAAATCCGGCACGGTGAATCAATTTATTTCAAGTGTATTTACAAAAGTGTGTAATTTAATACATGTCCCATAGCTTGAAAGTGGAGTTTTTAATGATGGGTAATATACCTTAATTTGATACACACCTAGATGGCTAGGCGTTCTAAAAATTCTAACGGAAGCGAATTGTTTTGGCCTTAGTTTCGTTACGTTCGAGCAGTTATAAACTTATAAACAAATCATTGTGGGAAAGCACTATATATATGACTTTACAGAAAATTATTGTTAGGCTGAGGGTGGATTCACAGGATGCACATTATTTTGAATGGATTCATCCCAATTTTAGTCGGGGCTATATTGTTAGTAGGAATGATTTAGTAAAATTGATTCTAATGTTTTTTGTTAGAAAATTGAACGAGTTAGTAGGCCAATAAATATAATCGAGAGTATAAAGGGAGATAATTTTCATCCATGAAATATACTTATTGTCCACCCAAACCAGGGACAACTTAATTTTCGTGCGCAAAGTCCGTTTGATTAGCGCCCTAACAAAAGATTGCCAGAGTGGGGTCATTACATATGCGCATGTCCCGGGTTAATCTTGCTGGACAATAGCAAGATATACAGCTTTTGTTGTCTTTTTTCACATGGATAGAGGGTTTTTTTATGTCAAATAAATTGACATATACTTAGCCAGGGATAGAGAATATACAGGCACGATAATGTGTCACGGAACCCATATGCATATTCCGGACGTTATGAAGAAGCATTTCGATTGAGTATTTCCCATCACTTAATTGATATATAGTAAACCATTTTCCAAACGAAAAAATTTAAGAGAGGACCAATTTGGAAGCTGCTGCGGACGACAAAATTGATGAATACGAAAAATATGGCGTGGTAAACATCGAGACAAAGGAAGAAAAGCTGGTAATCAGCATCTTCCTCTCATTTTCCCCCTGCCAATTCTATTATGGACACCAGGGATATTAGGGACATCAGAACTAGTTAGGGAAATGATGAAAAAATAGCCAAATTAATAGTTTTTACGTCTTATTTCGATTTAAAGGTATGCGTTCATTTACCACCAAGCGGTAACGGGGAGCCTTGTGAATGTGACTTCAGTAACAACTATTTCAATTAAACGCAGCCACTCCACCATCAACTTTACCTAGTGTTCGTCCTAGTTTTTGGACCAATGAAATTGCAGTTTATTTGAAAATTTCGGCGCTACATTTCACATAAACGCACTGCCGGTCAGTTAAGACATAGCCACGCCCCGTTTCCTGTGCAGTTATGAAAAATGATGTAATTTTTAGGAAAATGATGTAATTTTTGGAAAATGATATAACTCCAGTAAGATCCGCTCGATAGCAGCTCCGGTCGGAGGCGTGGTTTGAAGAATGACAGTAGAAGCGTATGTTTTCATTGGTTGACGGATACTAAGTCAGATAAAGTCTGTATAGTAGATTCTACGCGACATAAACGTTCTTTTGAACGTTTATATCGCGTAGAATCTACTATACAGCCTCTATCTAATACATAAATGACCTGGCAGAGCATCTCTAGTAATTAGCTGGAGGTGCTCTGTCAGGTCAATTGTCGGAACCCATATACGTATATATCAAAATTATAGTTTTTACAACTTGCTTCGATTAAAGTCACATAAGTTAAAGTTTCTCAGATAATTATATTGATTCCAAAGTATTGCACAGTTTACGAGAAATATATATTTTTGTGTTTAAATTTACAAAGAAAATTGTGGTAGATCTATACAGCAGTTCGTATATGGAATTTGTCATTTCTGTCTCAACTTTAAAGGTATGTTATTTCGCGTATCAGCAACAACTGAAAGAAAAAAAAACAACAACAACAAACAAAAGAACTGATGGCATTTATACGTACTTATTGGTGTGACCAATCTTGGCATTAAAGACATACTTGAAAAATGAAATGGGATTGTAACGTCTCTTAAACAGGTATCGACAATTTACCACACAACGTTAAACACGGTGGATAATCACGTGAGTCAGAATTTCCAATAATCTTCAATATTTTTTAATACTTGACCAATTTGAATTCGGTTTGAACCAGAGAAGGTGGGAAAATGCCAGAAATAAGCTGGACGTGTTTGATTTTAAAAAAAATCAACTGATAAAAAAGTTATTGAAGATAAACCAAATTTTTGGTTTATCTCCAATAACTTTTTTATCAGTTAATTTTTCAAAAATCAACCACTTCCATCTAATGCCTCTGTCAACTTTCTCTGCTTCAATCCGAATTCAAATTGGTCCAATAATTACAAAATTACTTAATATTTACTGAAAATATTGTATCACGTGATTATCCACCTTGAAACAGGTATCGATCATTTACTACACAACGTTAACGGGGAGTGTTCTGATTCAGATTTCTGTAATAATTATTTCAACCAAACTTATAAGTACTCCGTTTTCTATTATGCAGCAAAATTTTCCTCGATAAAATTGAATATCAAAAGTCGATATTGTTTATAATTTCCTGACTTCATTACTTGACCGACACCGTTTTCATGTTGCAAAATTATTGTGCAAAATGGTAACTTCCGGTTAACTAAAGAATGACATCCGTCAAGTTGCATGAAAGTTCATATTCAATAGTTTGTGACCAAAAATATATGACACAGGCTACCTTGTAAAGAAATCCCGTCCGCCATTTTTAATTTGGCTTCTGTATCCCCAACTAACCTCACATACAGCAGTTTCCATACAGTGTACTACCCATTAATATACCCGTTACATTTGTGACCCGTCACGCTGAAAGGGACCTTATCGGATTTGTGAAAAATATCGATCCTAGTCAGCCTGCGCAGTCCGAGCAGCAAGACTAGGGCCGACAATTTTCACTTGTATGTAATTTTCTAAATCCGGAATGTTTTCCCTATCTTACCATATGTTCATTTTTCACATACAGTTTCTGGTTGACCTGTGCTGGATCTGACAAGTTTGTAAAAATTTGGATTTTTGAAGTTCGGATAAGGTCCCTTTTAGTGCGACGGGTCACATTTGTAAGAACCCTCTTTATTCGGTAATCCGCTACAATAATCCATATTCTGTCGTTCATATCGCTAATCGATCTAGGTGTGAAAATGTCTAATTGTAGATTTATCAGTTTCAGTAACAATTGCAGACCTGTACGGGTCTCGATCAGGCTAAACCTAGGCAGCGTAATTGTAATCATTTGATTCAATTGACTGTAACGCTGCTTTTAACATTATTTCGGTCATTTCGGCAGCTGGAGCACCTAATCATGGATTCCTGACATGTCTTTCATTCGTAGTACGTCAACAGATCCGATTCGAGTTTCCAGCAGCATTCCAATTCATCAATTTGTGTGAAACAAATTGAATAGGAATTAATTTTATGTATTAAGCCGTTGTTACAATATTTTATAACAACACAAACGAAATTCTATTTGTTACGTCACGGTAAACTGGATAAATTCGTTCCCTATTAGTCAAATATCAGAAAGCATATTGGCCGAATCAGTGCTCGAATCAACGACTCCTTTAACCCTTTCCAGAACTAGATCTGTTTTTAAAGACCCATTTAGAAAAAAACATGGGAAATTATTGGGACAAAAGGAGGAAATTCTGATCAACATTTCCCCTTCATTCCCAATATTTCCTTTGGTATATTGTGCACAAATCCTTTCTTTACCAACATCCACTTTGTCATCAGTTTTGAACGGCCTTTAAAGGGGCCACCCCAAAAATATTGATGTTTGGGAAAGGGTGAACGACATCGACGTTACTAACTGAGATTTTCTTGATCGATTTGAACACAATAAGGTAGTCCACCCCTGATGGGATTCACGCGACGTCGTAAACATTCGGCGGTAGAACGTGCCACGGCCGAATATATACAATGTCGCCCGAATAAGTTCTGATACTCAACGAATGTCGAGTGTTTAACCCTTTCCCAAACAAGAAAATTTTAGGCTATTCTAATT